>VZQC01001212.1:1407025-1642768 GCA_009823505.1 Rhizomys pruinosus
GCAGGTCTGTGCACCCGTGTCATGCAATGCCGCGGAGGTCAGAAGAGGGTCTCGGATTCCCCTGGAACTGAAGTTCTCCTGGAATTGGAGTTACAGACGGTTCTTAGCCGCCATGTGGGTGCTGGGGATCGAACCCGGGTCCTCTGCAAGAGTGTCGGTGCTCTTAACCGCTAGGCTATCTCTCCAGTCCCTTCTTTTGTCTTCTTGAAACAGGGTCTCCCTATAGCCCCAGCTGGCCTGGAACTCACTAAGTAGACCAGGCTGACCTTGAACTCACAGATCTGCCTGCCTCTGCTTCCCTGTGGTGGTTTGAATGAGAGTATCCCCCATAGGCTTTAAGTTTTCAGACATTTTGTCCCCAGTTGGTGGCACTGTTCTGGGAGGTCTTAGAAAGTGTGGCCATGCTGGAGGAAGTACATCATTGGGGGCGGGCTTAGTGAGTTTAACAAGCCTAGCAGTCTCCAGTCTCTCACTCTCTTAATTTCCTGTACTCGCTGGGAGATGTGAACTTCAGCTTTCTGCTCCAGTCCTGGCCACCATGCTTCCCCACCACAATGGACTCTAATTCCCTGGAACCATCAAACGTAAGCTCAAATAAACTCTTCTTTTTATAAGTTCCCTTGGTCATGGTGGTTTTATCACAGCAACAGAAAAGTGACTAATACAGTATTTGGTACAAGAGAGTGGGCTGTTGGCTGTGAAGAACCTGACCATGTGGGTGTTTGGAGAAATGTGGAAGAGTTTGGAACTTTGGGCTAGAAAAGCTGTTGACTACTGTAAGCAGAGCTTGATGGGCCATTCTAGTAGAAGCCTGGAAGAAAGCACTACTGCAAAAAAATATAGTTCCGATGAAAATAAAGACTTAGGCAGCAACTGGGATATTTTGGCAAAGAGTCTGGCTGCAGTTTGCCCATAGCCCAAATGCTTCCCTGATGCTAGGTTGAAAAGCAATGGACTAATGTCTTTGGCGGAGGATATTTTAAGACAGCCTAATGTAGAAATGGTAGTGTGGCTATTAATGATGAATATTATACAGATCTACAGTGAAAAAGAGCAAATGGAGCAGAAAGAAATGCAGAATGTAGAGTTTGGATTGGAAAAGTGCAGGAGGGAGATTAATGGTGGAGCCAAGGTATGGAAAAGGAGAGGCTCCCTTTGATAGTGAGATTAAAGTAATTAAGGAGAGGCCTCAAGATTTACAAGTAAACAACAGAAAGAGTACCTTCAGTGCAAGACCACACCCAGCTAAGCCTCCTACTTTTGAAATGAAAATACTGAAAGGGTTTTCTGCTCCAACAAGTCCAGGGCAGAGAAAAATTGCAAATGTGGTTGAAACAGGCCAGGGTCCATCCCAAACTTGCAGCCAAACTCGGCAGTTTCATTCATGTGGGGCTGGCTTTAGAAGCATGAAGGATGCAAGAATGAAGGGGTCATTAGTTCTTCCTCTGCAGTTTCAGAGAGCTGCAGAGGGCAGGCAGAGTGCAGTAGGGGCGTCCCTGAATAAAGAAGGCCCTGATAGGTGATTGCATGAACCTGTAAATGTGAAGACTGGTTGGCAGTGGAGACCCCTAGAAGACATTCGAGATGCCAGAGCTGTGAGATATTTGCCAAGGAGAGCTGCATACAGGCAGTGGTACCAGCCTAAGAAAGAGATGTATGTTGCACACAAAGCTGGAAGAGCTGAGCCATCTAAGCCCTTTGGAAGTCAAGTCCCAGAAGTCGCACATGGAGCTACTGGACTTGGTGTTTGCCCTGCTGGTTTTCGGTCTTGTTTTGGTCCAGCATTTCCTCACTACACCTCTATTCCTCCCTTTTGGAATGGGAATGTGTATTTAGTTCCACTGTATGTTGGGAGTTTGTAATTTGTCTTTTGATTTTATAGGAGCTTACAGGTAAGAGATTGGCCTTGGTCTCAGAAGAGACTTTGGACTGTAGACTTTTGAACAGAATTAAGACTGGCAAAGACTATGGGGACTTTTAAGGTTGGACTAAATGCATTTTGCATTTTATATGGTCATGAGCCTATGGGGGACAGGGAGTGGAATGTGGTGGTTTGAATGAGAGTGTCCCCCATAGGGTGTATGTATTCAGAAATTTGTCTCCAGTTGGTGGCACTGTTTTTGGAGGTCTTAGAAGATGTGGCCATGCTGGAGGAATGTATCACTGGAGGCAGGCTTAGTGAGTTGAACAAGCCTTGCAGTCTCTAGTCTCTTGCTCTCTTGACTTCCTATACTCACTGGAAGATGTGAACTTTGGCTTTCTGCTCCAGCCCTGGCCACCATGCCTCCTGCCACAATGGACCCCAATTCCCTGGAACCATCAATCGTAAGCTCAAATAAACTCTTCCTTTTATAAATTCCCTTGGTCATCGTGGTTTTATCACAGCAACAGAAAAGTGACTAATATACTCCCTATTGCTGGGACTAAAGGCGTACACCACCATGCCTGGCCACGCCTTCATTCTTGATGCTATGGGCATTCTTAACCCAAGGTTTATTAAGTCTTTCCCTCCTAATAATCTAAATTCCTACCTAACTAGATACTGAAATGAAAACAGGAACTCTCTGTGCCAAATCTGAGTCCTATCCATTTCAGTCTGACAGTTCATTATTCCCTATTGTATGCTCTCTCTTGCATCAGCTATACCTCACCTGCCTGGAAATACTGTGCAGCAGTGGCAGCCATATGTCTGTATATCCCAAATCTAATTGGCTATTAGCTCTCCACTTGGAGGAATAATTCACGGCTGATGCCACAAGCTTACATCCTCTAGTGGTTAGGAGATGTTATAAGCCACAGTAAGACCTTGTCAGCTTGTCCCCAGTTGGTGGCACTGTTCTGGGAGGTCTTAGAAGGTGTGGCCATGCTGGAGGAATGTATCACTGGTCTAGTCTCTTGCTCTCTTGACTTCCTATACTCACTGGGAGATGTGAACTTTGGCTTTCTGCTCCAGCCCCAAGAGCTTTGCTTTCTTCTGCCAGAAAGTTTTATCTCATAGATCATTTTATTTACCTCCCTGTCAAATTCCCTAGCATACAAGGTTAGGAAAAACTATAGTTCATGGATTAGCATACCATCCAAACATCTGTGTCTATACCAATGTAACCTACCATAATAATTAGTACTGTCTAAATTCATGTATATCTAGTTGCTTGTGCTTCATTAGTAGGATTGAAAGGTTATTCCTGGATAAACTGTCAACCCATGAAAGAAAACAGCCTGAACTGATCAGAGTCCAAAACGACATCTCCAGAAAAAGTAGACTGTTTTGCTTCTCGCCCACCTGTGCCCCTTTTCTAAGCCTAGGGAACAATCTGGGAAGAGGGGGCATGGTAGAATGTAAGGGCTCCAATTGGGGTGAATGGTGAAACTACAGCAATATAGACTGGACACTTATTTGATCAACTTGATTGTACATACAAGCCCCTCCAACCGGATGGTGGGAGCCTTGGGCTGTGTGTGTTTGGGCATAGCTGCTTGCAAATTGGTTTTACATGAAGGATGCTTGTATTCACTACTTATTACTTATTGTTAAAAAAAATCAAATAAAAAATAAAAAGAGAAAGACTGTTCCACATCACTTTCCTCAGCCATTCTGTTACAAATGTTCTACCAAGAGCTTTGCTTTCTTCTGCCAGAAAGTTTTATCTCATAGATCATTTTATTTACCTCCCTGTCAAATTCCCTAGCATACAAAATCACTCTTCAATTACATCTGGGAATTATGACATCTTACATTTTCAATCCTTATGTTCAAAGACTAGGCTGTGGGTTGGGGGTGGAGCTCATAGGTAAAGTGTGTGGCTAGCAGCCCTGAAACTTTGGGTTTGATTCCCCAATACCACAAAACAAACCCAAAACAAACACAAACACCAACAAGGATTGGAAAAATGTAGAATAAGCCATCTTGGTATATAAAGCTATGTAGACCAGGCTAGCCTCAATCTCACAGAGATCTTGCCTCTGGAATGCTGGGATTAAAGATGTACTACACAATGACTAGCAAGACTGGGCTATCTTGTCCTTTATCTAGACAACTGGGTAGCAGCAAGATGTAGCAATGATAGTAAGCCAGAGTTGTTTTCTTTAAAAAAAGAAAAAAACATAGGTTCTAACTGCATGTTATAATTTATTGTTGAGGGAAAACCTTCCTAATCAGTTTTTGTCCAAGGAGAAGGAAGCCCTTTAGAATAAGATCCCCACACATTTTTCTGCTCCCTTGCTCCTGAGTTATCAGAGCAGTGAGTACCAAGGAAGAAATTAAAGATGTTCTGCCAAACTGATGGCTTCATCAGCATCTGATGCAAAGAATGCTATCTTTTCTACCATACACTCCAAGTTTAAGGGTGCATCCCCAAGACAGGACCTTTACTGTGTCACTCTTTCTAGAGCTGGGTGGCTAAGTCTAGCTTAGTACAGATTAACAGCCATAGACCTAAGTCATAGTTTTCAGCCTTGCTCCAACCATTAAGACAATGAAGCTGAGCCCCAGCTCACATGCAGCAGCACTGCTTCAAGCTTGAGACCAGCCTGGGGTATGCAGCAAGCTCCAGGAGAGCTTGGAGCAGAGAGTGAGACTGCTTCCCACAAAAGCAAGCAATCTGAGGCTCCAGATAACTCTTAACTCCTGTGTCTCTCAATAGGGTTAATATAAGTTGTGGTTCTTTAAATGAATGTCCACCAGAGGCTCCAAGTATCTGAACACCTTGTCCCCAGTTGGTGGTGCTATTTTGGGAGGTTCAGAAGGTGTGACCTTGAGGGTGGAAGCACAGCACTTGAGGCGGTGAGGGATGGGGGGGGTTCCGACTCTGAATGTTCAAAGCCACATTCCTCTTCTAGATTGTCACCCTCTGCTTCCTGTGCCTACTTGACAACCTGAGCCCTCAGCTTTCTGCTCCGGCTGCCTCCTGCTGTGCTTTTTTACATCATGGATTCTTATCCCTCTGGAACCCTAAGCCCAATACACTCTTCCTTCTCCAAGTTGCCTTGGTCACAGTACTTATCACAGGAAAGTAACTAAATACATAGGTGCTGATAGAGCAGACATCAAGAGAGACCAGTTCTTCACATGATACTGATGTTGCTGTGGATCCAGCCCTTTATTCAATTCTGTTTGCCTTGGTTGGTCATTTCTACTTGGTATAACATTAAGAAGCACAAAATTGTTTTCTTGGTTATGTGGAACATTTCTCTTTTATATTCTGTGTATATTTTTCTTGCACCATACCTAGAAGGTCAACAGGATGAAACACTGGAAACACAAACACAAACAGACCAAAAAAAGAACAGAATATAATGGAACTGCCAATGAGCAAAGACAGGTGGCGTCACAAGAATGGGGAGGTAACGAGCGTGGCTGAAAGATGAAGGGGCCTAGAAAATACTTTAAAATGTTTATCCTCGCAATCAATTTCAAAGTCAAACAACCTCTTTCAACAACTACTTACTATTCATAGAAACTGCCAGCACCTTCGGCTTGTAGCCTCACTTTATTTTTTGACTAAGAAGACAATTTACATTTGATTATATCCAACAACGTTCACAGTCATTTCATCAACATCTTGGCCCATTTTGAACAGCACCATATTTTTCTTATTTGCTCTTTCTGAAGGAAAGCCAGAAGAAATAATCTATTTTAGAGTATTTTTCTAGCACTGCTGTTTGAAAAAATTTAGATCCAAAATAACTAGAGCATTATGTCACCATAGCTTAGAATACACTAACTCAGTGTTCATGTGGGTCAAATCCACGACACCCCATCTCCAGCAACAGCCGCAGTTCTCATGCTGTAACACCAGTGTAGAAGGGATCTAGGGAGATGGCTTGGTGGGCAAAGCACTGCTGTGCAAGTGTAAGTACAGGAGTTGGGATCCCCAGCTCCCTCACAAGTGCTGGGCAGGTGTGCTAGCCCACCCATAATCCCGGTGTGAAGTAAGGAGGCAGAGACAGGGGATCCCCAGAGCAAGCTGGCTAGGTAGGCTAGCTGAATCAGTGAGCCCTCCCTCAATAAACAGAGTAAAGCAATGGAGGAAAATATCCAGTGTCAACTTCTAGCCTCCACACCCATCAGAACAGACATGCGCACACACATGCACACACGCACAGAGGCCAAACAAAATACTTATGTGTAAAGTTATATGTAATATTACAAGACCCCAAATTGGATTTTTAATAATCTTTTTAAAATGTGGCTTTTTGCTTTAAGTTACTTTCAGATCACACAGTTATTGTAAAGTGTTAGCTAAGTTTCCTTTGTAGCGAGGCTGTTCATCGGCTACCACTTTTGGTTGTAAATACTGGATTCGCCATCATTTATTCCTTAAATATCATTTTATGGGATATGTTCAGTAAATGTCAGACTTTCAACTGTTGTACATGTTACATAGGAAGTAAAACAAATCTGAGGTCATTTATCAGGCCACTGAACTGCAGTGTTTTTCAAAAGGGCAGTGTATGATCCCTGCATAGTGTAGACACACTCCCAAAGATCAATGCAGAAAATCCTGGATTCTAGCTGGCCCTGTCTAGGCAATCACTGGTGATACTGGAAAAATGATACACCCTTCCTGAGGCCCAGTTACCAAGGGCTTATAAAAATAGTACAACATTGGGGCTGGAGAGATAGCCTAGCGGTTAAGAGCACCGACTGCTCTTGCAGAGGGACCCGGGTTCGATACCCAGCACCCACATGGCAGCTGAGAACTATCTATAACTCCAATTCCAGGAGAACTCCAGTTCCAGGGGAATCTGACACCCTCCTCTGACCTCTGCGGCATTGTACAACACGGGTGCACAAACCTACATGCAGAAAGTACATTCATACACATAAAAAATAAAATTTAAAAAATATTTAAAGATTAAAAAAAATAGTACAACACTTACCTACTGTAAGTTTTCCTGGAGAATGATTAATTCCAGGTATATCTCTTAATTCTATAGCCAGCTAAGGCTGAGAGCAAGTCAGTAGCACCAATCACATTTATAAAGGCAACAGTAATGCTTAGAGTATCTGAAATATGCCTACTACTGTCTTTCATGTATTAATCTTGAAAATACATTTATTTTAATATTATCTCATTAGTAGCAAAATACAGGAGGAAACCAAAGCACAGAAAGTTTCAATTACTTTAGCACACACACAGCAAGTGGCTGGGACAGGGTCCGAACCCACATGGAGTCTTCCCTCAATGCAGTGTTCTGTACTCAGTCTCCTTGTGAACACTCATCCACTTCTGTTTTGTGCCATGACAGATCACTTGGCAGAGCACTTGCTAGTGTGCTGAACTTGGTGAAAGGAAGATGTGGTTTGAGAACAGATGAGCCTGAGTAGGTAGAAGGTTTTGTAACTCTTTTAGTGCACAGATACGGGCATTTAGAAGAGCAATAGTGGATGGAATTAAAAGCTTACAGGATTCTCAGTGGCTGAAGCCTCCTAAGGGGGCTGTCCAGCCTCCTCCTTCAAGGCTCCCGTCAAGAGAGAGTGACTTTCAGCATCCCGGGCTCTTACCACATGCATCCCAAGTTGGTCCTATGGTTAGGAGTCTAATGTCTGCATCTCCTTTCACCGTGTCTGGGTCTTGGAGATGTGGGAGTCCACAGCCCCAGGAGCACTAGCAGTGACACGCACACGGACCTTATAAAACACCTTCTAGGAGAAAGACTGCTATAAATTACTAAATTCTATTTGGATCAATGAAAACAGACACCAGGCAGACAAAGACCAATTTAAGAAAACAGACAAACAAAAGAAGATATCCAGAGGTAGAGGAATCCCACCTGTGAAGTAAACCATTCCCTACTTCTTTATTAGGAGGATCTAAACCAAGAAAACCCTGGCCCAGAAGGCTGATCCTTGCTTGGAGCAGAGTGGTGACAGGAAGACAGAGCTTCTACAAGATCCACCAATCCATAGGCACTGGCAACATAATATGGCTGACTCAAGATCTAATTTGGAGACATTCCTTATTCATATCTTATTCTTTTATTTCAAGTTACACTTCAACTAATTAAACTTTCCTAAAGACTCAGTGGCTTGTGGTGAAAACTGAAAGCAGTTTTGCTAACTCTGTGAAGGTCAATGTGAAGTTTCAGGAATATTGTTTTCACTCAGAACAAAGCAGGGGGGGTGGGGAGGTGGGGGGGTGACAACTCTCTGTTTATTCCCTCACAGAACCAAGTACAGATCTTAACCATGTTATGGACTAAGTAAATGCTTACTGAGGAAGTATTTCCAAATTGGAAACAAGCGTGTCTCCATGTGGTGTTATGGTCCATAGATGAAATGCCCCCCCCCCAGGCTTATGTATTGAAGGGCTTGGTCCTCAGTTGGTGGTCCTTGCATATCTTCGAGAGGTGAAAAGATCATGAAGACTCTGCCCAGTGAATGAACTATCACATTTATGATTCATTATTTGATGCCATGTATGGAAAACAATGAAAGCTATGAGGTGGAAACGTTGCAGGAAGCAGGTCACTGGAGGGGTGACTTTGAAGGGTCACTCTGCCCCCAGATCCTTCTAATCTTTCTGTTTCTTGGATGCCATGAGATAAACAGCTTCCTTGACTACAGTTTTCCATCACCATGACTTTCTCCCTCACCGAAAGCCCAAAGTAACAGACCCAACAGACTCTAAATGAATCCTCTGAAGCAGTGACCCACAATAAACCTTTCATCTTTTAAAAGTTGTTTCTCTCTAGTCATTTGTCACAGCTGTGTAAAAGTTAACTAACAAAACCCAGAAAAGCTACAAGAAGCCAAGACCCGAGTTCCATTCCTAGTTCAGTGAGCAGAACAATGGGGAGAGAAAGCTTAGCGGTTGGAGTATGGTCTTTTTAGCTTTGTGCATAACATAATCACCTTGGCCTGGCAGCCATGGCAAGTAATTACAGTGCCAGCCAGCTCACCTGCCCATTCTAGGCCTACAACCCTGAGCTGGTTCCTTTCTGTGCTTGGCACTCCTTTGCTGATAAACAGAGTGGGAAGGCCAGTGTTCTCTGTCTTTTGGGCCCCATTATTAGAAGCAGCTGAAAGAGCATACAAAATATACAGAGACTGTTTGGACTGCAAAGAACATTCAACAAATATTTGCTGCTGTTTCATTTGCTAGCTGAGAGGCTTGGGGAAAGTCACTCAGCTATACCTGCTCCATAATTTCCTCATGGGTAAAACAAAGAGCAGAAGCATAGTTCAACTTTGGATGAAATGGAGGGATTACTAAGGAGCCCAGCATTCCATATTCAAAATCAACAGAATCTCCTGGTGGCAAAATTTCTGACTGTTGATATAAGAATACAGATGTGGTTAAAGCTGGGAGATGGCTCAATTGTTAAAGAGTTTGCTGCACAAACACAAAGATCCTCGAGAGTTCAGATCCCCAGAACCCATGTAAATAGCAGGTGGGTGTGTGTATTAGTCACTTTTCTGTTGCCGTGATAAAACCACCACAACCAAGGGAACTTATAAAGGGAAGAGTTTGCTGGGCTCAGAAGGCAGAGGCAGGCAAATCTTTGTGAGTTCAAGGCCAGCCTGGTCTACAGAGTGAGTTCCAGGACAGCTGGGGCTACAGAGAGACCCTGTCTCGAAAAGACAAAAAAAAAAAAAAAAAAGGAAGAGTTTATTTGGGCTTATGATTGATAGTTCTGGGGAATTAGAGTCCATCAAGGAGGGAAGGCTTGGTGGCAGGAGCTGAAGCAGAAAGCCTAGGTTCACATCTTCAAGTGGGCACAGGAAGGAGAGAGGGAGGGAGGGAGGGAGGGAGGGAGGGAGGGAGAGAGAGAGAGAGAGAGAGAGAGAGAGAGAGAGAGAGAGAGAGAGAGAGAGAGAATGCAATTTGAAACTGGCAAGGCTTTTTGAACTCTCTAAACCCACCCTCAGTGACTTACTTCCTCTAGCATGGTCACACCTTCTAAAATCTCCCAAAACAGCACCACCAACTGGGAACAAACTGTCTGAATACTTGAAGCCTATGCAGAACATTCTCATTCAAACCACCACAGTTTGGCAGTCTGCCTGTGATCCCAGCATCAGAAGACTGAGACGGGAGATTACCAGAGCAAACTGGCTAGTGAGAACAGCCACATTGATGAGCTCTGGGTTTGATTAAGAGACCCTGCCTGCCTCACAGTATAAGGAAGAAGAACCATGCAAGATGATTCCTGTCATCAACCTTGGGTTCACACAAAGCATACATAATCACAACACACATATGCACACACACATGTGCCCCCACACATACAAGCATTACATAATCACAACCCCCTCCCCCACAACGAATGAAAAGAAACAGGGACTCAGAAAAATGGGAGAAAGAAAATTTCTGTCTTTTTGGTGTCTTCCACTATGATTAATTCTGCCCTTTTTTTTTAAAATTTTTTAAATTAATTTTATTTATTTATGTATGTGTATGAATGTACTGTCTGCATGCAAGTCTGTGCACCCGTGTCGTGCAATGCCGCGGAGGTCAGAAGAGGGTCTCGGATTCCCATGGAACTGGAGTTCTCCTGGAATGGAGTTTCAGACGGTTCTCAGCCGCCATGTGGGTGCTGGGGATCGAACCCCGGTCCTCTGCAAGAGCGGTCGGCGCTCTTAACCGCTAGGCCATCTCTCCAGCCCAATTCTGCCCTTCTTTAAGACGTACTAAACCTATCATCTGGTCACCTGAATTGGGGGAACTCCCTTCACGTCACAGGACATCTGTGGGGATTTGGTTGCATATGCTCCAGGAGCATCTCGGAAGGGAATACTCTACACGGATTATAATGCACACAGGATAACGATGTTGATATCAGATGCCGTTGTCTGAGTGCCTAATATGTCCTCATGTAGTGCTGGTCACTTTATGAAAATCATCTTTTCTCCATATGATAATCCCTTGACATACTGTCACTATGTTTTGCCTATTAAGGACACCCCAAGTATTGGAGACATTCTGTGACTGGATGCTATCACAGAGCTGGAGAGTGACAGCACTAAGATCTGGCCCAAGGACCACACAGTACTGTCTTGCTACAAACCTTCAACTATTGACACGGAAAATGAGTCTTCCCAACTTGAAAGTTTAGATAACAACCATTTATTTCCAGTTTCCATTTAGAGAATTAAAAACAAATCTACCTTCTTAAAATCAGTGCTGCTCAGTTTAATCGAGTTAGACACTGGGAGACAGGCACTGGGAAAAGGCTCAGTGGGTAAAGAGCCTGTAGCACAATCAAGCACTCAGTACAGACTCCCTAGCACCCACAGAAAAAGCCAGGTTTGGCAGTACATGCCTGAAAGCTCGAGTCCTTGTAGGGTAGACACTGCTGGATCCCAGGGACAGCTGGATCCCAGGATCCTTGTACAGCCGGTCTAGCAAACTGCTGAGCTCCATATGCAGTACGAGAATCTGCCTCGAAAAATAAGGTGGAGGCCAGGCATGGTGTGCACTTTTAGTCCCAGCACTCAAGAGGCAGAAACTGGAGGAACTCTTGAGTTCAAGGCCAGCCTGGTCTACATATTGAGTGCCAGGCCAGCTGAAGCTACAGGGAGAACCTGTCTCAAAAAGACTAAAACTAAAAACAAAAATTAAAAAAGTAGAGAGAGAATTAGGGAGATGGATCAATCGGTAAAGTATCTGCTGGAGGGGAAGATGGGAAGATCTCTAAAACTCATTGGCCAGCCAGGGTAGTTGAATCCATGAACTTGAGGTTCAGTGAAAGATTCTGGAATGCTATAACTGAGGAATTAAACCCTTCTTATAATCCTCTGCCCAATGTGGTAACACTGCTCAGTTCATTTTCAAGATCTCTCTAGCAAGTTATCAGTTCTGGTAAAAGAAAAAAAAATACCCTCAATGATATAGAAAAAACATCTCCCCTGGGTACTGACATCCAGCTACCTGCTCAAAAGGTGATGATGTCAAACCTCAGACCCAGAGGAAGCAGATACAGTGATCCATACTTACTCCCAGAATCTTGTCTACACTTTCCAAATTAACCATTTCTGCACCAGTAATTGTGGCCCAAGTAGACTATGCCTTTGTTCAGACACTAGGGGAAACAACATGGAACTCTCCTGTTTGCTGTCTGATCAGCACATTTTACTGAAAGTATAAATGATTTTTTTATTGTTTAGGGCAAGTCGATGGGACACATACTAGTTTACAAGGCAACCATACTTCGTTTCTGTTCCACCAGAAGGAACTGTTATGCCACCACCAGACTTCTTGCCTTTTCCTCTTTCCCTTTCACATCTAGATAGAAACTTGGCTACTGGACATTTTCAGCCTTGAACTGCCACCAGAGCCAGGGAGAGTTGAAATGTATTACTCAGAAAACCTGACTCATCCTCACCACACTGAAAAGGAGGCAACTGAAAACTTCTCATCCACCCAGCCCCTGTTCTGATGGCGACAGGACAATGTTCACAGTGAGATCATGGGAAGCCCTGGTGGGAGAGTGAGAGAGCTCATTAATGAAAGTTAAGGAGAGGTTTGGGGGCCAAAGGATTAGGGACACTTGAAAAAGGTCCTTCTGGTTACTTGTGAACATGGCTCAGGGCTGAAGCAAAAGGAAAATAAAATCCCAAACCCACAAAACAATAATATTTCCCATAAAGAGGGTGAGATGTGCAGAAAGTGTTTTATAATCCAAATTCTCTCCAGACAGGAGGATTTTTTTTTCTTTTTTGCATTCTTTTTAAAAAATATTTTATTTTTACTTTACTCGTATGAGTAAACTACCTGCATGTATGTAAGTGCATCCATGTTGTGCAATGCCCACGAGGTCAATAGAAGGCATTGGATTCCTCTGGAACTAGAGTTATGGACAATTGTTAACCACCATGTAGGTCCTGGGAATTGAACCTGGTTTCCTCACAGCCAGTGCTCCTAACCACTGAGCCATCCAGCTCTCTAGCCCTGAAAGTATGCATTTCTTTTTTTTAGCCAATTTTTTATTGAAGCCTTGTGCATTTCATACATTTCCCAATCAAATCTAGACCCATCCCCCCTTCCTTGCCCCCCACCCCACCAGAGCTCATGCATTCTGCCATACATGTTTTTCATCTTTTTCTCAGTCTCTTTTAAAATTTTCAATGCAGAAGTTTACTGTTTCAGGCAGAAGTTCACCATTTCTTGTCAATTCTTTGACCCAGTCTTCTTGTTGTTGTCATTATTCCTTACAATTTGCATCACTCCAAAATATGCATATATGCATGCCACACATATATCAAGATTATGACATCATAGGTTTTAATATATTCAGCTTATGATTTCTTTATTTTATTTTATTTATTATGCTGAAAGATGTCATGTTTTCCTTAAGGAATTGCTTGAAAGCTCCTCTTTGGCAAGTCCAAACAGCCATCAGTCCTGCCCTTGTGCTCCACATTGGGGTTTTCACTTCCTGCGGTCACTAAATGAGGTCCAGTAAGCACCTCATCCTGTCTTGATCTTCCTGTACTGGCCTCCATGATACAACCTGGGTAGTCCAATAATGGCAACCTATACTCTGAAGAGGCTGAAACCCCAGTAGTTGCTCAGTCCACAAGATGGATGTCTCAGCAGTCCCCATCTGGCATTGAAAGTTTGGAGGATTCTTGGAGAGACATGAGTTTTCAGTCCATATTGGAAGATTGAAAAGCCGTGTCTCATGTCTTTGAAGGATGGCAAAAGCAGTGGCAACCACAGGGTAGCTGCACTTGCCAGCAAGACAGGCAAAACAACTGTGCCTTTTTTTTTTTTTTTTTTTACTTTTTGTCTTTTTACTAAGCTCTCAAGTTTTATTCCTGAAGTACAATTTCTCAGGCCTTACTGATTATTTCTGGTTATACTTTCCTTTTGGATGTTTAAGGCCACACAGTTAGCCCAGATTAACCAAGGTTTTTGTTTTCTCAAGGTCAGTTGAGGATCTGGTCCTCAGGGGTCACTTGGGGGGGGTTGGAAGGGGAGGGAGCCCCTGGCTCTTTTTGGCTTTTCATTCAGACAAGAGGTTTTTAAAAAGGCGTTTGGGGAGATCTCTGTGGATTCTTAAATACCATCTCAAAGAAATGTTTATTGAAGAGTGTGCTCTTGTGACATCCTTCTATTTCTTCACAGTGTAATTAGGAGACATAAAGAATAGAATTGTTGGGTACATTTCCCATCTTGCTTCTCCCTAAGCCTCTTGTTGATCCAACTCTTGGTAGGAGCATAGTAACTCACAAACAGTAGAGTTTTTTTTTTTTTTAATAAATCTTCTTTTTCTCTGCTTGCTTTTCTTTCTAACATTTTGTTTTAATGCCCAAGAACTTAAGATCAAGAGATATTTAAAGAAATTTTATAAATTAGTTTTTCATAGAGAATAAAGCAAACACTTCCCTTGAAAAGCAAGGCCCAGATTTATTTACAGCCTTTCCCTTCAAACCATTCAGAGGAGTGCCCTGACTATACATTCTAATGAGTTCCTCTGCATTCTGTTCATGTGCTGCCAGGCTCAAAGAACTTTAAAATCCTCATGATTTACGGACAAGCCCTGACTCACCAAGATTTACAAAGCAATCAGTGGCCCTGTTAATTAGAATCTAGATTTTCTACACCTACAGAAAAATCCATGCAGCTATGGAAAAAAAATAAATATAGGCAAGGATACATTTAAGTATGGCATTTCTAAACTGGAGAGACAGAAAGAGATAATCATTCACAAAGGACTTTGGTATATGTTGGGACAGCCCCACCTCTAGTCCGTTTACAGGGAGGTTGGCTCAAGCAGTACAAAGCCAGAAAAGAGCTTGGCAGCTTCTACTGATCCAAGTTGCCACTTGGACCTTCTTGTGAGTCTGAATTCCAGGAAGGAATTCAGAGGGTCAGAATAGATTTGCACCCAAAGCCAGGAATGACAGCAGAAAGAAGTGTATGTGAGGATAAAGCTTCAAGAAATGCAACTCCATCTGAGCAAGGAGCGCCATGGGGTCGTCATACCCCGTTCAAAGGCCTCAGAGACTGTTGGTCCAGAACAGGGCACAGGTTTCCCTTGGATCCTTATCATTGTCAGCCTTGTAAAGGTATTTCAAGTCTTCTGCTGTTGCCCTCAAGGGACAGGAGTCACCATGTGGCAGAAGTTTTGACATCACCAGCAGAAATATGGATGTGGTACTGAAGGCCTGTGCGACAACCTCATGGAAGGCTGAGTGCTGGGAATGGTTCAGGCATGCCTTATGGGAAGGCACAGAGGCTCTGAAAGAAAATGGGCCAGTCCGGGAAGCAAGGAGTCGGTCAAGAGACTAACTGTGCATCGAACAGAATGGAACTGGGGCAGTGTTGAGACACAGGGAAAGAAATCCAGGAAGCGCTTGGAATAAGGGGTACAGGAAGGGCTTAGAATAAGCGGTGCAGAGTGAAAACTGTGGAAAGTCTCTATTGGATGTAAGAGAGAAGCACTCACAGACGAGCTTCCAGAGAGCCAGAGCTCCAATATGGGACTACCCAGAGGGAAGATGACGTCACACAGAGATTGATCATAGATGATTCCTCCTGCCTCAGGGAGCAGCGCTGGAGAAGATAGAAAGAAGTCAGTGAAAGGTTACAATGGAAAGAGACAGTGACGAAATGTGGTCAGCTATAGAAGAGCTTCATAGGTGTGCCCGTCAAGATGGTGGAGAGAGGGAGCGGAACTGCAAAAATGCAGCCAGGTCAGGAAAGCTCCACGAAGTGGAGCTGATTCGTTTTGTAGATGGGCAGGAAGGAACTGATGGTACGGTGAGGGATGGAAGGCACACCTTCTTGGGCCTTTCCTAAGGACATTCTGGAAGAAGATAAGATCATACAGGAAGGGGAGCCCTCCTGGCTACAGGCCTGGGGGAGGAGGGCAGGACACCGGATGCAGGGATGCCTGAGGAAAAAGGAAGGAATCTGAGGCCCACTTGAGGCTGGACTTCCTATTTATTTTTATCATGTTTTACAGCAGCAACAGTAAGGGCATCTTTATTATGTTTACAGTTGTTAGAGGAGTATTTAAAAGGCAGTTAACAAAATATGCCTTTTACATATATTCTCATAACCTGCCTCCATTGCATCAAAATTAATCTGCCGAACCAAATAAAAGGTTTATTTTCCTTCAGCCACACAGAGCTTGGGTAACCAAAAAGCAAACAAAAATGTCCATCTGCTTGATAAAGCAGAGTAAAATATACAATATCAGATGGTAACAATATGTTTTATTGATATGCGTGTCGAGTGCATTTTAACAAAATGCACTCATTTTAACAAAAGCAGCTCTGAGAATATATACAGGAAGCCTCCTCTTTACAGCACTAATTTAATCATTCATGAGCTATAATTAAGCCGCACTGTGAAAGGATGGACAATGGTTTCTAAATTCCACAGAGGAGAACTGTAGACACATCTTTCAACAGGACATGACTGGTCACATCACAGACACTTGTACTTGGGAATGAGAGGCCACCCAGAAGTGCCCAGATGGAGAGGTGATGCGAGCTCGGGTCCCTGAGGTGAGCTGGAGTCAGACTTGTCTCTTCTCCAAAGAGGGAGTGGTGGCCAAAGTGGAATGACACTGGGAGGTGGAGGAAGTAAGAATAAAGGGGCAGGAAATGAGGCCAGGCTGCCTGTTGAAAAGAATATGGATTGCATCCTGCTGAGGCAAGCTTCTAGCTGGGAAGAAGCATCATCACATATAGCTGCCTAATTTGTTTCAAGCCATTTCCTTAGCCAATGGTTCAATAGTTTCCATCCCTTCTTTCAGATGGCTTTTCATCCTGCCTTTACAACCCTGAGACACAAGCTTTGAAGTTCTGAAAAAAATTGCTGGTATTGGCTTTTGAAGACCCCTTAGAAAAGAGTAGATTGGCCTCAGGGTTGTCACCAAAGTGTCAAAGGGAATCGTAAAAGCACAGTGTTTAGTGGTGACTTCCGTTTGGTCTGATGTCTATGTAGCAGTTCTGCTTAAAGCTTTAAGAGGTCTGTTTAGACCCCTAGCCCATCTTTTAATTGGGTAACTTGATTTTTTTTTTTTATTCTTTGTTTTTTGAATTCTTTATATATTCTGGGTGTTAAACCTCTGTCAGTTGTATTACTAGTGAAGATTTTCTCCTATTCTGTGGATTTTTTTCTTCACTTCCTTGGTTGTTTCTTTTGCTGTACAGAAGCTTTTTAATTTAATGAGGTCCTACTTGTTGATTATTGACCTTAATTCCTGAGCAACTAATGTCTGATTTAGAAAGTCCTTTCCTACACCTGTATCTTGTAGGTTACTGTCCATGTTTTCTTCTAACAGTTTCAGAGTTTCAGGATTCATGCTGAGGTCTTTGATCCATTTGGAGTTGACTTTTGTGCAAAGTGAAAGATTAAGGGTCGAGTTTCATTCTTTTTTTTTTTTTTTTGGCTTTTTCGAGACATTGTCTCCCTGTTGCCCCAGCTGTCCTGGAACTCACATTGTAGATCAGGCTAGCCTTGAACTCACAAAGATCCGCCTGCCTCTGTCTCCCAAGTGCTAGGATTAAAGGCGAGTGCCACCGTGCCCGGCTGAGTTTCATTCTTTTACTGGTGGAGATCCAGTTTTGCCAGCACCATTTGCCAAAGATGCTGCCTTCCCTCCAGAGTGTTCTTGATCCCTCTGTCAAATATCACATGGCTAAAATTGCATGTACTCAAGTTTGGGTGTTCAATTATGTTCCATTGATCTATGGGTCTACTTTTACCAGTATCATGCTGTTTTTATGACTATAGCTCCGTAATATAGTTTGAAATCTGGTATAGGAGCCCCCCAGCCAGGTCATGGGAAGGTGCCCTTGAGAAATTCTGAAACACCAATCCCCACCAGCTGGTCATGGAGACACACTAAGATCAGACTATCCCAAGAGGAAGCGATATAGAGTCTGCATCAGGGGTAGGATGGCTTTCCAGTATTCAGCACTAAGCCTCATGATTGGGGCCCACAAAAGCCCTTCACTGAATGGATTAACCTAGGAGTTTTCACTTGCCTCCCTCACAGAAGGATGGATCCTTGGGATTGAACCCATGACCTCATACATGCCAAGCAGGCGCTCTTCCACTGAGCTATGTCCCCACCCCTAACACTTCAGGGTTTAAAATTGTTTTGTTTCTGCGGCCATATCTTTTTAAGAATTCTGACCATTTTATTTACACATACAAGATGTATAAATTTTAATAAAATAAACACATTTAAATGTCTTTGCTTGATTTAGGGTTATTATTGAAAGGACATTAGTTAAAACTTCCTTAGAACGCCTAGATTTTCCAAACATCCTCCCCTAATGCTTGTCAATTCTCAATGTGTCAGAGAGTAGAGTTGTATTTTTTTAATGTAGTAAGCACATTGCGTTTTACACTGAGCTCCTTGTATAGGTCTTGGAACACAATTTTAAATTTACCCTTGCTTTTACAACATTGTTGGTTAGTGATCAGTTGTTGGCACCAAGTTGCTAGGCAACAAGTATAAGGGACTCCATCCTCATATTGTTGCTATGGAAAAACGTGAACCATTTTACAACAACCCACACAGTAACTGGGTTTGCAACAGTGGAGTAAAGGAATGCCTGTGTTTATCTGTGTCCTGAGATTCTCAAGCTATCAGTACTCAGTGCAGTTCGGAACCAAGAACTAGCTTGGTAGTCCAAGGAATAAGAGACACAGTCTAATAGTCATCCATGATAATTAAAATGAGCAAGATGGTTTCCTATACAAAGATTTCTAATAACCTTACTGGATGTGTCTTATTCAGGGAAGAGTTCCTCAAAGAGTTGATCCTAAGGAGCATGTTGGAGAATATGTGTCATGCCATATTCTACCTTTCAACTCTGATACTCTGATCCCCCTCCCTGGTGTGCCCTCAATCCTCTCTTTTCATACTGGGGAGCAAACTCAGGGCCTTATACATGACAGGCAAGTAATCTACTTACTGAGTTATATTCCTAGTCCAAAACTCTGATAACTTAAGAAAAAAACACTCAGCAATGTCTTGATTTAGAGACTAATTCTCTGGGCCATACCCACCAAGGTGACAAACACAAGAGAAGGCACATGGTAACCAGGAAAATGCTCAGACTCATGGTTCAAGGCTGCATTCAAATCCCTTCTCAGCTGCAGCTTGAGATATTGGACTTGACTTAACCTGAGTTTAATTTCCTCATCTATAAATGGCCATGCATAATAGAACCCACCTGCTGGCAGATTCAAACAATACATATGAAGTGTCCTGTGTCTTGCCTCTTGAGGAAAGCTAATACCATCTTCAGGCCTCGAGAAGTCCGTGACAGTTGTCATGTCGGCATGTTTGATATTTTCTCACCAGCTACGTGGCTAACTTACTCTTCTTAGCACTTTGCTCAAATATTACTTTTTCCATGAGGCCTGTGTTTACCAACCTGATTAACATTACACCTACGGTCTTTTTTTTATAAAATTTTTATTTATTATTTTTTATGAGCACGAGTGTACTGTCTGCATGCAGGTTGGTGCACCCGTGTCGTGCAATGCTGTGGAGGTCAGAAGAGGAAGTCGGATTCCCCTGGAACTGGAGTTAAAGACAGTTCTTAGCTGCCATGTGGGTGCTGGGAATCGAACCTGGGTCCTCTACAAGAGCAGTCAGTGCTCTTAACCACTGAGCCATCTCTCCTGTGTGCGCTTGCTTTTTGTACTTATCTGCTGAACCTATTACCTAACCTTCCTATTTATTTGTTATTAGTAGTCTAGAATGTGTTCCTATTGGATTCTGAGTTCTTCAAGGACAGGTGTTTCACCTCTAATGCATACCTAATGCTTTTTAGATTCTTGGTCTTTCTTGAAAAATGAACAAAGAACTTGATGTGTTTTGCATTTTGCATGTTGGGTCAGTTAGGCTGATGTACCTTCCCAGTACCAAATCAGCTGTAGGGACACCACCATTGGGATGCTAACCGGTGCATAGAACCAATGGAAGGCATTTACCTGGCCCTCATGAGGCAAGCCATGCGGTGTGAAGGACAGAGAGCTTGTGTGGCACAGGCTTAAGGATTCACCATGTGAATCCTCTGAATGGTGAATCCTCCGACACCTAAATGCTTGACAGATGATGGTCATCATGCAACAGCACAGGGAGAAATGCTTGAACTTTGCATGACAGTGGCAGGAAACTTGCCAAAGCAGCATCACGGCAAGTGTGATGTTGATCAACTTCATAACGTTCAAGGGAAACCCTCATTTTGATATCTGTGGACAGTTTCCACATCCGCTAATTACTGATGCCTTGTTCAAGCAGATGTGTCAACATCTCACCACAACTCCCAACTATCAATCAAATGATAATGACTAGAATTTTAATCAAATATAGGAGCTCTCAAATAGAGAGAGGTCTCCATTGTGAAAAAGATGCTAAGGCCTGTCAGTGCCTTGAATCCTGATGACCAAACCTCTTCCATTGATCACACCCTCTTGAAACTGGCACAGTAGCTCCACGAGAGCAAGGATGTCACCCGTACCTTGATCTGTACACAGCACTTTGCATTTGTAGACACATGATAAATGTGTACTGATTGAATAAATGAACTTAGTTAATTCAATGCTTATTTCAAACACCCAAACAAACCCAATGGGTGCAATTCAAGGATGAGACATTAAAGACATAGAGTTGATTCAACAGAATGGATGAGAGTTGGAAACGACACAGACAGACAGACAGACAGACACACACACACACACACACATACATCTTGCTTTTCTCATGCTTGACATGAGATGAAGGCCAAGTGTGCAGTTCATCTGCTGTTGGTAGCCTGCACGAGTGTGCTGTGTCGCTCACGACCACACCTTAAAAATGGCGCCGACTTCCTGAGTCACTACAAGCCNTGCTGGAAATTGAACCCAGGTCCTCTGTAAGAGCAGCCAGTGCTCTTAACTGCTGAGCCATCTCTCCAGCCTGTACTCAGGCTTTTTAAAGGAAGTCATTATTGGGTAGCTCCGTAAGTAAAGTTAAAACCAAGAGCATTAATAGAAATATTTCCTTGCATCAGTTTGTAGTCACTTTAAAGTAATCCATATAAATTTTTAGCAGCTACTAAAATATTAGACTCTTGTATAGAAATTAGCATAGCTTCTACATTATTACTACTACCATCCAGTTGTTTCTTTCTTTTTCTTTTTTTTTCTTCTTTCTTTTTTTTGGTCTTTTTAAGACAGTGTCTTCCTGTAGCCCCAGCTGTCCTGGAACTCACTCGTATACCAGGCTGGCCTTGAACTCACAGAGATCCACCTGCCTCTGCCTCCTGAATCCTGGGATTAAAGGCGTGAGCCACCACACCCAGCTTCATTTATTTTTTTAAACTGGCGAGACCATAGTCAGGAAAGAGCTGCATAGGTCCAGGTGTACATTTTAGAAGAAAAAATCCTCATATGGGGCTGAAGAGGTGGCTCAGTGGTTAAGAGCACTGGTTGTTCTTACAGAAGACCTGGGTTCAAATTCCAGCACCCACATGGCAGCTAACAACTGTCTGTAACTCTTCTGTCCTTCTCAGGCATGACATGCAGACGTAACACTCATACACATGAAACAAAAATAAAGAAAAAATGTTTAAAAAAGAAGCAGTCCCACCATATTTAAAAAAAAAAAATCCTCACATAATAGCGAGTGGTCCAGAAATGACATCTCATGGATACTAATGGAAGGAACTGAGTGGTCACATGGGGGCCTGTCTGCGGAGCCCATCAGAGCAGGAGGGAAATGTGTATGGACGCGTGGTCACTCCATCATCTTGGTTAGCTGGATCAGGGCCCCAGGCTGACCATCTCAGATGTATGAAAAAGAAACTCCTGCTTATTGTCCTTAACTGAAGCAGATAGTAAAAAAATCTTTTCTAGATACAAAGAAACAATGTGAGGGTTTTTTTTTTTTCCTTAGAAAATGAGAATGAAAATTGACTCTAAGCCTAATGGCTCTCAAGAAGCAAACTCTGGCTTTATCAGGATTGGAGCCTCCACCCTTCTCCAACAGCTTTCCGGACTCTGAGCTTAGACTGATGACCTAAGCAGTTTGTCAAGCACAAGCTGAAGAACCTGCCCGGCCTTGGACAAAAACTGCTGGTACTGAGAATTCACCACTTAGAGCACGGACGCTGTGTATTTTGTTTTTACATTATTAGAGGTTAAAACAATAGCAATGGATCTAGCGCAAATTACTATGCAATAAATATTTGGGAAATTAAAAAAAAAATGAGTGGAAGATGCTAAAGTCAGTTACCAGCCCCTATATTCAAGGGAGACTATTACAGAATTTAGTTCTAGAGCTCTTAGTGAGAGCCACTATCAGAGTAACAGTGAACTCTGGTCCACTCTGGAATCCCAACACCAACAGCTACCACACTTTCTTTTCATTCCCATCAGAACAGAGCCCAAACCCTATGATCTGGACCCCTGGCTTCTCAAGACTTGGTCCTTCTCTCCCTAGCCTCCTGCTCTTCCCCTGCATTCTGCTTAGCTTTGTGGCCTAGAGGCCCCTCACTCATACTTTGTTCTGTGCTTCTGAGCATTCTTTCTTGCTCTTCCATCTGCCTGGAACATACATAGCACCTTTTTCTTTCTGCCTAGAATAAATGCAAAACTAAGACAAGACTCAGCTCTCCTTCTATGTACATGAGAAAGTGTTCTGCAACCCCAGCAGGCTAGATTTTGGCCCTTCTCTGTATCCACACAGCACCTTGAGACTATAGCCTTTTCAAAATCTACCGTACTAGGGGCTGGAGAGATGGCCTAGTGGTTAAGAGCGCCGACCGCTCTTACAGAGGACCCAGGTTCGATCCCCAGCACCCACATGGTGGCCGAGAACCGTCTGAAACTCCAATTCCAGGAGAACTCCAGTTCCAGGGGAATCCGACACCCTCTTCTGACCACCCGTGGCATTGCACAACACAGTTGCACAAACTTGCATGCAGACAGTACATTCATACACATACAGAAATAAAGATAATAAAAAAAAATTTAAAAAAAAAAGAGCACCGACTGCTCTTGCAGAGGACCCAGGTTCGATCCCCAGCACCCACATGGCAGCTGAGAACCATCTTTAACTCCAGTTCCAGGGGAATCCAACACCCTCTTCTGACCTCTGTGCCATTGCACAAGGGTGCACAAACCTACATGCAGACAGTATATTCATACGCACAAAAATAAATATTAAAAAAATTATAAAAATCTACCATACTAAACTAGAATTGCCTGCCTCCCTCACTAATTAGATAATCAGTTCTCCAAGGGACTAACTATGCCCTTCATGGCTATAACCCTGAATTCACAGTGGTAGACACAGTAGACATTGACAGGATGACTGAACTAATGGGAACCAGCCAACTCCTCTTGACTGAGTGTGACCCAGTCAAGGAGTCAGTGGTCATACTTCTAGAAGGGAGACAAGAAATCCTTGTGGTACCTGAACACTGATGACAAGTCTTACTGATCATCATAGTGCTGGTTTGAATCAGAAATGTCTCCACTGGCACATGAACTTGGAACATTTGGTCCTGGATGGTGGTGCTAGTCGGGGGGTTGAGGAACTTTTAGGACATGGAGTCTTACTGAACGAACTGTGTCACCAAGGGTAGGCTTTATAGCCTTGCCCCACTTCCAGCTGACTCTGTTTCCTGTTTGTAATTGGGATATGATCTCTCAGCTTCCTGCCCCTCTGCTGCCAGGCGTCCCTGCCATGCTGGACTTGCATCCTTCTGGAACCATCTACCAAAATAAATGCTCTCTCCCTCAAGTTGCTTCAGGTCATGGTATTTTATCACAGCAACATAAAAGTAACCGATATAATCACTTTCCACTCCCTTAACAAGCTTAGAAATCTCTTTTTGGACTTTTTTTTTTGTCTTTTTGAGACAGGGTCTCCCTGTAGCCCCAGCTGTCCTGTAACTCACTTTGTAGACCAGGCTGGCCTTGAACTCTCAGAGATTCACCTGCTTCAGCCTCCCAACTGCTAGGATTAAAGGCGTGCACCACCACACCCGGCTTCCTTTTGGACTTTTAAACTAGAATACTTTCATTTTTTTTAACAACTCAGCTCAAAGCATCAATGTAATTTCCTAAGAAGATAATTTCACAAGTTATTCCCATGAGCCCTGAACCTAAATCTCCTTCTCAGAATTCTTCAAGCTGGTCTTACCCCTGCTTACATCAAGTTTTCAAACAATTATAATTAAATAATTACACAAAATACAGAGCCCTGCAGAATACAAACATATTTAAACAAATATTTTTAAAAGCCGTTTTATCCAGGCTCCTGAGGAAAAAAAAAAAAAAACACTAACAAAGAATGGGATTCGTGTTTAGGGCAGACAGGATGGGGCGATTTGAATACCTTGTGGCATAAATCTTCACCTATGCCTATAATTTGATAAGAGATCACAAAGCAAAGATTAAAGGGAAAAGAAAAACACATTGACTTCAAGAGAGAAAGCCACCAGGCTTCAAGAGTAACATGATGGTGGTTACAAATTCCTGGATGTTGGGCTGATGGTTCCAGGGTTCTAGAATATTCTTCTTTCCTCTCAGGTAGGTCCTGATGCAAGGGACCTGTCAAAGTTCCTTAAAAGATCAAATAACACATTGTCTAGACTCTGAGGACCACATGTTTTCTGTCACCTCCTCTGCTCTGCCATCATGGTGGCTAAGATGTCACACGAATACAGATGCCTGGCTGTTTCTAGTATTTACAGATACAAAGGGAATTTCACTTAATTTCCATGTATTATAAAATATTCCTTTTTAACATTTTTTCAACCCTTTAAAGGCATAAAAATAATTCTTAACTTGCAGGTTATAAAAAGGGCAGTGGGCCAAAGTCCCCCACCCTGCTCCATAGGAACTCTCTTGTTTTATCTCATGTTTGCATTTTCCTGCTGCCAAATGCTGGCAAAACAGCCTATTCCTAGAAGGGTCTCAGTGTTGGACCATTTTGAGTTGGTAAAAGTAGCTTTAAATTCACAAGGTGGCAACGTAAAATAAAGCCAGACTTACATGGGTTGCTTTCTTCCCAGCAATTTCCTACAGAAATTTCAAGGGCTGAGCACTGTTTTGAATGGTCTCTAATGAGCTTGGCAATGTAAGTCAAAGCTGTTAGAAATGTCCATGATTATGAAAAGTCAGCAAATCCATGGAGTCTATAGATAGTGCTGGAGGGAGGAAAGACACATGCCACCTCACGGGCCATCTGTGCCCTTACCTAACTGTACAGCTGTCTTGACAATGACTTTTACACCTACTCTCATCTTCAATGACATCAGTCTCCTATCATAGAGGTAGGCAGGTAAGAGAAAAATCGAATTTTTGGACTCAGAATTAATTTTCTACATGTATCCCTATAAAGGAATTTTTTTTTTTTTTGGTCTTTTTGAGACAGGATCTCCCAGTAGCCTCAGCTGTCCTGGAACTCACTATGCAGACCAGGCTGGCCTTGAACTCACAGAGATCCACCTGCCTCTGCCTCCTGAGTGCTGGGATTAAAGGTGCGCACCACCACTCCCAGCAGGTATTTCTTTTAAGTCTGGTTGTTAACAGTTGCTTTCTTCCTCATGAAAAGGTAATGTGACATATCTCATGGAAGCTGACACTTACATAATTATCATATTTTCCCTTTTTGCTATGGCGCTAGGAAACTAAAGTCAACTGTCTATCACAATTTACAGAAATTATATCTTTTTTTCAGAAATTATATCTTTAACATGTGCTTGTATTGATAGTTCTCATGATCAAAGCTCTTATTTTTTCCAACCATACTGTTATATTTTACAAGCTATTTCTAGTCCTTTGTCAAAAAGAAGGATATCAAGTAATTAATTTCCTGATCTTAGTAACACAGTTCAGAAACACACACAGAAACTCTAGTTTTATGATCATACCAAGATGAACCAAATAAAGCATTTCTTTCAAATGTCCTCTCTCTCAAGGTTGCCTTTCACTTCTCCATATGTTTCTGTTCTTCATCTGGCTGTTAGCTTTTTGTTACCATGGCACTTATTATTTATGCAAACAATAAAAAGAGCAGCAAGGGAAGAATTTCTGCCCACTTCCTGTCAACTATTACTTAGAATTTCAGGCCAAATGGTTATGAGCTATTCCAACTCTGTACACCAGAGATGGTGAGACAAGATAAGTAAGGCCGTTCAGTTCAGGAGCTGTGGCGTACACCTTTAATCCAGCAGCTGGGAGGCAGAGGCAGACAGAGCTCTGTGAGATAGAGGCCAGCCTGGTCTACATAGGGGGCTGAGCTGGGGGCTACAGGGAGACCAAAAAAAAAAGTGCAAGACTCATTTTTTCTTATTGATCTAGTCAGTATTAACTGAGCATCTACATTACTACATGTCAGACATACAATATAAAATGAACCAATCACACTGTGCATCAAATTTTAACTCAGTTTTTTTTCTTTTGATTCAGTTTTTTTCTTCTTACTGAATTTTTGCAAATTTCATATACTTTGGTCATGTTTAGACGCCCGTCCCCTCTCTCTACTCCTCTTACTGTCCCCATCTCTCCTGCATTTCATGTGCTCTGTCATATAGTTTAAGGCCCATTGAGTAAAGTGTGTGTCCCCAGATGTCCTTCAGTGTGTGTCCCCAGATGTCCTTCAGTGTGTCCCCAAATGTCCTTCAGTGTGTGTCCCCAGATGTCCTTCAGTGTGTGTCCGCAGATGTCCTTCAGTGTGTGTCCGTAGATGTCCTTCAGTGTGTGTCCGCAGATGTCCTCAGTGTGTGTCCCCAGATGTCCTTCAGTGTGTGTCCCCAGATGCCCTTCAGTGTGTGTCCCCAGATGTCCTTCAGTGTGTGTCCCCAGATGTCCTTCAGTGTGTGTCCCCAGATGTCCTTCAGTGTGTGTCCCCAGATGTCCTTCAGTGTGTGTCCCCAGATGTCCTTCAGTGTGTGTCCCCAGATGTCCTTCAGTGTGTGTCCCCAGATGTCCTTCAGTGTGTGTCCCCAGATGTCCTTCAGTGTGTGTCCCCAGATGTCCTTCAGTGCGTGTCCCCAGATGTCCTTCAGTGTGTGTCCCCAGATGTCCTTCAGTGTGTGTCCCCAGATGTCCTTCAGTGTGTGTCCCCAGATGTCCTTCAGTGTGTGTCCCCAGAGGTCCTTCAGTGCGTGTCCATCCACTGGAGCCTAGTTGACCTATCTAATGTCACACCCTTAAAGAAAACTGAGTCTCCCTCTCCAAGTAGTTACCGGTTGCCAACAGTTTCTCAGCTAAGGTTGCGGCTTCTTCCACTCGCCCGCTTCTCTGCTGGGATTTCGTCTGCTTGAGCTCGCATGGGTCTTGTGCACACTGTTACCATTACTTTAAGTTCATATGAGTAATTTTCCAACTGTCTGGAAAACTCAGGAAATGGAGTTTTAAATTACTCTTTGTGTGTGTGTGTGTGTGTGTGTGTGTGTGTCCACACACACATATGAACAGAGGAGAACATCAGTGATGTCTTCCTCTACTCCTCCTCCTCACCTTAATTCTCTTGAGATAACATCTGTCACTGAACCTGAGGCTCACTGTGTTGGGTAGGGAGCACTAATGATCTCCTATCCCCACTTCAACAACATTGGGAATACAGGCATGAGTGGCTATGCCCAGCCTTTTTGTGGATGTTCTAGGAATTCGAACTCAGGTCCTCACGTTTGCATAGCAAGTGCTCTTCTGCACTGAGCTATCTCCCCAACCCAGGCAACAGATTATAAACAGCAGAGGAAGAGAGAGAAGATGTCATGAGCATCCCCAGGACAGAACGTTTGAGACCCCCATATCTCGTGGTGTGGGTACACAGTGAAGTTTTGGGGATTTTTATGTGTATGTCTGCATGTAGGTTGGTGCACCCGTGTCCTGCAATGCTGCGGAGGTCAGGAGAGGGCGTCAGATTCCCCTGGAACTGGAGTTAAACACGGTTCTTAGTCGCCATGTGGGTGCTGGGAATCGAACCCGGGTCCTCTGCAAGAGCAGTCGGCGCTCTAAACTGCTGAGCCATCTCTCCAGCCCCCACAGTGAAGTTTTAATTCTTACAGCATTGTCTAGAACATAAGACAAGTCAGAAATTAGGTTGTCCTATATTATCTCACCAAATAGAATCTATGTACCTTTCAACAATATATTCATTATACAAGAATTTCTTTTTTGGGGGGGTGCTTTTTGAGACAGGGTCTCCCTTTAGCCCTAGCTGTCCTGGAACTCACTTTGTAGACCAGGCTGGCCTTGAACTCACAGAGATCCACCTGCCTCTGCCTCCCACGTGCAAGGATTAAAGGCATGCGCCACCACGCCAGGCAAGAATTTCTATTCCCCCCCCAAAAAAGGAAAGTGAAAAGAGTTGGACGGGGGAAAAAAATGATATAAGTAAGTACTCATGCATGAAATTTGAAAAAATTAAGTACTAGAAAAAAGCATTTGGTTAACTTCTCCCCCAAAAAAGAGGCAGAGGCAGGGGGATCTCTGTGAGTTCAAGGTCAGCCTGGTCTACATAATGAGTTCCAGGGCAGCTTGGTTGGCTTGGGGTACAGCTTGGGGCTCACGGAGACCCTGTCTCAAAAAGAAAAAAAAAGAAACTATACAAATGTGCAATAATTTAGCTTTTCCATAGCTCACAATGATACTTACAAAAGTAGAAAAATGTGCACCAGAGCATGGAACAGCACAGAGGGTCAGGCTTGGGCTTCACTCGGCTCAGTCACAAAATAGCTGGGCTATTTGGATTAAACCGTTCAGTATTCCTGTACTTAGCTTTTTCATGATAAAATGTGGGTTCTCAAGGTTGCTGAGAAGAAATGCAAAAATCAAAGTGCCTAAAGATTGGTATAATAAGCTGGGTGTGGTGGTACATGCCTTTAATCCTAGCACTTGGGAGGCAGAGGCAGGTGGATCTCTGTGAGTTCAAGGCCAGCTGGGGCTACAGGGAGACCCTGTCTCAAAAAGAACAACAACAACAAAAAGATTGGTATAATAAAAGAGAAGGGTGTGGAGTCAGACTCAGGGATTCAAAGTCTGCCTCCATCCCTCATTCAGGCCCTCCCATGAGCAAGGACCTCCCTTCTGTCTTAATGAGCTCATCTATAAACCAAGACCACTCATCACACCTGGGAGTAATGAACAATAGATACAAAATGCTTAGCATGAAATAAATAGTTAACTGTCATTAACAGTTTCTGACAGATGGGAAGCAGTTAGTCAATGATAGCCAGCACTCATAGTCTGACCCCAAGTGGGAAGGACTAGGGCCCAGAACTCCTATAGTTCTTAGGGGTCACTCGGTGTTCTTTCACAGATAGGAAAAGTCTCACCAGAGCCTGGTCTGCATCCCTGGGCTGCTGGCTTCTAGTTTACCATTCTTGGCTGGAAAGCACACTGTATTCCCAGGTCTTCTGCCTCTCTGAGTAGTGGGATCATAATGGAAACCAATTTCCCTTGACTATTCTCCAAAAGGGAAAAAAAAACTGGATGGAGATTTAGGGACTGGGGTAGCTAGGGGCTGTTACTGGTAATGACGCACAATTGAACATTGTTTTGGATCCATGGAATGTATATCTGGAAGACATCAGAGTTTAATTTTTGGTGAACAAAGTCAGGAGTTTATAAATTAAAAATATGGAGATCTCCTGAGCCCAGCGGCAGGAAGAGGGGGAGACAGGTAGGAACTGTGTGTCTTGGCGAGCTGACTGTTCATCCTTTGGTCCTGCTGTCTTTGGTTTGATTGGCCTTTGTGGCTGTGAGGTTGGAGTTATCCTCCCAGCTGGGATTAAAGGTGTGGTCTTTGGCTTGATTAGATCTAGTGGCTGTGGGGGCGGAGTTATCCTCCCAGCGGTATATTAAAGGCACACTTGTGTGACTCTTGAGATTTGAGATCTCCCTAGAGGCCCAGCGCAGGTGCCGGGGCGCGGGCTGAAGGACACCCCCCCCCCGCCAAACTGAGATCACAAGAAGGATCTGAAAGGAGGCAAGCAAAGGCCGCCTTCAGACAGTAAAGAGGATTTATGGACTCACATCGACGAATACAGGCAGAGAGGAGAAGCCATATGCAAGGATCACGAAGAAGAGACTACCACTGTAAGGGGCAGGATATCCCACGCCAAGCTGATTACCAACCCTTGGATGACTCTTGCAGTGGGATCCCTCCGGGGATCCCCAGGACACAGATATCAGAAACACAATTGGGAACATACTTAAAGAACTACAAGATCATAAAGAACAAATTAAAGAACTAAGAAAAGAGAATGAGGACTGAGAGAGAGAGAGAGAATGAACAAGCTCCAGAAGAAAGTAGAAATCACTGAAAAGATCCCATGCTGAAAAAAGAAAAAGAAAGAAACAACCACCAAACAAAAGAGCTTAAAACAAAAGAGAGATCGAGAAGTCAAAGAAAAGAAACATAAAGAAATCAGAAGAGGAAAGGAAAAAGGAAATCAAACACTCATCCATTCAAGAGGAAAGGAATGAAAAAAGCCTCAGAAGCAGAATGGAGGAAGAGGAAAGGAAGGCAGAAACAGAACAAGAATATCAGACCTGGAAGATAACACAGAAACAACTAAAAACCCTCAGGGAAGTTATGAAAAATTTAAAAAAATAAAAACAAACACCAGGAGCTGTGGGAGACACTTATGAAAAGATCAAACCTCGCCATCATAGGAATAGAGGAAGGAAGGAGAAGAATCCCAAGGAAAGGTATTGATCAGTCTTTAACAGAATAATAGATGAAAACTTCCCCAAACTAAAAAAGGACAAAACAATACCAATACAAGAAGCACACAGAACTCCAAACAGACAAAGTCAGAAAAAGAAATTCTCCACGCCTACATCTAGTTTAAACGCTAGACACCCAACAAAGAAAAAATTCTTATAAAGCGACAAGAGAAAAAAAAACAAGTGACCTATAAGGGGAAACCTATCAGAATAACAACGGACTTTTCTCATGGCAAACGATGTAAGGCAAGACGACAGGAGCAAAGCATTCCCAGTGTTGAGGGACAATGGATGGCCAGCCAGAGTTTACTATACCCAGCAAAAATGTCAATCATAGTGAAGGAGGGAGAAAAATCTTCCCATGACTAAAAAAGATGAAAGACTACATGTCCGGAAAAACCAACCATTCAGAGAATACTTGAAGCAATTCAAAGAACAGAAAGAAAGAGCAGACAACCAACCCCCAGGGCACTAGAAGGAGAAACAATAAAAGTTAACTGCAGTAGTAGAAACTAAATCAAAACCGCAGAAATGTAATAAGGCAAAAGGAAGACAACACAAACCTCTCAATCATAACTTAAATATAATGGACTAAATTCCCCAATCAAAGCAAAACTAGAGGATAGAGATGGATTAGGAAAACAGAATCCATCGATATGCTCAAGTCTAAAAAAAACACATCTTACCTTCAAGACAGGCACCACCTTAAGTGAGAAGGGATGGAAAAAAAAAAAATATTCCAAGCAAATGGTACCAAAAAAAGAAAGCAGTTGTTGCTATTTTAATTCGGATAAAATAGACTTCAAAATAAAAGGAAATCAGAGACGAAAGAAGAAGGCCATTACATTTTCATCAAAGGAACAATCACCAAGAACCATTTCACAATTATGAAATATATATGCCACAAATTCTGGTGCACCAAACTTTATAAAGACAATTCTCCAGGACCACAAGTCACCAGACTAACCCCAGCACACTCATAGTTGGAGACTTCAATACCCCACTGAGTCCTTTGGATAGGTCACACAGCGACAAAAAAATAACAGAGAGACATCTGAACTGAACGATCTATGATACACCAAATGGACCTCATAGACCTCTACCGAACATTCCATCCTAATACCAGAGAATACATTCTACTCAGCACCCCACGGAACATTCTCCAAAATCGACCACATCTGGGACCAGAAAAGAAGAAACCTCTACAAATACAAAAAAAAAGATTGAAATAATTTTCATGCATCCTGTCAGACCACAGTGCAATGAAGCTCAACATCAACACCAGGACAAGCCCTCCTGCCTACAAGAACACATGGGACATAAACAACACACTCTTGAATAAAAATGGGTCAAGGAAGAGTAAAGAAAGAAATAAAAAACATTCCTGGAACTGAATGACAATGACAATACAACACAACAAAACCTATGGGATACCTTAAAAGCAGTCCTAAGAGGGAAATTTATAGCCCTGGGTGCCTACATTAGGAAAAACAGAAAGAGCACAAGTGAATGGTCTAACACTTACAGCTAAAAGCACTTGAGAGGCAACAACAGATGAAACCTAAACGCAACAGACAGCGAAAAATAAACAAAAAATCAGAGCAGAAATCAATTGAAATAGAAACAAAGAAAAAAACAAAAAAAAAGCAAAAAAAAAGTTGGTTCTTTGAAAGAATAACAAGATTAGACAGACCTCTAGCCCAGTTAACAAAAGAAAGAAGGAACAACTCCAAATCAACACAATCTGTGATGTGAAAAGGGAAATATCACACCGGACAGGAAAAGATCAAGAAATTATATGGGAATATTAGAAGAACCTATATTCTACCACGTTTGAAAATCTAGAAGAAATGAGTGAATACTGGGAAATCCTGGGACACACCAAGCTTGGCCAAGAGGAGACCAGCAGCTTAAAAGACCCATAACATATGAAGAAATAGAGGATGTAGTAAGAAGCCTCCAACTAAATAAAAAGCCCAGGCCCAGACGGTTTCACAGCAGCAGAATTCTATAAAAACATTTCAAGAAAGGACCTACAACCATTATTTTCTGAAACTGTTTAGAAGTATACAATCAGAGGGAATTCTCCCAATTCCTTCTACGAAGCCAACATCACTCTATTACCAAAACTAGGCAAAGACCAACAAAAAGGAGAATTATAGACCCATTCTCCTCATGAACACAGAGATGCCAAACATCTAAACGAATACTGGCAATCACATACCAGACCCCACAATCAGAAGATCATCCATCATGACCAAGTTGGATTCATACCAGAGATGCAGGGATGGTTCAACATACGAAAAATCAATAAACATCATCAACACATATAAATGGAATCAAAGACAAAAACCACACCATCATCTCAATTGATGCTGAAAAAGCCTTTTGACAACATCCAGCATCCCTTCATGCTTAAAGTCCTAGAAGGAATTGAGTTGAGGGATATTCCTCAATGTCATATCAAAGCCATATACGGAAACCCACAGCCAATATCTCCCTAAATGGGGAAATGACAGAAACATTCCCTTTAAAGGTAGGAACCGGCAAGGCTGCCCCCTCCACCACTCCTCTTCAACATAGTGCTTGAAAAAACACTTGCTAGAGCAATAAGGCAAGAAAAGGATATTAAAGGAGTACTAATTGAAAAGAGGAAGTCAAAACTATCCCTATTTGCTAATGATATGATTGTTTAAAGGGATGCAAAAAAAACTCCACAGAAAACTCCTAGGAACGATTAACAGCTTCACGCAAAGTGGCAGGATACAAAATTAACCTTAGAAAATCAATGGCCTTTCTTTACACCCAAAACAAGCAACTTGGAGAAGAAGGAATTCAAAGAGACCTTCCCACTCACAATAGCCTCAAAAACAATAAGATACCTAGGAAAAACATAACCAAAGATACCAACAGACCTCTACAACAAAAAATTTTCACCTTAAAAGACAGAAGAAATTCGCAGAGAGAGACATTTCCCTTTTTTCTTTTCTCGTTTTTCCTTTCTTCCTTAAGATGGAAAAAAAAACCCCCATGCTCATGGATTGGGAAAATAATCATTGTAACAATGTCCATTTTCCAAACTCTCTGTCATAGATTTAGCGAAACCCCAATCAAAAATCTCCCACAGTAGAGTTTCTTCCACCGGCTTGGAAACACACGTTCTTAATTCATTGAAAAAAACAAAAAGGCCCCGATAGGCAAATCAATCCTGAGTGAAAAGCTCACACAGGAGGGCGTCTCTTACCAGATTTTTAACACTTACTACATAGAGCTATAGTCATAAAAAACGTCTGGTGGTATTGGCACAAAAACACGACCTGTTGTTTTGACTTCAATGGAACAAAATCCGAATGAGTCAACATTCTTGGTGCACATACAATTTCCCGCCATACTCTCATATTTGACTACGGGGGCCCTCGAACACATCATGAGAAGCCACCTGCCGCACTTCAGCAGTGTGTTGCCAACCTGGATCACCCTTGTAGATAGAATGAAATTACCCCCCCCTAACTCTTCCCCCTGTACAAACACAGGTCACTCCAGTTGGTAAAGCCCCTCAACGTGGAACACCAAACCCCTCTCCACATGCTGAAGGGATAGAATGAAAAACAGTTTGGCAGCAGACTACAAACACATAGGCGTTAGGAAAGCTTCCGTAAATTCACGACAGCAGCAGGCACAAGAATTAAGGTCTGCCAATTGCACAAATTGGAGACCTCACAAACTACAAAGCGTTGCGTGACATCGCAACGAAACAACAAGGAAGGACGAAGAGGAATGCTCACTGAGTGGGAGGTGGAACCTCACTGAGATACACTGACAAAAGCATGGTCTGCCAGACATAGTAAACACCTATCAAACAAAAACAAGAAAAAAAGAAAAACAAATGACCCGCGCAAAGATGGGCAAGAAATGAGAACGTGACAGAGGACTTCACAGCGAGAATTAGAGCGGTCGGAGAAACACCTTTCAAGCTGCTCAAACATCACTAATCTTAAGGAACTGCAAATGAAAACCACTTTAAGATATCATCCTTAACTCAATAAGGACTGGCCGTGATCAAGAAAACAAATGATACCAAGTGCTGGAAGGTTGTGGGGAAAGTGGGAGTAACTCATCCCACTGCTGGTGGGATGTAAACTTGTACAGGCCCACTATGGGGCAAGCCAGTGTGGGACGAACCTTGGAATGACTTGGAACGTTTGAGAACTGCCACCTGACCCAGCCATACCCATCCGGCGCATGTACCTCAAGACTTACGCCACCACAGAGATACATGCCCGGCATTATGGTTATTGCAGTCTCTTCACAATAGCAAATGAGCTGGGACCAACCTAAATGCCCCTCAACTGACGGTGGATAGCAGAAGGGAAAATGTGGTACATCTACACAATGGACATTCTATGCCCCGTAAAGAAAGACGGACCTCATCATGAACTTTGCAGAACTTGGCTGGAGCTAGAGGACATCATGCTGAGTGAAGTAACACAGCCCAGGGGGAAAAACAAACGATGCTGGTCTCACTCATCTGTGGATGCTAGGCCAATTACCCAGTTGTAAGTATTTCTTGTGTAGGAGCCCCTGAGCTTTTGTAACAAAGCAGTTGGGCATTAATGCTTTTGGGACAACAACAACAACAACCAGAAAATACTGCCATCAAAGGAACTGACTGAAACAGTGAACTTCTGCTGCAAACAGTCAGTCAACTTACCCAGGAGAATACTTGAGAAGACTAAGAGAGCGGAAAGCATGTTTGGCAGAATGCACGAGCTCTGGTGTGGGGGGGGGGGTACAGAGCGGGAACATGGGTCTCGATGTTGTTAAAAACTAATAAATTAAATTTATGTGAAAAAAAAAACGTCAAAAAAATAAATTAAAAATTATAACCTAGGAACCAGAATGACTTGCTTGGGGGGAGGAAATAACAGATTGAATCAATTATACTTGGTATCGGGCCAGGATATGATAGTGTCATAATTAAACAAAAAGAGCTTGATTTTTTTTTTTTTTTTTTGATAAGGGTTTTTTTTTATTTTATAAGATAAGTACTTTTTTTTTCTGGGGGGGGGACATTATCAAATAAGTTCCTCATGAATAGAATTTTTTCTTTTTATTTATTTTTTTGTCTTTTTCAGACAGGGTCTCCCTGTAGCTCTAGCTGTCCTGAAACTCACTCTGTAGACCAGGCTGGCCTTGAACTCACAAAGATCCACCTGCCTCTGCCTCCCAAGTGCTAGGATTAAAGGCATGTGCCACCATGCCTGGCCCATGAATAGGATTTTATAAGTTGAATATTGTGATCATGGCTGACATGTACGCCAATCCACCTGAGAGGGTCAGAGGGGCTGCAAGAACATTGGTCATTTGCTTTTGCACCTAAATGCCTTTTGTGGCTGTTTTGTATATAAGTCACTACCCTGCTTGCAATAAAGAGAGAACCTGCTTGACTGGACTCCCCACTGCGTCTGAGTGTCTCCGGGAACTGAGGAGGCTGGGGAACAGGCAAGCGGCACACTTACCTTTCCTCAGCCCAGTTGGTTCCAGGATAGAACCCGACTAAGACCCGACACCTAGCGCCCAACATGGGGAACGAAGACGGGGACCCTGAAGTACCGCATGCCTGCCAGCTGAGGCCAATCAGTCTTCCAGGGTGAGACCCTAAGTATGGGTAATGCAACTTCAGCTAAGAAGGATCCTGCATTGAGAGCTTTATGCCTCATGTTACAATCTAGGGGACTTGAGTTAACTGAGACCAATGCCCTGAACACTTGGGAGACTATCATTTCCCTTGCCCCTTGGGTTACGGGAGCCAACCTCTTCTCCTGGCAAACTTGGGCTAGGGTGGAAAAGCTGTCAAGGGAAAGGGAGAGGCATTTTGGCATTGATCCGCCCCTCGGCTTTTACCCTACCATTATGGCCCTAAAGACCTTTTCCCCCTGAATGCACTCCCTCCCGGAGAGGAAGGAGCCTCGGAGAGAGCTCTGGGAGGGATAGAGAAGGACACCAAAGAGAAATGGGCGGCCTTTACAAAAGAGCACGCTGAGGGGACGGAGGCTTGGGCGGGAGAGGAACAGATGAAACCAACACCCGAGTCTGCCAGCCCCGCCCCAACTAAACCTCCCCATTACACCCATGGGGAGGGCCCAGGAGAGACGTCCTCCCCCTCCACCGCCCTTCGAGCAGATCTCAGGGACATGGACTCCTATACACAACTGGGGAGGAGAAGGGGAATGGAAGAGGCCACATATGCAGAAGCCTGTCCTCCTAAAGAGGAACTACAAGCATTTCCTGTGAATTTGGCCCAAGGGAGAAATCGTCCTTTGGACTGGTATCCATGGGAGGCCAAAGACCTTAAGGAGATCTGAAAGGCGGTGGCTGAGGATGGCCCCAATTCCCCGTGGGACACGACTCTGTTGCAGTATATCGCCTACCACCCTTGTGTTCCTAAGGACTGGATCGACGTGGCTAAGGCCGTCCTTTCCAGCCCCATGTTCATCAAGTGGACAGCCTTTTTCAAAGAGGAATGCAGGGTTAGGGCAGAGGAGAATAGATGAGCTAATCCTGCCATCCCCATCACATTTGGGATGCTCTCAGGGACGGGGGATGGGTACCACACGGGGATCCAACAAGCCGCAATCCCAGGCCCCTACCACGATCAGGTGAGGCAGTGTGGACTGGATGCCTGGGGAAAGTTAAATGAGGGGCCTACAGAATCCCCCATTGCTGGGGTGAGGCAGAAGCCTGGGGAATCTGCCAGACTTCATTGACAGAGCCCAGCAGAGCATTCACTGGAAACTCCCCGCAGGAGAACTTAGAGACAAATTCATAAGATTACTGGTATGGGAGGGCATGAACAATGACCATCGAATGGCCTGCACAGGCCTGAAGGACCAGTCCATGAGTAGTTGGGTGATTGCATCACAAGATGTAGGCACCCAACACCACCATTCTCATTCTTTATCCCTTGCCCTACAGGCACAAACAATGGCAATGACTGAGGCCATTACGCAAGCCTTGACGATGCAGGGGCAGAAAGTCCAGGAAAAAGGCAAAGCAGGGGCCTGCTTCAGGTGCAGGCAAGAAGGGCATTGCCCTCAGGGGGGCCCAGGATGGCGCCAACGATGGGGGCCAAGCCTCCCACCCCATGTACCCGATGCAGAAAAGGCTTCCATTGGAAGAAGGACTGCAGGTCAAAATTTGACCTGGAAGGCAAGCCTTTAAACTAGTCCTGGGGTGGCCTCTAGCCCTGTCATACCAAGGAGGAGCATGTCTTGAGAAATGAGGTGCCAGGCATGGAGATGTGAGGACTCAGGCTCACTGGACAGTCCCCCTAACCGAGGGCCTGCGTCCCCAGATGTCAGTCATCATTGGAGGCATCAAGTTCCAATGCCTAATAGACACAGGGGCAGACAGAACAGTTTTAAGAAAGGAAGAAGTGGGGCTGGAGAGATGGCCTAGCGGTTAAGAGCGCTGACCGCTCTTGCAGAGGACCCGGGTTCGATCCCCAGCACCACAGGGCCGGCCGGAACCGTCTGAAACTCCAATTCCAGGACCAAGGAGATTCGAGTTCCAGGGGGAATTCGAACTCCTCTTCTGACCTCCGCGGCATTGCAACGACACGGGTGCACACACTTGCATGCAGACAGAACATTCATACACATACAGAAAGTAAAAAAAAAAAAAATTAAAAAAAAATTAAAAAAAAATAAATAAATAAAAAAAAAAAAAAAAAAAAGAAAGAAGAAGTGCCCACCACTTGGTCCCTAAGCCTGGGCCCATGGTTCTAGGGATGGGAGGAAACTCTAGGATTGAGGAGACTTCTACCCTCAGGAGATGGGTGGGCCCAGACAGAGAACAGGGCAAGATTAGACCATTAGTGGCCCAGGGTCTCACATCCAACCTGCTAGGCCAGGACTTACTGGGGCAGATGGATGCGGTACTGACCACTGGCCATAAGATGTTTTTTGAGGATCCCCTGAATGACCTCCCCTATTCAGAAAAAGGAAAACAAGTTAAAATCTACACCCAATCATAAAGGCCACTGCTCCCCGGGTTCCCCCTATTAGATGGAAGCTGGGTAAACCCATTTGGGTGGAGCAGTGGCCTTAACACAACAAATAAGCCTTACACCAGCTTAGTGAAGAGAACAACTGAAGCTCGGACATATTCGCCCGACCATGAGCCCATGGAACACCCCATCTTTGTTATCCATAAAGCCTCGGGGTCATGGCGCATGCTCCAGGACTTGAGAAAGATAAATGATCGAATGGAGCTGGTCAGAACCCCCTTGCGGGGCATGCCCTGGATTCCTGCAATCCCTACAGATTTCATGATTGCAGTCATTGACCCTAAGGACTGTTTTTTTTCCACCCCCACGCACCCAGAGGATTGTAGTAGTTTGCTTTCTCAGGGGCCTTCGCTCAACTATTCACGGCCAGATCACCGATATGAGTGGGTGGTGCTACCCAGGGTATGGCCAACAGCCCTGCATTTTTCCAACAGTACCTTGCCATCCTCCTGGCCCCCATGCTGTCCTGGAAAGAGTCCCTTCTGTACCTCTATATGGATGATCTCATCATTGGCCATCATTGCCACCAGGACCGCATAGAGTTGTGGGGGACTCCTTGAAACAATATCACAAATTTTAACGTAGGGAGGGTTCACAGTGGCACCTGAAAAATCCAACAAATCCCACCCTTTTTAAGGTACTGGGAACCCATCGTTCCCTTACAAGGGTCAGTCATGTGAAGCCTGATATAAGAATGCCAGAGCATCTTACTCTGACACAGCTCCAGAGTCTGCTCTTGGAGATTAACTGGCTTAGGCCTTGGTAGCTATCCCTACAGAAAAACTAACACACTCTGTTTGACTTGCTGAGAGATAAGAGTCCCCAGGAGGAGATCCCTATCACACAGGAGCATTGGGAGATTTTCAGGGCTTTTCAAGAGGCTTTGCACGGCTGCTCATTGGCTAGATACGCTAAAGAACATCATCTGTCTCTATGGGTGCTTGCAGGATCTGACTTAACTACAAGGTTAATTACTCAAGAGGGGGGACCCTTGAATGGATACACACATCCACATAGCAGGTACGCCTCAGATATACTCTCAGACAGACCAATTGGCACCATAATACTGGGGAAGAACACAGGCACAGAGGCATTACGGGACAGACCCCCATCACATTATCCTCCCACATAGAACATCAGACATTGAATGGCTGGCCCATAACCACTCGCACCTGGCTATCTCCTTGGAAGGTTCATGGGAAAAGTAGATTGCCACTTTGGGCCCTTAAGTGGGCCACCTTCTTACAGAAATTTCCCCTAGTGCTCACAATGCCCCCCCCCCCACTTTCTGAGACACCCATACCGCACACCCTGTGCATCTTCACTGATGGAGGGAGAGCCGGCTCAGCCTATGTAGCCTTTAAGAAGGAATGGTCCCGCCCCGGTCAAAGGTTCCAACCAAGCCAAGGATCCGCTCAATATAAGGAGTTGCTGGCAGTTGTGATGGCACTGCAGGACATCCCATGAACCCTGTCACCACTTCTCCGACAGCCTGTACGTTATTAACCTCTTACCCCACTTGCCACAAGCCCACATTAGACTTGACAGCAACCCAATCTCCCCCCTCATGGTAGAGCTTAAAGCCCTCTTGGAAGGAAGGAGTGCCCGATAGATCTCCAGCACCTTAGAGGACACTCCAGCCTCCCAGGTTTCTTATCTATGGGAAACTCCCTAGCAGACCAGCTGGCCTGGGGGCCTAACATCTTATCAGCTCAGGAAACTGCAAACTTTCATGAGCTAACCCATGTAAATTGGAGAGGGCTACACCAAAGTTTCCCCCAGGTGCCTGTGAAGGAATTGAAAAAAATTGGTCAAATGTGTAAATCTTGCCAACCCTTTCTCAGAGTACCCTTGCTTTAACCCCAAGGAGTTAGTCCTCAGGGCTGAGACCTAATGCCCTCTGGCAAACAGATGTCATCCACTTCGCCACCTTTGGCAAACTTAAATATATTTTCGTGTCCATCGATACTTACTTCAGCCAGAGCCTGCTTGGGCCACGGCCATTCTGGAGAAAGGACCAGACATGCCCAATCCCACTTCCTCCAATGTTTTGCAACATTAGGACTGCCCCACCAAATCAAGATGGACAATGGACCTTGTTTTGCCTCTAAGGCCCTTGCAGGCTTCTTTGAGAGATGGGGTATTAAACATACTACAGGAATCCTGTACAACCCCCAGGGACAAGCCATTGTTGAAAGAAATCACCAATACCTTAAGGAACAATTACAGAAACAAAAGGGGGAGTAAGCCCCCACCGCAATATGGCAGAAGCTCTGTTTAATATAAAATTAAATTTTTCTAAAGATATGATAGGAATCCAGTTCCAAAAACACTGGGGACACAAAGCCTCAACCCCCAGGTGAGGTTAAATGGAAAGATCCTTTAACACGCCAATGGAAAGGCCCAGACCCACTAATTACGATGGGAAGGGGCTTTGGGTGTGTGTATCCTATAGGGGAGGAGGCGCCTATCTGGGGCCAGCAAGGAACCTAAAGTTTGTGCCCATTCCCTCAGAACAGGAGGATGACCAAAAACAAACTAACCAACAAGGAAGAAAGAGGATATGGTGGTCTCAACTCACTTCAGAAACAAGAGAAAACACAAAGTGATAAAAAGGACTACACCAGGCCCAAGGGCAACAGACCCTTGAGAAGCTCTCATGTGCTTTAATCTTACAGATGGCACAGTTCCTGAGTCTGCTGGTGGCTGCATGGGTGACGGTAGGAGTGACAGGAGTGCTGCACGGAAACCCCCATCAACCGCTGAGAGTGACATGCTGGTGACACATCCCGTCAATGGAGGGATCCTCAACAGCACTCAAAGATACCCTCCCCCACATGGTGGCAGACTGTCTTCTTTGATCTCTGCGATTGGCCTGAGGTAGTATGGGATCGTGGTCTGATTGGACCCCGGCTCACCTGGGGAGGCCAGAATGTAACGGACAAAATGGATGCACTCTCGCCAGTGGTGGGGGAACCTTGATCCCCGGATGTTCCCACATCCACAAATGAGCCCTGCTCAGGGACACTGAAATTTATGTATGCCCCAGGAGTAACCAGACATGCTAAAAAAGATATCTACTGTGAGGCGGGCTGGGAGACTTCTTGTAAGGCATGGGGGTGTGAGACTACAGCATCATGCTCCTCCTGGGAGGGCAACAAGGGAGCTATTCGGGTCCTAGGGTAAAGACACAAAGAAAGGCGCAGCAACTCCCTCTATGGGCATGCACCAATTACCACTGCAACCCCAGTTCAGGTAACATGTCACTGAAGAGGCAAGAAGGGGACAGATTGGGAAGTTGGGAAGATGTGGGGTCTCAGACTATATCAATCTGGCTACAACCAAGGGTTATTGTTTTTCCATCAGAGACAAGTGACACCCCTCGAACAACCCACCATGGTGGGGTCCAGCCGCCCCAGCCTCTCCCCCCCCCCCCGTGCAAACGACACCCCAGGCTCCCCGGCAGGCAGCAGAGATAGGGTTGCTCGGTGACCCCATCATTCGGGGGACCAGGTCAGGGAGCCCATCACCCCATCTGGCACCCACTTTGCCCACACAGGGGGACACCAGAGAATTATTGGAGGCCACTGTCAGGGTTGCCTACCTAGCCCTGAATGAACGACCTTACCTTATCCGCTGGCTATGCCTCAACAGCCGACCCCCATTTTACGAAGGATGGGGAATGGTAGGGAATTACATTTTAGAGAACAGTCCCCCACCAGGTGCCATGAGGGAGATCCAGCCAAGGAGCACCCCACTGTGATGACACTCCCCCTTAATGGACCCAACTCCACGTGTGTTACTAGAACATGGCATCCCCAACCACTCAACTGGGAGGGTAACACCATCATTACCACACCAAAATCCCAGAGCAGATGGCTGGTCTGATCCAACCAGCCATGGGATCTACTGGTTATATGCCAAATTTTTCCATTCGTCCTCAACTCACCCACTGTGAGCTACGCAAGTCATTGACACCTCTGAATGATTCCTGTACTCTGGTTTCCGTGCTACCTTACTGTCCTGTTCCACACTGACGAGGAGAGTAGCAGTCCAGAAAGAGCACCCGACAGATCAGGGAGCATTCAATCTCTGTCACCTCCTCCTAGGCTTTGGGTAAGAGGGGATGCGTCTTGGGGCCACCCTTTACTAGCTACACACCAAATATCAGGAACTGAGACTCCAGATCGACACCCAACCGCGACAGGGTAGAGTCCACTATTGATACTGTGAAAAAAATCGGTCGACTTCAACGTGGGGGCAGTAGCCCTGCAGAAAAATACGTAAGGTAGACTGGAACTTAGTGTTCCTGGAACGGGGGGGGGGTCTGTGAAGCCTTGGGGGAGGAATGTAGGCGTCTATGCCGATCCACTTGGGGATCATTACAAAAAATCTTGATGAAATAAGGAAGGGAACTGAGGACAGGCAGAGAGTAGGGTCCACCTGGTACCAACAATTGTTTGATTGGTCCCTGGCTGACCACTCATTTCCACGCTGATGGGCCCCCTCCTTATAATTTCATTTCTGTGCATATTTGGGCCCTGGCTCTTTAACAGGCTAATCAGGCTGATCATAGAAAAGGCCCGGGAGGTACAACTCATGGCCCTTAGGTTGCGCTATGACCAGTGGAACCCAAGACTTTCACACACTAAGGTGAACCTTACATAAGGTGACCTACAGGTGAACCCGCGAGGAGGTGCCACACCCATACCGTTGGAAAGGGTATAAAAGAAAAAAGGAAGGAGTCCTGATGGGGCCCATCCAGCCAGCCAGGTCAAGATGGCGCTGAGGGAGGTAGAGGAGGAGGGACCCCGGTTGTTTGCCAAAACCTCTGTTGTGGAAAGATAAGGACAAGTGACATAGTTACAATTGTCAGCTGTGTTCGCCAATCCTCCGAGAGGGTAGAGGGGCTGCAAGAACATATGGTCATTTGCTTTCGCACCTAAATGCCTTTTGTGGCTGTTTTTTATAAGTCACTGCCCTGCTTGCAATAAAGTTAGATCCTGCTTGACTAGACTCCCTGTGTACTGAGTGTCTCCCGGAACTGAGGAGCTGGGGAACGGGCAATGGCTGCACTTACCTTTCCTAAGCCCAATGTTCCAGGACAGGACCCGACTTAAGACCTGACAACTCGCTTCCTTACAGGTACCAGCCCCATGTGAGAAGTTAACCAAATGCGTTTTTCTAAGTACTTATTTTTTCAAATTACTATACACAAGTACTTACCCAGTGAGGTTGGTAGTATTGTTACTCTGCGTTTTATTGGTGAAAAAGACGGAGCTTAGGTAAGGTTAGAAAACAAGCTGTCCCTGGGCCGGGTGGTGCACGCCTTTAATCCTAGCACTTGGGAGGGCAGAGGCACGCGGATCTCTGCGAGTTCAAAGGCCAGCCGGTCTAAGAGTGATGTCTTCAGGACAGCAGGCTACAGGGAGACCCTGTCTCAGAAAAGAAACAAAAAAAAAAAAAAAAAAAAAAACAAGTCGGCTCCAAGACCACTAGCAGGAAAGCAGCCAAGCCGGTTGAGGAACCTCCATAATTAATATCTTAGAGGAGAGTAAGCAAAGGAAGACATGTTCTCATTGTATGTGGATCTGAAACCGTTGAACTCAGAAAGTCCCAAGCAGAAGCACACGCTAGAGAGGACGGTCATGAGCAGGGAAGGGAGGTGCTGGTCAAAGGCACAAAACAGAAGGAACCCGTGAGTCCCGGCCAGGTCACTACACGACAACTAGGGGTAGCAATTATGTGTGTTGCAAAACTGCTGAGTCAATTTCAAATTCTCTCTCACCACAAAATGGTGAGCTGCTGGGCAGGTTAATTATCCTGGTTGGTCATCCCAGAGAACATTGTAACATCACAACCTAGCCCATAAATACTCTATATTCTTTAAGAAAAGAGTATTATGAAGGGGAAAATGAGAAGAAACAGCCCCATCGTTGCAAATCTTTGACTCTCCTGGTGGTACAGGCCCAAGTTAACAGGGAGATCTCTGGGTGGGAAGTGGGAATTTCTAGGGGTGGGTAAGGGGAAAAAAAATCCTTGGCATTTTGTGGATAACAAATAGCTAGAGGAGGCTGGATGTTTCCTGTTGTATAGCATCACTCATATTATTACAAACACAATCACATATGCCCATGTATGTGGTGCTATAATGCTATCACAGCACAAGGCCCAATATGTTCACAGCCTGGAACAACATGCTAAGTGGAACAGTAAATCAGGGAAGAAAAGAGCAGTTAGTGTGCCTAGAACACTCAAGGACAGAGAATAAATTTGGGGTTTAAAGAGAAGAGGGAAGTGGAGATAAATGAACAAAAATATATCACAGTTACCCTGCTCTTATGCTGACAAATAGGAAAAAAAGCCATTCAAGTTCTTTCTTATATAATATGTTTATTTACAGGAGACCCAGAACTGAAAGAGTCTCAATGCTTTTTATCGATGCCACTCAACGTCAAGGACAGGAAATCAAAATATTTTTCTCTTCCAACTCAAATACAATACCCCTTTGTGAAGCTGCTAACAAACTAGAAATAGCAAATCTGGGAAATTTTTCAGGTGAGAGATATGCATCAAAATATTCCATTTTGCTAAAAATATCTCTGAAGTTGTTCTTAGCATTCCAGCTCACATGCTAAACTTGAACATGATGAATCTCTTTTATGCGTATAGTGGAAATAACTCTGAGGTCATCTAAAAGGAGTCAGCATGGTCCTGTCCTGTGAAACTGCAGTCCCTGTAGGCACCTGTTAGGTCAGAGCAGTTGTTTTCAGAATGGAAACAAGACAAGTGGAAAAGGGAAGAAATAATAATGAAAATGACTGCATCCTTGTTGCTAGGCAACTAGAGTTTAGACCAAGGACCCAAGAGATAACTTAGACAAGTTGGAAAAGTCCCTGAAGGCTGAACCTGTGACAGCAAAGCGTGGGAATCCTCATTAACTGCTCCAGCACAGATAAATGAGGCACTTTAGGATGCTTAACCATGTTGGTGGCAGTGGGGTTGACCTAGTATTTGAAGACAAAAAAGGGCAGCAAGAGACACGTGTGGCCCAGGGTGGGTGCCAACGTCATGGTTCCACTGCAACAAAGACATGAAACATAGTATGCATAAATGCAACAGGGCCTTGGGGAGTAGAGTGAACACACAAGAATAACTGGGAACTTGTTAATATGANCCCGATAGATCTCCAGCACCTTAGAGGACACTCCAGCCTCCCAGGTTTCTTATCTATGGGAAACTCCCTAGCAGACCAGCTGGCCTGGGGGCCTAACATCTTATCAGCTCAGGAAACTGCAAACTTTCATGAGCTAACCCATGTAAATTGGAGAGGGCTACACCAAAGTTTCCCCCAGGTGCCTGTGAAGGAATTGAAAAAAATTGTCCAAACATGTAAATCTTGCCAACCCTTTCTCAGAGTACCCTTGCTTTAACCCCAAGGAGTTAGTCCTCAGGGCCTGAGACCTAATGCCCTCTGGCAAACAGATGTCATCCACTTCGCCACCTTTGGCAAACTTAAATATGTTTTCGTGTCCATCGATACTTACTCCAGAGCCTGCTGGGCCACGGCCCATTCTGGAGAAAGGGCCAAACATGCCCAATCCCACTTCCTCCAATGTTTTGCAACATTAGGACTGCCCCACCAAATCAAGATGGACAATGGACCTTGTTTTGCCTCTAAGGCCCTTGCAGGCTTCTTTGAGAGATGGGGTATTAAACATACTACAGGAATCCTTTACAACCCCCAGGGACAAGCCATTGTTGAAAGAAATCACCAATACCTTAAGGAACAATTACAGAAACAAAAAGGGGGAGTAAGCCCCCACCTGCAATTGGCAGAAGCTCTGTTTAATATAAATATTTTAAATTTTTCTAAAGATATGATGGAATCCAGGTTCCAAAAACACTGGGGACACACAAGCCTCAACCTCCAGGTGAAGGTTAAATGGAAAGATCCTGTGACACAGCAATGGAAAGGCCCAGACCCACTAATTACGATGGGAAGGGGCTTTGGGTGTGTGTATCCCGTAGGGGAGGAGGCGCCTATCTGGGGCCAGCAAGGAACCTAAAGTTTTTGCCCATTCCCTCAGAACAGGAGGATGACCAAAAACAAACTAACCAACAAGGAAAGAAAGAGGATATGGTGGTCTCAACTCACCTTCAGAAACAAGAGAAAACACAAAGTGATAAAAAGGACTAACCAGGCCCAAGGGCAACAGACCCTTGAGAAGCTCTCATGTGCTTTAAGCTTACAGATGGCACAGTTCCTGAGTCTGCTGGTAGCTTGCATGGGGACGGCAGGAGTGACAGGAGCACTGCACGGAAACCCCCATCAACCGCTGAGAGTGACATGGCTGGTGACCAATCCCGTCAATGGAGGGATCCTCAACAGCACCACGAATGATACCCTCCCCCTCGCATGGTGGCCACCGCTCTTCTTTGATCTCTGCGATGTGGCCTGAGGAAGCTGAAGCTGGGACGTGGCTGATTGGACCCCGGCTCACCTGGGGAGGCCAGAATGTAACGGACGAAAGGGATGCACCCCGCCAGTGGTGGGGGACCCTAGATCCCCAGGATGTTCCCACATCCACAAATGAGCCCTGCTCAGGGACACTGAAATTTATGTATGCCCCAGGAGTAACCAGACTGCAAAAAAAGATATCTGACTGTGGTGGGCTGGGAGACTTCTACTGTAAGACATGGGGGTGTGAGACTACAGCATCATGCTCTTGGGTAGGGCACAAGGGAGCTATTTGGGTCACTAGGGTAAAGACACAAAGAAAGGCCAGCAAGTCCCTCTATGGGGCATGCACCAATTACCACTGCAACCCCAGTCAGGTAACATTCACTGAAGAAGGCAAGAAGGGGACAGATTGGGAAGTTGGGAAGATGTGGGGTCTCAGACTATATCAATCTGGCTACAACCAAGGGTTATTGTTTTCCATCAGGAGACAAGTGAACTCCCTCAAACAACCCACCATGGTGGGTCCAGCCGCCCCCCCGTGCAAAAGGCGACACCCCAGGCTCCCCGGCAGGCAGCAGAGATAGGGTTGTCGGTGACCCCAATCATTCGGGGGACCAGGTCAGGGAGCCCATCACCCCCTCTGGCACCCACTTTGCCCACACCAGGGGACACCAGAGAATTATTGGAGGCCACTGTCAGGGTTGCCTACCTAGCCCTGAATGAATTAACCTCATCCTGCTGGCTATGCCTCAACAGCCGACCCCCATTTTACGAAGGATGGGGAATGGTAGGGAATTACATTTTAGAGAACAGTCCCCACCGGTGCCGATGGGGAGATCCAGCCAAGGAGCACCCCACTGGGATGGCACTCCCCCTTAATAGACCCAACTCCACGTGTGTTACTAACATGGTCTCCCCAACCACTCAATGGGGAGGGTACACCATCATTAACACCTCCCAGAGCAGATGGCTGGTTCCAACCAGCCATGGGCTCTACTGGTTATGCCAATTTTCCGGTCTCACCCACTGTGTAGCTACGCAAGTCATTGACGCTCTGAATGACTCCTGTATTCTGGTTTCCGAGCTCCCTCATGTCCTGTTCCACACTGATGAGGAGATACAGTCCAGAAAGAGCACCCGACAGATCAGGGAGATTGTTGTCACCTACCTCCTAGGCTTTGGGGTAACAGGGGCGGCACTTGGGGCCACCTCTTTATGCTACACACCAAATATCAGGAACTGAGACTCCAGATCGACACCAACCCAGACAGGGTAGAGTCCACTATCTGATACTTGAAAGAAAATCGGTCGACTCACTGGGGGCAGTAGCCCTGCAGAATCGTAAGGGACTGGACTTAGTGTTCCTGGAACGGGGGGGGGGTCTGTGAAGCCTTGGGGGAGGAATGCTGCTTCTATGCTGATCACTCGGGGATCATTACAAAAAATCTTGATGAGATAAGGAAGGGAACTGAGGACAGGCAGAGAGTATGGGTCCACCTGGTACCAACAATTGTTTGATTGGTCCCTGGCTGACCACTCATTTCCACGCTGATGGGCCCCCTCCTTATAATTTCATTTCTGTGCATATTTGGGCCCTGGCTCTTTAACAGGCTAATCAGGCTGATCATAGAAAAGGCCCGGGAGGTACAACTCATGGCCCTTAGGTTGCGCTATGACCAGCTGGAACCCGAAGACTTCCACACACTATAAGGTGAACCTTACATAAGGTGCCTCAATGGTGAACTCCGAGGAGGTGCCACACCCATACCTTGGAAAGGGTTATAAAAGAAAAAAGGGGGAGTCTGATGGGGCCCATCCAGCCAGCCAGGTCAAGATGGCGCTGAGGAGAGGTAGAGGAGGAGGGACCCGGGTTGTTTGCCAAAACCTCTGGTTGTGGAAAGATAAGGACAAGTGACATGAGTTACAATTGTCAGCTGTGTTCGCCAATCCTCCTGAGAGGGTAAGAGGGGCTGCAAGAACATTGGTCATTTGCTTTCGCACCTAAATGCCTTTTGTGGCTGTTTTGTATATAAGTCACTGCCCTGCTTGCAATAAAGTGAGATCCTGCTTGACTAGACTCCCCTGCTGTGTCTGAGTGTCTCCGGGAACTGAGGAGGCGGGGAACGGCGAATGGCGCACTTACCTTTCCTACAGCCCAGTTGGTTCCAGGACAGGACCCGACTAAGACCCGACAACTCGCTTCTTAACAGGTACCAGGCCCCAGTGAGAAGTTAACCAATGCTTTTTTCTAGTACTTTAATTTTTTCAAATTTCATACACAAGTACTTACCCAGTGAGGTTGGTAGTATTGTTACTCTGCGTTTTATTGGTGAAAAAGACGGAGCTTAGGTAAGGTTAAAAACAAGCTGGTCCGCTGGGCGTGGTGGTGCACGCCTTTAATCCTAGCACTTGGGAGGCAGAGGCACGCGGATCTCTGCGAGTTCAAGGCCAGCCTGGTCTACAGAGTGAGTTCCAGGACAGCAGAGCTACAGGGAGACCCTGGTCTCAAAAAGACAAAAAAAAAAAAAAAAAAAAAAACAAGCTGGCCCAAGACCACCTAGCAGGAAAGCAGCCAAGCCGGTTGAGGAACCTCCATAATTAATATCTTAGAGGAGAGTAAGCAAAGGAAGACATGTTCTCATTGTATGTGGATCTGAAACCGTTGAACTCAGAAAGTCCCAAGCAGAAGCACACGCTAGAGAGGACGGTCATGAGCAGGGAAGGGAGGTGCTGGTCAAAGGCACAAAACAGAAGGAACCCGTGAGTCCCGGCCAGGTCACTACACGACAACTAGGGGTAGCAATTATGTGTGTTGCAAAACTGCTGAGTCAATTTCAAATTCTCTCTCACCACAAAATGGTGAGCTGCTGGGCAGGTTAATTATCCTGGTTGGTCATCCCAGAGAACATTGTAACATCACAACCTAGCCCATAAATACTCTATATTCTTTAAGAAAAGAGTATTAGGAAGGGGAAAATGCAAAGAAACAGCCCCATCTGCAAATCTTTGACTCTCCTGGTGGTACAGGCCCAAGTTAACAGGGAGATCTCTGGGTGGGAAGTGGAATTTCTAGGGGTGGGGTAGGGGCATCCTTGGCATTTTGTGGGTAACAAATGAGCTAGAGGAGGCTGATGTTTCCTGTTGTATTATAGCTCACTCATATATATTCATACACATACACATATGCATGTATGTGATGCTATAATCTATCACAGCACAAGCAATATGTTCACAGCCTGGAACAACATGCTAAGTGGAACAGTAAATCAGGGAAGAAAAGAGCAGTTAGTGTGCCTAGAACACTCAAGGACAGAGAATAAATTTGGGGTTTAAAGAGAAGAGGGAAGTGGAGATAAATGAACAAAAATATATCACAGTTACCCTGCTCTTATGCTGACAAATAGGAAAAAAAGCCATTCAAGTTCTTTCTTATATAATATGTTTATTTACAGGAGACCCAGAACTGAAAGAGTCTCAATGCTTTTTATCGATGCCACTCAACGTCAAGGGACAGGAAATCAAAATATTTTTCTCTTCCAACTCAAATACAATACCCCTTTGTGAAGCTGCTAACAAACTAGAAATAGCAAATCTGGGAAATTTTTCAGGTGAGAGATATGCATCAAAATATTCCATTTTGCTAAAAATATCTCTGAAGTTGTTCTTAGCATTCCAGCTCACATGCTAAACTTGAACATGATGAATCTCTTTTATGCGTATAGTGGAAATAACTCTGAGGTCATCTAAAAGGAGTCAGCATGGTCCTGTCCTGTGAAACTGCAGTCCCTGTAGGCACCTGTTAGGTCAGAGCAGTTGTTTTCAGAATGGAAACAAGACAAGTGGAAAAGGGAAGAAATAATAATGAAAATGACTGCATCCTTGTTGCTAGGCAACTAGAGTTTAGACCAAGGACCCAAGAGATAACTTAGACAAGTTGGAAAAGTCCCTGAAGGCTGAACCTGTGACAGCAAAGCGTGGGAATCCTCATTAACTGCTCCAGCACAGATAAATGAGGCACTTTAGGATGCTTAACCATGTTGGTGGCAGTGGGGTTGACCTAGTATTTGAAGACAAAAAAGGGCAGCAAGAGACACGTGTGGCCCAGGGTGGGTGCCAACGTCATGGTTCCACTGCAACAAAGACATGAAACATAGTATGCATAAATGCAACAGGGCCTTGGGGAGTAGAGTGAACACAAAAGAATAACTGGGAACTTGGTAATGGAGCAACTAGGGAGCTGGGGCACCAGAGCCTCCTGGCTTTCTTCCTTAATGCCTTCTCCTGGCCACGTCAGTCTCCAGGGCTCAAATGCTCCCCGCAACAGGAGCAAAGTAGATGACAGCCAAGTTTGCTTCAAGTCCTGCCAAGAAAAACTTTGCAGAGTTAAGAACACAAGAAAGCTTCAAATACTATGCTACTGGGGTTATTATTTTTTTTCATAAGTTTCCAGGCCACATACACACACAGAAGAAAATTTGCTTTTAATCAAAGTGCTCAAGAATGTTCATAGTCTGGGGCTGGAGAGATAGCCTAGCAGTTAAGAGCACCGACTGCTCTTGCAGAAGACCTGGGTTCGATCCCCAGCACCCACATGGCGGCTGAGAACCGTCTGTAACTCCAGTTCCAGGGGAATCCGACACTCTCTTCTGACCTCTGTGGCATTGCATGATACGGGTGCACAGACCTACATGCAGACAGTACATTCATACACATACAAAAATAAATTTAAAAAAATTTTTAAAAAGAATGTTCATAGTCTATAGAGGAGTTGTTATGTTCTTAAACGCTTTCAACAGCTGTTTCTAGGCTCTAAAAGGTCATAAATTTATTTCAGAATAGTTTATCTTTCAGTTGGCCCATTATAAACCAAAGACTAGCATCTAAAGCTTCCAGTGTAATCACAGGTCTGTCGCTGAGTGGGTTTGGGGGGTACACGTAGGGGGTCAGGCATACAAGACCACTTCACTGTGCTATTTGCAATAGCAAAATAACCCCACAGGAGAAAAGGTTGAATTCCAGATAAAAACATAGAAGTGAACATTTGTAGAAGGACAGTTTCCTTGATACTACCAACCTCACTGGGTAAGTACTTGTGTATGAAATTTGAAAAAATTAAATACTAGAAAAAAGCATTTGGTTAACTTCTCACTGGGGCCTGGTACCTGTTAAGAAGCGAGTTGTCGGGTCTTAGTCGGGTCCTGTCCTGGAACCAACTGGGCTTAGGAAAGGTAAGTGCGCCATTCGCCTGTTCCCCAGCCTCCTCAGTTCCCGGAGACACTCAGACACAGTGGGGAGTCTAGATGGGCCTGTCGATACTCCCTGAATCTTATCCATTGAAAAGAAAGAGAAGAAACTCTAACCAAGATCTGTGAAATGAGGGAGTGTGTGATCATTTAGTAACATCTGTCTACAAAGTAATAAAAACCAATCACAAAATAAATATATAACACATGCTCTCTATAAAAGTACAGCACAGGGCCAGGTGGCACATGCCTTTAATCCCAGCATTTAGAAAGCAGAGGCAGGGGAATTTCTGTGAGATAGAGTCCAGCTTGTTCTATACAGTGACTTTCAAGTCAGCTCAGGCTATAATACAGGGAACTGTTGCGTCAAAAAGACCCAAATAAATAAATAAAAAAATAAAAATATAGCACAGTTGATTTTTAAATGGAAACCCAGTCTGACAACCAAGATGTCAGGACCCCAGACTATAGTGCTACTCTGGGGCTCCAAGGTCCAACAGAGGATCTGTGATCTAGATGAAAGAAATAAGCTGATGACACTATCCCTTCATATGTTGTTCAATTACTCATATTCAAAATGAAGATGGAATGGCCATGAAGGTACTTATCAGTGTGCTGGGCCTCACACTGGCCTTCATCCTAGTGCTCAAGAACAACAACAAAAAGAAAGTTGTTTTCAGGGCAAATAAAAATAAATAGTAGAGAGGCTAGAGAGATGGCTCAGCAGTTAAGAGCATTGACTGCTCTTGCAGAGCTCCTGAGTTAGATTCCCAGCACCCACATGGCGGCTAAGAACCATCTTGGCCAGCTGTGGTGGTGCACATCTTTCCCAGAACTCAGGAGGCAGAGGCAGGTGGATCTCTATGAGTTCAAAGCCAGTCTTGTCTACATAGTGAGCTCCAGGCCAGCTAGGACTAAAGAGAGACCCTGTCTCAAAAGAAACAAACAAACAAAAACAAACAAACAAACAAACAAAAAAACATAGATGTAACAGTTTAACTGCCTGGTGTATTTAACCTGTAAATTTCATGAAAAACTCCAACTTTCAAGTTCTGATATATCATCTCTGTAGAAACACAAATATGACTCCAATACACCCAAACATAATTCATATATTTTGTGTTTTTATATTTATATGTACAATAATATATCAAGATGTTTATTTTAAAAGATAATATGTGCGTGTTTACAATCTAAATACTATTCAACATTCTGAGCCTTGAATTCTACCAGCTGTCTTAGTGACACTCACTAAAGAAGAACATGCTGAAGCCACTGAAGGAATTAGCATTCAAATCTCTTAGGCAAGTGTTACTTTCTTCTTCTTCACATATTTGATGCCATTAGCTTTCATCAAATCAAGATACTAATCATCAAAAAATCCCACAAAATGAACAAACAAAAAACCCTCAACAAACAAAAAATACACATACGCTGATGATAACAGAGGTTCATTGTTTTTGGAAGTCAATTGGTCATTTCATATGTGTATTAGTCACTTTTCTGTTGCTGTGATAAATCCGCCATGAGCAAGGGAACTTATAAAAGGAAGAGTTTATTTGAGCTTACGATTGACGGTTCCAGGGAATCAGAGTCCATTGTAGCAGGAAGCATGGTGGCTGGGGCTGGAGCAGCAAGCCGAGGGTCACATCTTGCAATGAGCACAGGAAGCAGAGAGAGAGAGACTGGAGACCGCAAGGCTTGTTAAACTCACTAAGCCCGCCCCCAATAACGTACTTCCTCCAGCACGGCCGCACCTTCTAAGACCTCCAAGAACAGTACCACCAACTGGAAACAAAATGTCTGAATACTTAAAGCCTATGGGAGGACACTATCATTCAAACCACCACAATATGGTAATCTGTACCAGGTAATTCTTTAGAAATTATGTGAGAATCCATTCCTAACTTCTTTAGCTCTTGTTTTCAGCGTAGGAGGGGTTTGTATACATAAGCACTACATAGGAGCTTTTCTCTCTTCCTGTTAATACCCACACTGATGTAAGATGGTCCTGTGCTTACAGAAACATGCAAATCAGTTTCCCTCAGGGTAACAGAATGAGCTTTGTTATGGAAAGATGTCTGCAAACAAATGAAGTGAAGAGGTGGACAAGTCCAACGTGTATTTGTTCTAAGACAATGGAAGACCTAAATAGAAGAAACAGATCAACTTCAGAAAATAGCAGGGGCTATTTAAGGGGGGGAAAGGAGAAAAAGGGACACTGATTTACTAGTCAATCAGCTTTGCCTTTTTTCCTTGTTTCTCTCCTTCCTTTCTTCTTTACTTCCTTCCTTTTGTATCAATCTACTTGAGTCACTTTTCTTCCTGGGTACTGTTTCTTTGTAGATTTTACTAGGCAGGCAAGTTAAGTAGATAAAGATACCTAGATTCGTTTAGTCCTTCTCTATCTTGGTTGAATAATTTGAGAGCAGAAGCTTCCTACTATCGGTAACTTCTATATAAATATATGCCCAGAAATGCCCTGTCTCCCAGTATTTCTAAGTACAATGTATCAGCAACCATGCGGATAAAAATCAATAAATTGGGGGAAAAATCAATAAATTGGAAACTTCTAAGCCTGATTAGTTACACCAGCAGTGAAAAATTGGAACAGAGGGAGGAAGACAAAATAAGATTTTATCAAAAATGATTCCAACATCATCAGGGCTCAAGTGGAAACCCTCAGATGTGTAATGAGCATACAGCGATGTGCCCAGAGCTCTGCTCTGGCCCAGAAGAACCAAGAAGAAGCCACAGAGTGCAGACCAAGGCCAGGCCACAGCTCATCCCACAGGTATGGCTGAGGTCAGGTTCTCGGTCAGTCTTGGGGTCAGCCCTTGGAGAGATAGCAAAACCACAGCAACTTTTCAAGTTGTACCCTTTATGGTTATCTGCAGGGACACAGTCGACAACAGCCAAGGGGCTGTTTACCGAAGTCTTTCTCCAGCATATCCCACAGAAATACTTGCAGAAATTCTAGCCAAAACTTACATGGGAACCAAACAGAACGGACTGAATCCAGCCATGTAAAACATGCCTGAGACATTTCATAAGTTCCAACTCTCAAAGATAGCCACTGTGGAAGAAATGACTACTCACAAAAAACCCCCAAAAGCAATCAAAGAAACAAAAAACCAGAGAGTTCAAGGATCATTCCAGGCCCCAGGTAAAAGCAGAGTGAAAAGTTAACCACCACGTTCTGAAATTTGCAGTGCTTGTCTTGCCAGGTCTAGGCCCTAAGATGTGTAGGAATAAAATGACCATAAAGATGGGAGAATGGGGTGAAGGGCAAGGACAGGTCATTACTGAAGATCTCCCAAGTCCAAAAAGGACTCACCTATTAAAATATATGCTCTGTAGACTGGAGAAACTAAATGGAAATTAATAGTTCTCAGACATCATGTATTTCTAAGAGATGGAGGTGCCTGCTTCCAGAAAGAACCACATCCAAGCTCACTGGTCAAGGTAGTATCAGAAGCCGTGGAATCCAGCTTCCATAAACCACCCAGTCAAAGCTCAGCCTTGGGAGTCTCTGGGAGCAATTACCTATAACTGTTCCTTATCTCACTGCCTTTAAATGGCTTTATAGAACAGCCTTGCACATGACTCTGGACATGTGTAACTCTCTCTGCTTCACCTCACTATCTGCTATGACGTAAGTATGGAAACTTTTGTCCATCTAGGTCTACTGGACATTTCTTTTTAAAGCAAGAGGAAGAAAAGGGTCATGACAGCTTGTATTCCTTGATCTGACTGGCTGCTGGTGCCCTGCCGCCCTGCCGAGCCCAGGCAGCAGCATGCATCAGGCAAAAGCAGTGATGGTTGGTCTGAGCACTGACCATCCGATGTTTGCCTTGGACCCTGACATAGAGAAGTGCAATAATTATTTACTAGACATCAAAAGGAATCCTTTTACTCCCTCAAAACCATTTTATTTGTTCATTTTCAAATTATCCTTTCTATTGGAGAAAGGAAGTTTAGAAATCATGGTTTCAGAAATATTCAGAGCCAAAATCTCAAAAGGTTCCAAATTCATCCTATCACCAATCCTCCTCCTCCTCCTCCTCCTCCTCCTCCTCCTCCTCCTCCTCCTCCTCCTCGTTTCTCCTCTTCCCTCTTTACCTGTTCCTGCATCTCTTTTTCATGTCTCAAAACTAAACAATCGAGAAAAATCTAGACCCCTTACTAGTAACAAATTCACTTTTCATGAAAACCAGTAAGACAGTTATTATGACCACTTTTTTCACACTTTGATAGTAATTTAATTTTTTTAAGTTGCATGAAAGACTTCGATTTAAAATTGCCATGCACTGATGTAGTCACTGTGTAGGCAGATAGCAATGTGGACTTTGTACAAATACGTTTAGACAATTGTTTTGGAAACCCCACCATACATGATTTTCTTCAACCCAAACTCATTTTTCACTAATGCAGTATTCATTAAAGAAAAGCATTTCTCAGCCAGGCGTGGTGGTGCACGCCTTTAATCCTAGCACTTGGGAGGCAGAGGCAGGTGGATCTTTGTGAGTTCAAGTCCAGCCTGGTCTACAGAGTGAGTTCCAGGACAGCTGGGGCTATAGGGAGACCCTGTCTCAAAAAGACCAAAAAAAAAAGAAAAGAAAAGCATTTCTCAAATGAAATTTTTTTTTAAGATTTCAGAAAGAACAAAGTGATCTAATTCTAGGAAATTTGAGACTTTTTTTTTGGTTTTTGAGAAATGGGCTGATTGCGATGTGTGAGATTAGCTGTGTGTTGGATTCGATGGGCGGCATATGTGGCAGTCAGCTGCTGAGCCAGCACAGCAGGAGACAACAGACTGGAAGACTCAGGGTGCATATTTCCTTACAGTTCTGGAACCACAAATCGATCAGGGTGCCAGTGGGGTCACCTTCTGCTGAGGGCTCTGCCTGGCCTGTAGACAAGGAGGAAAAGAGAGGGAAGAGAAGGAAAAGAGAGAGAAATGGTGGGGAGAAAGAGAAAGAACGAATCTGACAGCAAAAGTGTCCGGACCCTGTAATTAGAAACTCAGGGCCCGAGGACCCTGTCTAGGCCACTGCAGCCTATAGACTGACTGACCACAGGTTAAAGGCCGCTTTGCTAAGTTAGTAGCTGGCAAAGCTGGTCTCTTGGAGACTATGTTCATATAACTCTACCAAAGCGCTCCTCCGCAGCTGGATGGAATGTGCGGGGTGCGTGCGACTGTGTGACTGCAGCCCTGCACCTTCACTTCTGCACTAGCCACAGCAGTTCAGCTCCTCTCTGACCCCACGTGGCAGAAGTTCGCTTTAGAGATGGTAGTGGAAGGCCGATGTTTTGTGTTTAGTTTTAGAATATGAGGAAACCTGAAAAGATGATGATCTCAGATATACATGGGACTCCATCAGATCGTCTTCACTGAAGGCTCTCATTCTGTGACTGTGTTAGTCTTTATCATCTCTTCAGCCACTTGGTGAACAAATCCTGGTGGAGTCGACAGGAAGCAAGAGCGAACTAAACAGATTCCATTCCAGTTCACTAGGAATTTATGGGGTGTTCAGTAAATGTTTTGGTCTTTCTGAGACCTGCTTTTCTTTTTTTTAATTTTTATTTTATTTAATTTATTTATGTGTATGAATGTACTGTCTGCATGCAGGTCTGTGCACCCGTGTCGTGGGAAGAGGGTGTCAGATTCCCCTGGAACTGGAGTTCTCCTGGAATTAGAGTTACAGACAGTTCTCAGCCGCCATGTGGGTGCTGGGGATCGAACCTGGGTCCTCTGCAAGAGTAGTCAGTGCTCTTAACCGCTAGGCTATCTCTCCAGCCTCGAGACCTGCTTTTCTTAAGGCAAGACTATTCAGGTGCCAAATCATCAGTATTGCAACAAATCTTGAACATTATGCTTTTCCACTTAGATTACTAGAAAGATTTAATCTCAAAACTTTTGGAAAAAATAAAAGACATATACATAAAGTTAAAATCACTTGTAATTAGACAATCCCTGGGTATGTTTTTCCCTAGACTATTGCCATGTGCATGACATATATGCATGTATAAATATATTTTAGTTTATGAATAAAACTTCCATTTTCTTTTTTTTTAATTTTTAATTGGCTTTTAGTGTATTTCATACGTAACATCTCCATCAATATTAATCACCTTTATACCGCTTTCTCCACCAGCAGTCTCCCACAGCGCCAGAATTTATACATTCTCTCTGGAATTTATACATTCTCTCATTTGTGTTAAGGCCTATTGTGCCAAATTAGTGTCCCCATCATTTTTACAGACAAGAAAACAGAGGCCTTGGATGATTAAGGAACCTGCCACAATCTATAGCTAAGAAGCTAAAAACTCAGGATTTCAGACGAGGCCAACTGACTACAAATGTCATGCCTGCCAACACAAACCACCACCTCCTAAAAGGCAGCTTCTAAGGAGGTTATGGGCTACAAGGGCTGGATTACACTTGTGCAATAGTTTGAGTGTTTCCTACATATCTGGTGCTAGAAATGTCTGTAGCACGCTTAAGCTTTGGTCCTATACAATTTACATTCTGATTAGCATTTGTCATAACTCCCCAAAATAAGCCGCTAAATCTGGTAGATGGGGCCGCCCAGAAAATGGCTTCTTTTTCCTTACAACCCCACAGAAAAGCCAGTTGGGGAAACGCTAGATGCTAGAAGGACGGCAAGGCGCATGAAGGACAACAGCACACTGTCAGGCAGTCCCTTTCTAAGGTTACACGATGGAGATGGCCTGATGCCTTCTTTACCAGTGAAATTGGCAAGCCTGAAGATTGGCATATTCTCACACCTTCGTCCCTTGGGTAGGCCGTAAGAGTTCTAGCCGTCCCCTAACATCCAATACACCTTCAGAGAAAGCAGCTGCAGAGTGGCCCACACCCACGGGCAGCTTTCCTGGGTTCCAGGAGGCTGCTGAAATTTGCAGCCTCAGCATTTTCTTGGCCCTTCACCTTGGCTAGTCCCCACCCAGGCAGCGCAGAACCTCTTTTCACGCTGCTGAATCAGCTGCTCTGGACCCAGAGGGAAGTTTCAGACTCCAGAGATGGTAAGTTTGTTCAGCACCATGAAGGAAATAGCAGAAGTTCAGTGAGAGAATAAAAATGAGGAGTTGGCTGAATAAAGGTGATAAAAATAGATTTTCCGACCCTAAGAAGATGAATCATTTTGCCACAGGGATTCGCAAGGTTGTGTTTCAGCCTGAGTTTCAATCCAGCCTCATAAATTTGATGAAGGAAAATTTCCTTCCCTTAGACAACCAGTGCCGTGAAGTGTTTAGCATTCACACAGCTTTGACAGGATTTTATTAGAGGATTGTCCAGAAATAACCCCCGGTCCTTCCCCAGCCTACTGTAAATACAGACTGGAGGACAGGGACTAGTGGGTGTGGCTGGGTCTCGTCCACCTTGAGACCAGGAATGCTACCTCTTCCTCCCTGTCAACTTTTTCCTTTGATTCTTTCCCTCTTCATTTTAAGAAAAGGGGATTTTTTTTTTTCAGAATACAAAGGCCAAATGTGAGACAAGGGCAGACAAGAAAGGTCTCAGGGGGACGACCCCTCCTAGGTACGCAGCCACACTGTCCCATGACACCGGGTGCTGGCAGGGGTAGCACAGTGGTAGCACCAATCCTCACAACCCAGCAGAACTGCTTCTCATTCAAAAAAAAATCCTGAAAATTCTCTTTAGTTAACAAACTAATATATCGATGTGTCTTCAACCACATACCAGTTAAAAAAAAAAAAAAAAGACAATGCTGCGTTTAACAGATACAGCCTGTTTAAAAGCAATCAGTGGTAGGAAGAAAGGACAAACTTATTAAAGGATAAAGCAACACAGGATAGCCAGTTTAAACTTAGCTATTCAATACATCCATAAAAAGCAACTTTTTAAGTTAAGCGTTAACATCTAAATAGCCGCCTTCCTTTCCTATGAGCACCCACTCTAGATGCTTTTCAGTGCTGGATTGTACTCACCCCAGTAAGCCCCACACTCTGCCCCACACTCTGCACTGAACTCCAGCAGAGCCAGCCTGGGAGATAAGAGGGGCATCTCTCCTCAGGTGGGTCCCACACAGCAGCCCCTTGCCCAACGCAGGCCTCACCACCATAAAGCCCTGCTGGGTGCACAGCAGGCTGCAGCAGCCCAAATAAATGCTGATGCAGGGAAAGAGCTAAGTGGAAGGGAAGGGATTGCCACACCTATCAGGGAGGGAGGCGGGGATTAGGCTCCCTCTGAGGAGGGGGCTTAAGCCTTCCTAGAGCTCTAGAGACCCAAATACAGTTCTGCAGGACAGCATGTGACAGCCGTCAGCACACAGTAGGCTTGCAATACTGTCTGTCAGTCGTTCTGGAACTGGAATGAAAATTCAAGTGAGATTCCAGGGACAAGGCTTTACGTTCCGGCTCTGAGACAAGGCAGCTGCAAGGTCCTGGGCAAGTCAAGTCTCAGTTTCCTCAGTTATAAAATAAGAATAAAAATGTTGTTAAAATAAACCTCTAGACAGCTTCGAGTTCTGCAACTCTAAGACCATCAAAGTAAACATAATAAAAAATGAGCTGTGCTATGATTTACTGAAAACATACTACACACCATCCACCATATTAGATGTTTTATGTGTGTCATTTTGTTTGGTTCCCACAAAGCTGAGATGAGATTTATTAGCCACATTTTATAGGCGAGGAAACTATCACACTCGCTCCGCGAATCCTCATGAAAATGAAAGATCATCATCTCCATTCAGTGTTTTGAATTTAAATGGCGGCATTTAATCTTTGTGTCTAAAATTGAGATGACATCTGAGAATGGAATTCCAGCACTGTTGGGTGATTAATGTGTTTACAGTCTCTGCTGGTGTAATTCTGAGAGACCAGTATTTATGGTTATGACAGCTCCCGCTACTGCAGCATCCATTTTCCACCTGTTGTTTTTTATTAAACCTCCCTAAAGGATATGAAATATTTCTCTGTGCAGATTCTAAAAACAAGATCCTGAAATATGTGAGCAGAAATACTGTGTATGGATTTACTGTTTGGAATTTTCAGATGCTATAAAACACAGTGTTTGTGACCAATCTATCACTTATTAAAGTTTATTAGATTGACAGGCCAACAGGCTCTCTGGTATCCTACCATTTATTGACATCAATATATCAAGTGGCAGCCTGGCATCTAATATTTATTAATCCCTTTCGTCTCCTTCCCCATGTCACAGTTCCTGTGCATTAGTCCTGCTTTCATCTCTATTGTCATTTACTCCACTTTTTAAGCAAAGTATTTACTTTAGAAGAGTTCTTAAATTCACAGAAAAACTGCAAAAATGCAAGAGCATCTCAGGATAACTTATAATTTTCATCTTCATTTCGAGGACACATTGGTAACAATTGGTGAACAAATACTGAGTACTGTTAACTGAACTCCATGCTTCATTTAGACGCCCCCCCACAACCGGTTCTTTTTCTGCTCCTAGACCCATCCAGGATACCACACATTGTCTTCATGTCCCCTTAGCTTCCTCCGGACTTTGTTTCTGAGACTTGTTTTTTTACGACTTTAGCAATTGTGAAGATTGCTGATTAGGCGGGTTGTAAAATGTTCTACCTCACTTTGATATTTTCCTAATGCTTTGACTACGGTTATGTGACGATCATTAAGATTACGTACTATTTTTATAACACTGTATCCTTCATTTTGCTTTTATTTTGATTTTTGTTTTGTTTGTTTTTCAACTGATATGGGGTCTGGCTATATTTTTTCCAAATTGACCTTGAACTCCTGGGGTCCAGTGGCCCTCTGCCTCTACTTCCCCAGTAACCGTGAATACAGGTATTTGCCATCTTGCTTATCAATCACCCTATTTTAAAAACTTTATATTTAGGTTAAAGAGAAACCTTAAAGTAAGCAAAGCTGGATTTTAGAAAGGCAAGTTAAATACCAAACCCTTTCCTCAGTAATCCCATATCTTATACAGTGCAGAGACTAAAAGCATGGAAAACTAATGTTCCCATCCATTTTGAGTTGAGTGTGGAACTGAGGTTCTAACAGGAAACCAGTTAATTACCAGATAGGTGTCTAGCAATTCTTTTGAAACTCTTGCCAAGACAAACTTCCTACAAAAACAATCTCAGAGGAAGGCATACTTTGACAGCAATGTTGTTTCAGCCAAGTCTGGTCTCCTTTTCATAGGATACCTCCAAGTATTTAGGCAATTTTTTTTTTTTTCCTGTCAAACTACAGGAAGCAAATGAACTTGAGTTGGGATATACAGTAAGAAACTAGTTCCACGGAAATTTATTTGTTATGTAAGCTATGACTATGAAAAGGAAAGTAAGGCTTAGACTAAAATATGTGCTCTTTGCTCTTAGATATTTTCCTCACCAGTCCTAATTGAAGGTCTTATTCCTAATGGAAAAGAGTAAGGAAGTGATGTAATATCACCAACTACTGAACTCTGCTGAGGGACAGATAAGGGCGAACAAGTGGCTTCTTTCTTCAAAGGGCAGTATTTTTTTTTTTTTTGTTTGTATGTTTAAAAAAAAAACTAAAGTGGGGGAAAAACATTACAGCCTGCTATATATAACCACCCATCTCTGCAGGGACTCAAAGCAACAACAGAAACAAGCTTGGAAATAATTCGTAGTTTATGAAGAGGCTAGTAGATTTCAGCTAATGGCTTTAGTCACTTGTAACACATGTGAATAAGAACTTATGGATAAACCCTATCCTGCCTTCCATTCCCAAATTCGTATGAACCCCAAACCTAGCTATGACAGTGTCCTCATACAAAGAAGATTCAGATGCTGACACCAAGTAAAATGCAAGGAGAAAGGCCTCTGAAGAAGGCAGGCCTCATCATACTTTGATCTTGGACTTTCCTTTAGAATTATGAAGAAATATATTTCTGTTGCTCGAGGTACGCCATCCGTGATATTTGTCACAGCAGCAGAGCAAACCAATACAGTCACTAACACCAATAGTAAAAAATCAAGCAGTAGGAGAAAGAATCTTTGGTGGTTTGAATGAGGTGTTTCCCATAGGCACAAATATCTGAACACTTGGTGGCGCTGTTTTGGAGGTTCAGGAGGCCTTGCTGGAAGAAGCGCATCGGTGGGGCCAGCTTTGAGAGTTCACAGCCATGCTAGTCCAGTCTGTGTCTCTCTGCTTTCTTCCCTGCTTGAAGATGTGAGTGCTGAGCTTTCTGATCTGGGCACCTCTGCCCCATGGAGGTCGCCATGATGGAACTGTAAGCCAAATAAACTTTGCCTTCTGTACATTGCCTGGGCCATTGTATTTTATCATAGCAACAGAAAAGAAATATAGATTCAGAGCATGAAACTGGCAGGTATTACTTCCCAATAAACTGTCAACCAGATAAAGAAGTTTCAGGTCACCACCTGTCATGATTTAAATACAAGTGTAATCACTAATGACCTCTCCTGGGGCTTCTGTCCCTTTTGTCACCCTCCTCTTTTCTTTGTCAGTATAGATCAAACACAAAGATAAGCGTACAAATGAAAAAGGGGCAAAACTTTAAAGCTTATGATTATAGAAAAAAACTTTCGTCTGTATGTGTTCTTAAGCAGAAAGATCTAAATCAGTTATTCATTAATTGAGTACAAATTTTATGAGTTTCCTAACCATTTTCCAACCTGAGTTCCAACCCAACTTGTCCATTCATCTGCCAGACATCTGCACAGAGCATCTCTTAAGGAAAGCCAAGTCAATATGTCCAAAAAGGAATTGATCTTTGTTCTTGGAACCTTTTTCTCCTTCCCTACTCCCATGATTCCTACGAACAGCATCTTCCAAGATGCTGAGGTCCAAATTGTGGATGTCATCTTCCTAGGGTTATTGCATTTCACCAAGTCCAACTAGTACTTTTTAACCTCTGGAATTAAAATTGTGTCTTTCCATTGCTGCTGCCTTAGTACTGTGTCATAATTAAATTCCAGGTGTTTTTTATTAGCTAGACTCTTAAAACTGGTATGTCTTATAAATGATGGCATATTCCATTAGGAGATAAGTTTTGTCTCCTCATCTCCATCCCCCTCCTTTCACCTCACTGATTTTTCATTTGGACTTCTTGCCTCTTAATCAACTTTTACTTCCCATTTCTTCTCATAATCGGCTTTCCACATTATCATGGTTTACATCTGAAATGTTCCCCCAAAGCTCATGTATTAAATGCTTGGTCCCCAATGCAGAAGTGTTCAGGGGAAGGACCTTGAGAAGTGTTTGGATGATGAGGATGCTAACTAACCTCACCGAAGGAGTAATCCACTGATAGAGTCATAGCTGAATGGGCTATTAGGAGGGAGAACCTAGTGGGACGAGGCAGGTCACTGGAGATGTGTCATCAAGGGGTATATTTTGTCCCAGCCTCTTTTCTGCCTATTTTCTTCCTGTCTACAAGAAAGAGAACTGTCTTCTCTGCCATCCATTCCTATCATCATGACACTCTTCCACCTACCAAGCCCAAAGCAATGAAGCCAGGTGACCTTGGACTAAAATCTCTGAACCTTTGAGTAACTCTAACAGTAACTCTTTCTTCCTTCAGGCTGTCCTCATCTTGAGTATTTTATCACAGTGACAGAAAGCTGGGTAAATACAGAGATATCTGCAACACACAATTCTTTTGTCTTCAGTGGCCCTTAAAGCATACATGAGGACACCGAATCTCCCTAGATGGTATGTCTGGTCCTAAGGGATTATTCCTAGCTCACTTTCCAAAGGGACCCTTAGCACCAAATAAAGTCATGTGGAAATACTGACCTCTCCCAGACAGGATCTAAGTTCTTCTTGATTGGCCTTTTATATTCCTGGCAAGAACATCCTTTCCCCAACACCATGGACCCTGTTCAGATGCCACCGTTCCGAACCAGGCCTTGATCTCAAGTCAAAATGTCTTCCTTGTTCACCGTTGCATATTCTATCTTGTTAGCATCTTCTAGTCTACCTGCTGTGAGACCTTATCTGCCTCCTGGAACCATATCCCTTAAATGGTGAGAATTCTATCTTAAATCAGAAGTGGATTTTCACTTGGAAGGCAAGAGTGCAAACCATCTCTTTTTGATGCTACGTACAAAAGAAAACTAGGAAACAAAAGTGGTCATTCAAGAGAGACTGTCCATGAAATCTTGTGTTATCTTTGAAGTTCTGTGACCTCAGGGTTCAATCTGTAAAATAATAGAGATGCTCTTCAGCTTAAAATGGAGATACATCCTGATAAATGCACCATGAGTTGAAAAATACACTTATATTATATTTAACCTACCAAAAATCAAGGGCCAGGGGACACAGTGCATGGTGGCTTATGTTGTTTGCTCCTGTGAACATGTGGCTGCATGGAAGTCGTGGCCTCTGACACTCTCAGCATTTATAGTGTCATACTGCACATCGCCAGCCCAGGAAATATCAAAGTAGAGTTTCTACTGAATGAACATCGCTTTCACACCATAGTAAAGAAAAAAAGAAATGAGTCAGACCAATGGAAGTCAGAGAGAGTATGGACATTGTAGTCCCTGTGACAGGCAGAGTCTGACAGCTTCCAGAGATCCCTTGCATCTGGTATTCAGGCCCTTATATAATCTCTTCCCCTGGGGTGCGCATTACATTTAGTGACTTGTTACTAATTAACCAAGTATGACAAAAATGATGAAACGCCACTTTGGAGACTGTGACTTCCATCTTGTTTCTTCCCCTTCCCTCCTTCCCTCCCTCCCTCCCTTTTCCCTCTTTCTCTCTCTCTCTCTCTCTCTCTCTCTCTCTCTCTCAATCTCTCTCTCTCTCTTCTTTCCATCCTTCCCTCCCTGCCTCCGCTCCCTCTTCTTGTGGGAGATTCTGAACGAGGGACTGCCTTAAGCCTTGCTCAGGTTCCTGACCCATAGGAACTTTTCAATAACCAAAGCTATTTAATCCACTAAGTCTGGGGACGGGGTGCAATTTGTTATACGGCAGTGGATAATGAATATACTCACCAAATAAGAAAACCAGAAAAGAGCTATAAGCACAGGACAAGTAGGAAAAACAAAAAGTTCTTATCTAGTCTCCTGCCCAAAGATGAACAAGAAGATTAATTTGTGGGTCTTATGCAAGCACATTAGTGAAAAGCCAAAAGTCATCCTGCTGTAGTGTACATCAGAATGTTCCTCCGACCTGTCTAACTCACTATGGAGAAAGGCTATCACCAGCTGACACAATATGTCTTCATATTCATTATGCAGCCCTGTCTTTGGGGTTAGGTAATAACATAGCTACAGTCTCAGTTCCTGAAAGTCATGCATATGAAAGATAAACCTTAGCTCAGGATGAGCCTCAAAAGCCGTTATTCCCAGGTGCTTGGATTTTATTCCACAGCCAGCAGAAAGCCTTAGAAAGGTACCAGAGGGGACGAGGGCAAGAGTGGCCTGCACTTTTACAAGCTAACTGTGGAAACCATTACAACCAGCAGCACACAGCCTGTACTGGCTTGGGAAACATCAAATAAACTATCACCTCCCTCTCCCCTCGAACAGTTTATGCTCAATGATTCAGCTTAACACAAGGTTAAATACAGGAAAAAAAAAAAAAAAAACCTTTGTTTTTTCCTCCTACAGTCTATATTCCTTTATGTCTAAACCTACTAAAAGGCTAACAACCATCCCCACTGCAACATGGCCTTGGCACATCCGTGACAGTCCCAAACTGAGCATTCCCTCTGTGTACTGTGTGGAACACAAGCGAAGTTTCTCGTTCTGTGCCAGGGATGGAGATAAAAGAAAATGTGTCATGAAATTCAGTTTTGGCTGTGATACTTCACAAGATCTATTCATGTCCCTCGGTAAGACATACTTCCTTCACAAACAGCATCATTCAGCTGCCAGTCTTCACTTGTCCCCCAACAAAAGACCTGGCAACCTCTGGAGGCGCCTAGTCACACCATGGCCACCAGGAGCAGAGCGGCGGGAACAAGATGCCATGGTGGGATCCCAAGCTTCCCAACCCCCCCCACCCCCAATCTAGGGTGGGAACTCCAGGTCTAAGTGTCCCTGGGTCTACTGTCCTGAATCAGAATCCTCGGTCGGGAGAGTTTTATCTAGCTAGGGTGACTGTCACTAGCGAAGCCTAACGGTGAAGGTAAGAAATAAGAAAGGAGGAGAGAGCCGAGCACAGAGTTTGGGATACTCTAGTTTGTTGCAGAAACATGTTTAGAGGGAGCCAATGTGTGTGAGACAAATGTGTACATGAGACAGACTGTGGGGGGGGGGCACAAATAGAAAGGAAAAGGAGAATAGCATTTCAGGAAGTCTGGCCGCATGTTATATGTCATTATGACCTTTAAAAAATGTCCTCAGCAAAGATTTCTAATATTTTATTATTCCTATGGGTCACCAAATTGGGGCTTCGTTGACTTGATTCTTGAGATGTGGCCACACAGAGCTTGATTTAGTAGGGCTGAGAACAGAAATGTTTCCTTCAGGGTCCATAGTCCCCTGCCGCCATTTCATTAAATGAAGTGATCAAAAATGAGGAGCGTGGTCATCTTCTAAAACCATGTGAGGTCAAAGCCTCCAAACAAACATTAGGGACTGGTGTATTCATTTCTACACTGAGACCTGGTGGAGACAGTGTGACACACTCACAAGGGAAAGGCACAGTCCCTGAAGGTGGGTAAAACCAGCTTCAAATTCTAATCCTGTCTCTTTTTTTTTTTTTTTCTAATCCTGTCTCTTATTTATCGGAGAGTGAGTTTCTAACTGTGGCTTCCTGAGATCCGGTCCTTACAGCAATACTGACATCTCAGTGTGTACAAGGGCTCAGAATACAATCTCACACTCCACCTGGCACAGCAGAACAGAATAAATATCTAATATGTGAGGGGCGGTCAATGTGGTGGTCTCACCCATCTCATTCCCAACTTTGTCTCCTTCCTGGCTTAAAACAATCATTTTAATTAGAATAAAGGCAGAAGCCACGAACAGAATTTTGGCCAGCTTTCTCTGACCTAACTTATAAGATAAACTGGTAGAGGGAGAAAGGGAAATGTTCTAGAAATTCTGAAAGAAGTGACAGGATATACACCGCAAACACAAGACATTCACAGATGAGAGCTAGGGCCAGTGGGAACTGCTCCCCAGGAAGGATTTGCAGGAGACCTTCCCTTGACTGGTGTGCACCACACCTGGAGCCCAAAGTTACTCTCTAGTGTTCTTGCTTAAAAGATGAAGTTTTTGCTCTGTGTGGTGGCCCACGCCTTTAATCCCAGCACTCGGGAGGCAGAGGCAGGCGAATCTTTGTGAGTTCAAGGCCAGCCTGGTCTATATAGTGAGTTCCAGGACAGCTGGGACTACAGGGAGACCCTGTCTCAAAAAGAAAAAAAAAAAAGAAGTTTTCATAAAGCTTATCATGCCCGCTACTCGGCTTTCAACAGCTTTACAAACCGACTTTTTGTCCAAGACCATATTTTGAATCTTCTTACAAGGTGGAAATCTCTACATTCCTTTTATCATTTTGCCTGCTCCAGGCTTCCTCGAACAACAAAACAAACCCACTCTGTTACCAGTTTCATAAAATAAAGCAGATGCCTTTTGAAAGCTTTTTAAAGTCCATGGAGTTTCTGGAAACATACATTTTTATCAACTTCAGGAAGGGAAGGGAAGCTCTAACCATATTTGAAATCTTATCTTTGGTTAGAGAAAAACACATCCCTTTCACAAAGGATGATTTCTGAGTGGGTTAAGGTTACTAAATGGTCGGAGACGCCGGTCTGCCCCAGTTCTGCTATATGACTCTGAATGTCAGAGCATCCAAGCAGAAAGTGAATCCTTGCAACTGAATGTGGAACTGCACAGCTGTAACCCAGCTGAGGGTGAGGCAGGATTTCAAGTTTGGGGGTAGCCTAGAAGACATGGTGACCCTGTCTCAAAGAAAACCCTTATACTTTCTCAAAGGCTTAAAATAATCTGTCGTGAATGTGTCCCATCTTCAACTTGGATAGGTGACAGAAGACTCACTAGGCTATAGATCCCATTTCACATTTACTATTTGTCTAATCTTGATCAAATAACTCCTCCATCACATAACCATATGTCCTCATCTAGGAAACAAAAATATCTAAAGTGTCCTTCCATCTTCAAAATTCCTTTTACCTCAGATCGGTTTTAACCTCATGGACTCATGTTCAAGGTCAAGCAAATATTTTATGACAACTCTAAGGAGGCTCAGGACTGGAGGCAGTATGCCCCAGTATCATCTAATTCTCATATGCATATGCAAATGACTGTCAGAATAAAAAGCTCAAGCTCCAAATTCCTATGGTAAGAAAGGCTTTGAGAAGAAACAGCCTGTAGCATGATCTCTAATGACCATTAACTGGAGTTACAGGACGTGAGTCCATTGTGCAATGCTGACAATCTGGCAGGCTGAAGGGTCACTTTCAAAAAAGCTTTTGGTAGGTCAAGACCTAAATTTGAGGTCTTTCTATCTGGCAGTAGCAGTTTCAGTAACACCTATAAAAGAATGCAAGCATCTGCAGACACTCATTACACAGGTCATTACATAGGTCAGTGATGGCTACAGAAGGAACCCAGACCTGGAGTTCTTGCCAGGAAATGACTTTTCAACTACTTTGTTTTAACACCTTCATCCCTGAATTCTCTGTAACCACAGCTCAATTCAGAGGGTTAAAATATACCTATTCGTCCCTTTGTGAATGTACACGTGTTTATAATTCTGGATTGGTATGTGAAAACACACTTCACCATTTATCTTCAAGTTGAGCAGCGGGACTCTCACTGAATTGATTTCTCAACACCTGGCCATTAGAATGGACGGACACACACACACACACACACACACACACACACACACACACACACACTCAAACGGGCTCTAGGCATGGAAAATCCCCCAGCCAAATTTCTTAGTACTCCATGGCTCCTGCAACTGCAGACCTCTTATCTACAGATGGCCAGTGGTTTGATCTGCCAGGCCCCTAGCAAAGTACGTACCCTCCAGGAAGTCTTCAAACACATTTGAGGGATTCTATGCTCTTTCCTGAGTATCATAAATAAGAGTAGGAAGGAAATGCCATATAAAAATACACTTAACATAAAAATCTACAATGGTCTCCGCCATCTTCAAGTCGATTACTTATCTGGTCTCCTTCCATCAAGAGAGAATTCTCTTTTAATCCCCAGCTTTTTGTCAACATAAACAATTTCAAGCCTACTGAAACAATTGCAACAGTACCATGACATCTGCATATTTTTATCATAAATCTAATATCTTAACTTTTCTCCCTTTCTCCTTCCTTCTCTCTCTCTTCCTTCTCCTTTTTTCTTCTGTCCTTTCTTTCCCTGTCTCTCTGCATATACAAAATTGTACACAGACTTTTGCTGGAATTTGAAATTCATTGTATACATCCTAGTTTTTCATCAATATGTTAGCACAGATTACTTGTCTAAGGTCAAGACTATTTCCCTATATACAGAAGACTATCATTACATGCAAGACTTCAAGGCAGCAAGAGTATTAATATTTAACATTTGATCTGTGCCAGATGTCCTAATAATGTCTATCTTAATTCCTTCTTCCCAATCAAGGACCATCTTCCTCCTCAGCTGCTATATCTGTGTAGTCCCACTTTCTTTTCATCATTTCATGCATATAAATGCATGATGTACTTTGACTACATCCCCCACTATCCTCTCTCATCCTCTTCCCCTCCCACTGAACCACTTCTTCCCATCGAGTCTCCTCCAACTTTCAGGTCATTTTGTTTGTTTGTGGCCCACTGCAGTTGATTAGGGTTACCTATGTAAGTTCAGGGGTGGGAGTTGTTGACTTGAGCAAGGGCAATATACCAGTGGTTACACCACCAAGGAGAATTAATCTATACCAGTTTCCAGCTTTGGGGAAGGAAGAGTCACCGTTAACAGCACTAGGTCGAAGAGTACAGGCCCATTGCTTTGCAGTACGTCCCTTAATTTGGACTTATCAGATTATTTCCCTCAGAATAAATGTAAAACTAGTACAACTAATGGCATTTGGACACATTATTATTGGTATGCTTGATCACATCTAATCAACAGTTAAAGCCACACTGTCTTCACATAAAAATGAAACCATTTACAAGCCTTTTTTGGGGGCTGTTAACAACAGTTGTTCAATACCTTACTCTCCAGAGTGTATTTAAACAGAGTTGGTTTTTTACTTGCTCAATTAATTCATTTTCTCCTATATCAGAAGATGCTTTGTTTTATAAAGATCGTAACAGTCCACAGTAGTCCAGGGTTCACAAAGGTGGCTTTATGTTAGGTCTTGATAAATTAAATATTTTGTCAAGGCTAGCAGGACAGTTTCCTATGCATGAGAAGTACTGTGAGAAAGGACATCTTACAGAGGAGTGAACAGCGCCTGACAACTCAGCTGCAATCATCCAGGCAAGAGATGGGGGTGGCCTGTTCCAGGGCAGTAGCCAAGGAGATGAAGACAAATAGATGAACTGAAGAAACTTGCCAAATTTGTTCCTAGCACGTCTATGGTGGCTGTAACTGCCACCGGGTTCCAAGTAGGAGAGAATGGTCACTAAATCTGATCTGAATACCTTGGGGAGCCTGGAGGGCATTCAAACAGAGGACTCCTAATGAATGGAAGGCAGTAGGTGGAACTGTCCAACAGACCGGTGGAGAACATCCAGGTGGAGCTGCCTCGGCAGGTGTCTGGATCCAGTGAAGGAGAGAGCACAGGGTAAGGAATGTTGCTTTGTTCAATGCTGTGAAGAACTGAACTCAGGAAGGCAGACAGACCCACATGTGAGCACAGAAAGGGGTGTAAGGCTCAGGAGAGAATTCTGGAGGTATATCAGCATACTGGGAAAGAGAAGGTTATAGCTCTGTCTCCTCCTGTGACACTAATGCTACACTGGCATCTACAAATGCTGATCTGAAAGTGATCGGAGGAAAAGAAAAGATTTGGACAGATCCATAGATTGGAGAATTATTAACCATGCTTAGGAAAGCATTTTCTTAATACTAAACTAGCAGGGCTGGAGAGGTGGCTCACTGGTTAAAAGAAACGACTACTCTTGCAGGGGAGCCCGTTCCATTCCCAGCACTCACATGGCAGGTAACAATCACCCAGAACTTCAGTTCCAGGTGATCAGATTTCCACAGTCAATGCATGATACGGGTGCACTTACATACGTGCAGGCAATACACTCATATACATAAAATAAAAATAACAAATAAAATACTAAACTACCAAAAGATAGTGATATTTAACATTAAAATATTAAACATGAGCAGATGACAATAATTTAGTAAATAAGATACAAGTGATACGGAGTAAAAATAAGCAGGAAACTGTGAGCTAGATAATGGCAAGTTAGAAAGACAACAGGAGGAGAAGTCCAGTGCATAAATGGGAGGAGAGCAGCCTAGGTCACCTTGTTTGCATCACCTGCCTGACTTCTCCAGAGTACAGAGAACATGGAAAGCACAGTATTTGATCTATGATAAGAAATAATATCAAAATACGAGCCGTGGAGATGGCTCAGTGGATAAGAGAGGCCTGCCTGCAAGCCCCAGCACCTATGTTAAAAGCCAAGTGTTGGCAGTGGGAGGAGACAGGAGGGCTTCAGGAGCCGTCTGGCCAGCCATTCCATCAAAATGCCAAGTTTCCCGTTCAGTGAAAGCTCTAGGTAGTAAGATGGAGACCCCCAAAGTCCTGCACTAGCCTCAGTGTGTACACACTCAGTCATGTGCACTCAACATTCCCACGTATGTACCACATACACATAACTCCCCCCTCAAAGAAAGAAAGAAGATCAAAGTATGTGTATGTATCCCAAACCTGTAATATTACTGAAATTATTTATGATTCACATTTTAAATTAAGGTTTCCAATCTCTCTCTGCCTTTTGCTACTGGGGATAGAGCTGCTTGCTTCCGTTCATTCAATCACCACTTCCTGGAGTTCCTCGATTTTGTGCTGCAAATTTTGCTCCTGTGACATTAAACCCTGAAGGTCCAAGGTCAGGGGCTGTCAGAGGGTCAAGGCCAAACAGATATCTATCACAGTCACTGAGCCATCTGGAAGAGAAATGGCTTTAATAAAAAGTTCTAAAATAATGAATGTAAGTATATACTAACATATGTGATGTATTAATAACACCCAAATATTATTTATTTTATAGAATTATTCAAAGTCGCTCCTCTTAAATATATCTGTCTAACCCCTTTCCCTATAACTCTCTTGGCTACATGAGTCTAACAAGCAAAATTAGGAGGATTTTTAGTGAGTCATCTCCAACTCTCTACCAACCAATACTGGAAAGAAATAGCAATTCTTTTCTTTTTTTGTCTTTTCGAGACAGGGTCTCCCTGTAGCCCCAGCTGTCCTGGAACTCACTCTGTAGACCAAGCTGGCGTTGAACTCACAAAGATCCGACTGCCTCTGCCTCCCAAGTGCTAGAATTAAAGGCATGCGCCATCACGTCTCGCTTAAAATAAAGAAAGAATCCAGTTCATTCGGGTCACTAGTACCATCATTTTCAAACACAATAGTTTCTTGCCACATCTAATTTTAACCAGTCATTGTGATATAACTAGGAAACTTTAAAACAACCAGTAAGGCCTATGCAGGAGCCAGGCTAAATTCTTGACATTTTTCTCATTGTTTTCCTGAAACAAACAAACATATATACAGAAGGCTACCATCAGCATCTCAGACACAGTCAGCAAATCACTATAAGGCCACATACAATCTCAGCTTGGGGTGCACATGTACATGTTCACATATATCAATGTGTGTACACGTGTGTCAAACTCCTTCAAGAACTAAGATTTGATTACATTCCTGTTTTCTACATTTTTCCTTTTTCTACATAAAAGGTAGCATCAATTAAATGATTAAAATTAGTTGCCGGGGCTGGAGAGATGGCCTAGCGGTTAAGAGCGCCGACCGCTCTTACAGAGGACCCGGGTTCGATCCCCAGCACCCACATGGCAGCCAAAAACCGTCTGAAACTCCAGTTCCAGAACTCCAGTTCCAGGGGAATCCGACACCCTCTTCTGACCTCCGCAGCACTGCACGACACGGGTGCACAAACCTGCATGCAGACAGTACATTCATACACATACAGAAATAAATAAAATTAAATTAAAAAAATTAGTTGCCAAGAATTATGAAATATATCAATGATTAAAAAAAGTACTTTCAGGGGCTGGAGAGATAGCCTAGCGGTTAAGAGCGCCGACTGCTCTTGCAGAGGACCCAGGTTCGATCCCCAGCACCCACATGGCGGCTAAGAACCGTCTGTAACTCCAATTCCAGGAGAACTCCAGTTCCAGGAGAATCCGACACCCTCTTCTGACCTCCGCAGCATTGCACGACATGGGTGCACAAACTTGCATGCAGACAGTACATTCATACACATATAGAAATAAATAAAATTAATAAAAAACATTTTTTAAAAGTACTTTCTGATCAGATGTGAAAGTGTGAGTTCTGTGGAATCTGGAAGGGCAAGAGCTCTTCTTTATACACATTTCACCAAATAATACCAGATAACACTGGTGTTCCACTGTATCTTTAGAAGATTTGGTTTACAAGCAGCTAGAACTATTTAAACCAACACAAAGTTTTAAGAAAGCAGCAACTTATGAAAGTGATGTTTTCTCTTCAAATTTCTCTTTCCCCTCTCTGCTACAGGAATGTAGGGAAGAACGAAAATGGGAAAAGGTAATTAAAATCACATTCCTTTCCTGGAGTCAACCCACTTATCAGCCTCCCGCCCCAAAACAAATTTTACCTCTTGAAGACTGAAGGAATTCATCACTCACGGGAAAAATACAAGCAACAATTAAGATGCCATTTAGACATCATTGGAATTTTTCATGTTTAAGTGACCTCTTAGCTCAATGGATTCAATAGATTCTTATTCAAATAGAATATATATTGCAGGAGGTTGTAATAAATGATACTGCCATGACCCTTAGGTTAGAGCAAAAGAATATTGGAAAATAAATCTCAATTCTGGATACTCACCAATCCTGCAATGGGGGTAGGCAATCTATTGATCTTTTTAACAAGTCCTGGCTTTATAGCATTCAGCAACCTGTCATGAAAAAGGCAGAATGTCAAGTGAGATATAAAGCAAGATGGATCACACAAATCACCTTTATCCAGGGCTATGGCTAAATTGCTGAATAGGAAACACAATGAATTTAAAGCATGCCGTAAATCTCAATCATCTAACAGCCTTTGTGCATGTAAGTAAAGAGCTTTGCCAACATCAAGTTTGACCACGGCAGGTGGAGTTTTAGAACTTAGAAATATTAGGAGAGAAGAAAGGAGAAAGACTGGAAGGGGCTTCAAGGGAATGGACAAAGATGTGAGTTGAGAGAGAACTACCTAGAACTGGAGCCAGATATATCAACACAAGACAGGTAAGTAATGGCTGCTGCCAGTTCTCCTGACTAAGTAAGGCAGGGACCGCTCCAGGGATGCATGAAGTTCAGAGACCAACAAGTGATTTGCAAAGACAAATTATGGCTCCAGACCCTATTTGTTCTTTGAGGAGAGAGTCTTGCTTGGCAAAAAAAAAGTGGAAGACTGTATTTTGTAAGAGGTTAGCTAATCATATTCTGAAGATTTGAAATAGGATTGACCATGATTCCCTAGGTAGAAAACATTACTTTAGGATCTGGAGAGATGGTTCAGCAGTTAAGAGCACTGGCTGCTCTTACAGAGGACCTGGGATTGAATCCCAGCACCACATGGTGGCTAACAACCATGTGTTAACTCCAGTTCCAGGGGATCCAATTCCCTCTTCTGATCTTCAGAGGCACTGCATAACATGGGTTCATGTATACACATGTAGGCAATACAGTCATAAAATAAAAATAATAAATACAATGCCCCCCAAATTACATTAGCAAAAGAGTTTCAGGGCAAGGATAAAATAACATAAAATGGGAATACAAAAGAAGCAACTCTTAACTGCTGTCTACAGGAAATACAAACTAAGAGTGGAAAGAAAGGAAAGCAGTATGATTAGCACCAGGGAAAGAGTAGAGTGGGTATTTACAAAGTAGATTATTCATAAAGGAATAACTGAAAGAGTTATAGAATGGAAACATTTATTCCATTCAAGAATTAGGTCATTTATATCTGGTTACTGTGTAAGAGAAATTAGAAGAAAAGGTTATTATAACTCAAGGATCATCAAGCTACAGCCAGTGGGCTACAGTGACTCAACCCCTGTTTTATAAATGAATTTTAATTGGTACATAGCCACAGCCAAGCCTGTTCGTTTATGAACTGTCCACAGCGACCCTTGTCCTATAGCAACAGAGTTCAGTAGCTAGGAGGGAAAACATATGATCTACAGATTATACAATTTCCCTACTTTGGTGCTTCACAGAAAAAGTTTGCTGACATCTGCTATATTTCATGCAATCCAAGATTATAGTAAATTCTGAAGTTCCTACACTTACAAGATTTCTCCAGGTCACTAACAAATCCTTGAATTAGCTTGAAGACACTGCATATTACTACACTGAGAGGTATCCCCAGAGTGGAGCAATGTGTTTATTCTCCCTTTGCACCAAAGATGAATTGCCTGTTCTCGGTCTCTTTCAGTGTGTACCCAACTTGCTGCCCCAGCAGGCAATGGCTGTAGTACGCATGTGACTTTTTTGCCCAGTGAGAGCCAAGGTGGCTGCTCCTTTTCATCCTAACATGCATCTCATCTTCTTAAAAAGCTCTTCTGTAAAGCTTACGTGGGGGTTGTTGGTTTTTTTTCACATTGGAAGGCAACTTTACTTTTCCCCTTTGTGCAGAAAACTGAACACTGGTATTGCTACCCAGCTTCCCCAGACATGCTCAGAGACCCCACAGGCCCAGCAACCAAGTGTCCTGGGTCAGTGTGCTCTCCTGGATGCTGTTAAAGTGCCTTATCTTGGGTTGGGTTGGAGAGATGGCTCAGCGATTAAGAGCACTGAATGTTCTTGCAAAGGACCCAGGTTCAATTCTCAGTACCCACATGGCAGATGACAACTGTCTGTAACTCCATGTCCAGGGAATCAGACACCACCTTCTGACCTCCACAGGCATTGCATGACACAGGTGCACTTACCTACCTGCAGGCAATGCACTCATACACATAAAATGAACAAAGACAGTTGTGGCTATAGAGGCTGTCCTATACCATGTTTCAGCAATGTGGTCATACCCCAGCATCTGAAGGGGATTGATTATAAGACCTCTATGAATTCCAAAGTCTCCAGATTCTCCAGGCCCTTATATAAAATCGTATGGTATTCACATTTAACCTATACAATCACCTCACATACTTTAAATTATCTCTAGAGTACTTACATCAATGTAAATACCATGAAATAGCTTTATTTTTTAGGGAATGATTACAAGAAATAAAGAGTCTATACATCTATACAGATGAACTTTTCTTAAAAATATTTTAAATTGTGGTTGGCTGAATCCATGGATGAAGAGCCCATGAATACAAAGGACCTAACTATGTATGTCTTAGAACCCTGGGCAATCTACCTTGGAGAGCATGTCTTACCAATGCATGTGGAACATGTCCTTGACAGACAAAGAAGAACAAGAAATGGCACGTGCGTGCATGCGCGCGCTTGTGCATGCATGTTACAGGTATGGGTTCTGGGTTCTGACCATCTCAGTCATTTTCCAGTGGTGTCACTGAGGAAAGTCAGGTAACCTTAGTTTCATCAACTATTATGAAAGCTACAATAACAACAATTGTGTAGATGTTAATATGGCTTAAAAAAGAAGAAATATGTGAGAGGCTAGCCCAGAGCCTAGCTGTAATCCTCTGTGATATTTCTCTATATTTTGTATAATCTTATAAGCCTTTATTTGTAAGAAGTTGATTCATAGCATCTTACACCAACCTTTAAAAAATAATTTCAGATTTAAAGGATTAAATGAAAGGGCACCGCACTCCTACCAGATTTCAAGTCACATTGTTAATTAACCAAAGTGGAAGAAACAAAACCACACTTCTCCAAAATTTATTGCCAAAGGTCTTTGCCTTCTGTATCTAAGAGACCAATCAATATTTGTAGTAGAGATGGTTCTAAGCTGGATGTGGTGGCACACGCCTTTAATCCCAGCACTTGGAGGCGGAGGCAGGAGGATCTTTGTGAGTTCAAGGCCAGACTGGTCTACAGAGTGAGTTCCAGGACAACTGGGGCTACAGGGAGACCCTGTCTCAAAAAGACCAAATAAGTAAATAAATAAATAAAATAGCTCTATTGGTTTCTCTTTCAAATATACTTTGCTTTGTATGTTAAACACTTCTTTATAGTCATCCTTCATAGAATATTTAGGTGATAGAAACCTCTCTATCATATGGAGATGTAAATGAATAAATAAAACTATAATGCTAGATTTTAATGAAAAGACTAACAAAAGCTTGAATTCCCTCAAAATTTTTCATTATAAATTTAGCTGGAGAGATGGCCTAGCGGTTAAGAGCGCCAACCACTCTTACAGAGGACCCGGGTTCCATCCCCAGCACCCACATGGCGGCCGAGAACTGTCTGAAACTCCAATTCCAGGAGAACTCCAGTTCCAGGGGAATCCGACACCCTCTTCTGACCTCCGCAGCATTGCACGACACGGGTGCACAAACTTGCATGCAGACAGTACATTCATACACATACAGAAATAAATAAAATAAAATAAAATAAATTTAAAAATAAAAAGTGCTCTCTCTCACATTTAGAATATTTTCCTGGGTGTGTGTGCCTGTAATTCCAGCCCTCAAGAGGCAGAGGCAGGTAGATGCTGCAAGTTTGAGGTTAGCATGGACTATGGAGGGAGTCTCAGGATAGTGTGGGCTACAGAAAGAGGCCTTGTCTCAAAAACCACATTAAAACAAACAAACAATGGGCCGGGCACAGTGGTGCATGCCTCTAATCCTAGCACTCGGGAGGCAGAGGCAGGCAGATCTTTGTGAGTCCAAGGCCAGCCTGGTCTACATAGCGAGTTCCAGGACAGCCAGAGCTACGAGGAGACCCTATCTCAAAAAGACCAAAAAACAAACAAAAACAAGATGGGTGTGGTGGTGCATGCCTTTAATCCCAGCACTTGAGAGGCTGAGGCAGGTGGATCTCTGTGAGTTCAAGGCCAGCCTGGTGTACATAATGAGTTCCAGGGCAGCTGGGGCTGCTGGGAGACCCAGTCTCAAAAAGATAAAACAAACAAACAAACGCCAAACACCACAGCTAGGCTTAGTGGTGCACACCTTTAATCCAGCATTTGGGAAACAGAGGTAGGCAGAGGTCTATGATTTCAAGGCAAGCCTGGTCTACATAGAGAATTCCAGAGTGTCCAGAGCTAAATATTAAGAACTTGCTTCCAGGGGCTAGAGAGATGGCTCAGCGGTTAAGCGCTGACTGCTCTTGCAGATCTACAAAGTGAGAACCTATTTCAAAAAACAAAATCAAAAAGAAAAACTAACCAACCAAGCAACAAGAAAGAAAGCTAGACCCTGTTTCAAAAAATGAAGGAAAGAAGGAAGAAAGGAAGGAGGGAAGGAAGGAAAGAAAAATGAAAGGAAAAGGGAAAAGACTGGGCTAGTCTGTGATTAAGTGTGAGCTAGGTGGTGGGTTCTTTCCTGCAGTCAAACGTGCACTTACATAATGAAAGGAAATGGAAAGCTCAGTGACTAGGAATGAGTTGATTCCTCTCTGGTCCTGTGATAAAAGTTCACACCATCTTATTTGTACAGAGCTGGGCATGTGGTGCATGTCTGTGATCTCAGCTCCTAGGAGGTGGAGGCAGGAAGCAGGAAGATTGGAAGTCCAAGGTCCTTCTCAGAGAACTTGGGAAGTTCAAGGCCACGCTGGGCGACAGGAGACCCTGTCTTCAAAACTCTTTCTGGAAGCCCATGATCCTAGCACTCAAGATGCTGAGATGGAGCCCGTGATCTCAGGACTCAAGACACTGAGATGGAGCCCAGGATCCCAGGACTCAAGATGCTGAGATGGAACTGAGGATCCCAGAACTTTTTGGAACCCGAGATCCTAGCAATCAAGATTCTGAGATGAAGCCCCTGATCCCAGTACTCAAGACGCCAAGATGAAGCCTATGATCCCAGGACTCAAGATGCGGAGAAAGATTCTAAGATGGAGCTGGTGATCTCAGAACTTTTTGAAAAAAAAAAAATTTTTTTTAAAGGGAACAACAGCAACAAAAAGACTTGCTCAAAGAACTTTCCCAAACAGTAAACTTCTGCATCAAAAAAGTTAACAACAACAAAAAAAAGAAAGTTGAGAAAAAAATACAAGACAGGACTTAACATGTAAGGCAGAATGCATGAGTAGGGGGGTGGGGCATGGATGGGGGGAAGGGCATAAGCTTGATTAAGAAATATTGTATGAAATGCATAAAAGCTCAATAAAAAATTAAGTTACAAAAAAAGAATATTTTCCTGATTGAGGCAGCTGTACTTTTTTTCATGTAAACAGTTCCCTAATCCTGTACAGTTTACAGTACACAACCATAACAGATAACATTGAATTCACATTGCAGAAATGTCCAGCACCTGGTTATCTTGTTTTTATTTATTAGTAAACAGATGAGCCATTCAATGACACAGCTATGAGGAAGCATTACAAATATTCACCTATAATTTTATTAAAACCACAAATGGCCTCTTATGTAATTTAAAATACAAATATTTTCAACAAGCATTTATGAATGATATGCTGTAAAGTAATGACACTGATAATGGTTTATATTCATGTCCCTTCTAAGATATATTATTATCATCCAAGAGTCCTGCCCCAGGATAGGAGTCATATATTGGCTCCATCATCTCTTTAAAAAGAAAACTTGAGGGGCTGGAGAGATAGCCTAGCGGTTAAGAGCACCGACTGCTCTTGCAGAGGACCTGGGTTCGATCCCCAGCACCCACATGTCAGCTAAGAACCATCTGTAACTCCAATTCCAGGAGAACTCTAGTTCCAGGGGAATCCGACACCCTCTTCTGACCTCCGAGGCATTGCATGACACGGGTGCACAAACCTACATGCAGACAGTACATTCATACACATACAAAAATAAATAAAATTTAAAAAAAAAGAAAACTTGAGGGGCTAGAAAGATGACTCAGAGGTTAAGAACGCCCACTTCTCTCACAGGGGACCTGGGTTCAATTCCTAGCCCCCACATGGAGGCTAAGAACCATCTTTAAGCCAGTGTGGTGGCGCACGCCTTTAATCCTAGCACTTGGGAGGCAGAGACAGGTGGATCTCTGTGAGTTCAAGACCAGCCTGGTCTACATAGTGAGTTCCAGGCCAGCTGGTGCTATAGTGAGACCCTGTCTCAAAAAAGAAAACTTGAGTCCTACATCCCTAGATGCATGGTTCTTAGCACAGCTGGGATAGCCTTCACCCTTTGAGCTGGTTATTGCATACTGAAATTTGTTGCTTTACAAAGTTCAGATTCAGGCAGGGGTGGTCTTGGGACCATTAAAGGCACATGCCTTTAATCCCAGGACAGCACTCAGAAAGTAGAGGCAGACACATCTCTGTGAATTTGAGGCCAACCTGGTCTACATGGTGAGTTGTAGCTCCACCAAGGCTATATAATGAGAACTTGTCTCAAAAAAGCAACAAACAAAGTCCTGATTAAAAGCACAACTCAAAACAAAGCACAATGTCAAACTCTTGTGGGATACCATCAGGGGGAATGAACAGAAACTGGAAGAGAGTACCTGCTTGGGGGGTGGTAAGTGGAAGACACACCGAGCTCTAGCTAGGTCTTCATGACACCAGGAGCCGCAACTCCACAGGTAAGGAGACTGCGGTACACCTGAGGAAAGTCTTCACCCCAGAGAGCTCGAACCAGTGTCCTACCCATGGGCTCTATTTCTGAACGCCATTAGCTAGATGGCCTTGCGGGTAGGCTGTTCTCTTTGTTAACACATCATCTTTGTATTCAACAAAAGATGTTTCCAGGGACAGGCATGATGGTGCCACCGGGAATCCCAGTGCCTCAAAGGCTGAGCCAGGAAGACTGTGGGTCCCAGACTACCCTGTCTAGTAAGACCTTGTTTCATTTTTTTTCTCAGAAATTAGTATAATTCTACAAAACCAAAACATTGAGGCATTTATATCACCCCTTATCTTCTATGCTAAATAAACATATTGTAAAAACAAAATGAAACAAAAACAATTGAAGGCTTAAGAGGCAAGTAGAAAGAACAAGTTTCAGATATTTATCCAATAATACTCTGTGGAGTCTAAACTGTGCGTGCTATTCCAGGCATAGGAAGCAGCAGAACTTGAAAGAAGTAAAATCTTTGTTCTTTGGAATTAATAATGGTGGTGTAGACAAACAAGTGGACAATGGGGGAAGAGAAGACTGACCACCAAATGAAAAGGAATCTTCAGGTAACGTAAGCTGGGGAGAGCAGCCTTGTGGTCAGCCATGTCTGTGACACTCTAACTGCTGGTTATGCATGATGCCTGCAAGATGGCGGCTCTGAAGCTGGGGGTGGGTTACCAAGAAAATCAGCGAAGGTCTGGGGTCTCCAACGCGGAGCATGCTCATTAGTGCTTCTGAAAGCCACAGGAGAACGAGGACAGTGCACATATGTGGTTCACCGACACACTAAGAAATGCAGGGCCCCGACAGAAACATCCCCTTTAAAGGCTGGAATTGTGGGAAGAACAGGAGCTGGAAAAAGTTCCCTCATCTCAGCCCTTTTCAGATTGTCAGAGCCTGAAGGTAAAATTTGGATTGATAAGATCTTGACAAGTGAAATTGGACCCCACGATTTAAGGAAGAAAATGTCAATCATACCTCAGGAATGCAAATCAGAGCATCCGCACGCGTTCCTTTCACAAGGGCGCTGAGGTTTAATTGCTCTTAATTTTATTGCTTGTTTTTTTTTTTTTTTACATTGGTAAAAACAACTTTTAATCCCATATAGGATTTTTTAAATCAGGAATATTTAATATATTTAAATACATTAAAAAAAAGAAATGCAGGGCCCTTATAAGTTAATATGTAGTGCATATTTTATTTAATACAGTTCTTATAAGATTAACAAACTATTGGATTCCTTAGAAAATACTGAGGAAGTCAGGGTTAATGTTGATGTTTGGACTCCCAGGAAGAGTGTATTTCATGACCCTCCGGCATGTGGTAGACCCTTGACCACTGCTTAATGTTTATAGAATATAAACTGAAGACTTTTTTCTGTCTACAACAATTTTTAAAACCTCTCTAATCCTTGTTCTAGAAGAAATATTATCTCACACAGACTCTTCTGTAAGGCCAGGAGACAGCTCTGTAAAGAGCTCTGTATTGCTCCAAAGATTCCATGTAGTTGACATTGCAAATTATACCACCAGAGTGATTATTACTGAACTGGAATAGGAACAGTAAAAGGAAAATATAAAGGATTAAACATTTTAGAAAGATTGAGCTTAAATTACAAATCATTCACTTTAGAAATTCAAATTTTCACAATTATCCTAGAGTTTGGGAGAGAAGAGTGCAACTATCTAGGCCTCAAACACAGGGTTGGGAAGGTCATGCTCGATCTCATGGGAAATCACTTTGTTCTTTACAATAAGAGATTACATCATCATCTCATTAGCTTGGTTTGTACAGCTGCAGAGGGCAACTATGATGACAAAATTACCTATTTCATGTCTGTTTTAATTTGGTTCAATAGTGTTTTCAATGTGGTTCCCTTGATCACTTTCTGGGTTTCACTATGAACCCTGGATGAGGGTAGTGACACTTTCACTTAATCTAACATGGCATCTGGTTTTGAACCTAATCATGTGAACAATTTAACCTTGCTGATAAACCTGTTACAGATGTTATTTTTAAAGTTTTCTTTTTAGAGTTGGCTTGGCAGAACTAGGAACATTAACAAACTCTTGATGTTGGAATACTAAATTACTAAAGTTTAGGGGAAAGTGAAACCTGAACCAAGGAGGAATTCCATATGAACAAAAAAATTTTGGAATGCAAATTGCCATCATTAATACCTACCAACTGTGTTAGGGGTGTTGAGCTGTGTCTAGAATGACACAGGCTATACTTAAGCCTTCAGCTATACTTGCCTTCAGCATACTCAAGAAGGCATCATGGGAGATTTAGAAAGATGTTCTCTGTGGGCTTGGAAACCCAAGAAGATGCTCCTGAGCCTGAATTGGAGGATTGATCATGATGTTATTCTAACACAGCTCCTGAGTTAAAAGCCTGCCGGACAATTCTCCAGTCCACTCTACAGATATAACAAAGTTCTGGCTAATGAGTTCGGACAGAAGCAATATACCACAATCAAGCCTAGTCCTAAATGCCCCACAAGCAATGTTCCATCCTTCCTCCTCTCTACCTACTAGTTAGCTGTGGACCACAAGGAAATCCATGAAACCTCGAATTAGACAGGGTCCACGATAATGTCTTAGAGTAGCATCATCTCTGCCCTTCCTTAATGCCAAACTTCAAATGGAATCACATTTTCATAATTTTAAACCAGTAAAATGTGGGGTTTGGTAAGTTACAGCACCCAATACTACTCTGACTATCACAACTCACTAGGAGAACTTTTTGGTGTATTATACCCCCCCAAAAAATCTTGTCCTCAAACACAAAACTAAATACCAGGGCACATCTTTTCCCTGGATCTTGACACTACAGTCTATAAGCACGGGAAGGAACTGAAAGCATTTCTCTGATGCACTTAGAGTCCTCGGATTCATTTTCAGTCTCTCTCATGGTGCTTCCCTAGCATGGCCAATTCTACTGTCTGGAAATTATGAAACTGGAGGATTAAATGAGATCTAAAAACAAAGAAAATGATCTAGACAAATAGATGATCATCCAATGAGGCCAGGGCTCATGGCTGTAAGAATTCCCAGTGACAGGGTTACCAGCACAAATTCTAGATCACAAATTCTAGATCTTAAGTCTAGACAGAAGCTTTTCCTGTTACACTTTTGTTTTTGTTTTGTTTGTTCATTTGTTTGTTTTGTTGTGACAAAGTCTCCCTGTAGCTCCAACTGGCCTGGAACTTGCTATGTAAACCAGGATGGCCTCAATCTCAAGAGATCTGCTTGCCTCAGCCTCCTGAGTGCTGAGATTAAAGGCATGAGCCACCACACTAGGCTCATATACTTCATTTTTAAAGATTACTGTTATCCATTCTTTGAGAATTCATACAATATATTTTGATCATATTTAACCTTTTCTCCTTCCCCCAATTCCTTCTAGATCTACCCCAAGTCTCCCTAGCTCTTCCTACCTTTGTGTCTCTTATTTTTAATAACCCACTAAGTCCAATTTCTGCTCCCCATATGCTCAAGGGATATTCACTGGATTATATACTCAACCTACCAGAGGCCACATCCTTACAGAAAACTAACTTTCCCCTGGAAATCATCAACTGTCAGTAACTCCCCAGTTAGGTGTGGGGGCTCATGAGCCCCTTCATCCTCCATGCTAAAATGCTGACCAGCTTGATCTTACACAGGTCTTGTGTAGGCAACCACAGCTGCTGTGAGCTCACAAGCACAGCAGCCTCATCATGTCCAGAATTTGGCTCTGGTCTTCCCTGACTTCTGGCTCCTATGAGCTCTCTACTTCCTTCCATGAGAGTTCCAGGGCCTGGGGAGGAAGTGTGATATGGATGCCCCAAGTGTGGCCAGGCACTCTATATACTTCATGTTTTTACTTTAACAAAATAATCTCCAGCCCCCATGCACAGCTATCTTACCGGACCTGCCCATGACAACACACTTCTGAAACCCTAGCTTTAGCACAGCTCCTTTCCTCTTCCAATGACATACATGTAGGTTTTCCAGGGCCACATGGTACCCTGTATTTTCCACTATGACTTCTCCTCAAAGTCTCTCCTGCTGATATAAGCTACTAGTTTAAAATACCCCATATGATCACTGAGCTGTGAAAACTGACAACACAGCAACAAAATTTAGTATAACCAAATAGAGTGGAGACTAAAGTTACATTGATATAGGCAATGATACATGTAATTACCACTGTGCTATGTGATAATTATATATTAATGACTATAATTAGCACTTCTTTTGCACAGCTACAAACCCATTTCTTGCTGGGTTCACAGTCAGGAGGGTGGAGAAGAACCCTGGAGAGTGAAACTGTTGTGATACATCTCGGAAGGCTCCTGTGTCCAGATCCAAGTGGGGTAAGCAGCCAGCACCAGGCCCCCAGAATGCTCCTTTAATAAGATGTTCTCAGACCCAGAGGCTCATAAAACCCCTAAGGAATCTCCAAATAAACAGACTTGGATTCAAATCTCAAACCTAATTCACTATACAAGTTGTTTAAATAGTCAAAATCTAGAAGCCCTCTGCAAAATGGTGACAAAATACTAACTGGTCAGAATGCAAGTGTGTGAACTGAAGTAATATACTTGGCACAGGCCTACTGTATATATTTAGGCCACACTTCATAAAGAGCAGGCACTTATCATTTCCTCCAAGCAGGTTTCCACCCCTGCCTCCCCACAGGTGGAAGTCTGATGTGTCAACCACTGGCTCCATTCTCCTCCCAAGCATCCTGCCTGGGCCAGCACTAGGCTGGGAGAGATAAAGAACAGAAAGAGCCAATGAGATCATGTGCATTCTCTGCATGGGTGTAGTCTCTGGATGGGGCGGAAGGCAACGGAAAAGCTGGGGAAGGGAGGACGCCTACAACCGGAAGGCAGTAAGGAGTTCTGAGGACAAACCCAGCTAGGCTGCACCCCGGCGCTAGCCCTGCTTTGTGCCAGCCTTCTAACTCTTCCCAGGGCTTCCTTTCCTCAGCTTATTTACCGTCCTGAGGGCAATGGGGCTGGGATGCAGAGAGCAGGCAAGCGGGGCTGCAGAGGACGTGTCCCATCACAGAAAGAAAAGGTAAAGGCTTCAAGATTACTGGTTAGCATCAGAATCAGAACCTACATCCTATTCATTGGCCTATCATTTTCGCATGTCAACTGCACCGCCCCCCCCCATGGGACTGTGTTCTACAGCAGGACTGTAATAGACTCCAATGGCCTTAGGACCACAGAGACATTATTAAAAAACACTGAACTCTATGGAGAAATAGCCCATGCTTCAATTGACTAAAGAAGAAGAGAACTTGGAAGGCAGGCAGTGCCTAAGAGTGAACACTAATGGTGAACCAGTCAAGACAGGTGTAGGAAGTCTGTTTGCTTCTCCTTTGACTGCTGAGAAGCGGGTATGACATTTATACATGTTAAGATCACCATGAAAAGCCAAGTCCCCACTGCCATTAGAGGCCATGTCCTCAAATTCAAGCCTAAAACCATTGCTCTTCTTAGACACAATTCTGCATGCCTGTTATTCCCTAGTGCTGCTGAAACTCCTTAGCACGCTACTCACAACCTTTTACAAACTGTTCTGCTACCTGCCTCACATCTCCAGTCTGCCCTACCTTGTACATGTGCTAGGTTCTGGCCCAGAGCATGGAAAGGCCATTTACATACCTGAGTACCCTCATGTCTGCTGCGTCCTATCTGACCAGCCTTTATTACCGGTCTCCTCCCGTCCTTTATAGCCCAATAAACTCCTACTCATCCCTCAAAATAAAACTGAAATATTACCTTCTCACTGAAGAATTCCCTAGTCTAAAGAAACTATAGTTTCCCATCACCACATCCTAACTCTCTCTGACTTCCCTATCTATCCCAAATCACAGGAATGGTCTACCTTACTCATCAGGAAGAGTTCATCTTCCCTGCAATCGCAGCTCTAGTATAACATAATATAAAGACGAGCCCTTGGTAAGACCTTAATTTTTGTTCATTAAGGGAATTGACATGAAATAAACAATGGCAGAGTATTGGGAAAGACTCAAACAGCAGTTTTGAAACTACGATAGGTTTAAGTCCATTAAAATTTTGCAACTCTGCTTGTTGATCACAGCTGAATCATTCTCTAAGGACCAAGATTAAAGTTGAGCCCTGGGAACCACATCACAGAAGGATCATCTGATAGATTCCCAGTTCATTCTTAGCAGCTATCATTTCATGACGAGCCTGTTGATCTGGGGGAGGGCAGGGAGAAGAGTGGAGTCTTCCTGTCTGCAACTGGCACATGGAAGCCGGCTGTCCCAAAGGAGGCAATGAAATCTCTGGATTCTTCCTTTTTGATGTGTCGGGAGACACACACATGAGGATGGGTGTGCTGGGAAATGTCAGACCACCCGCCCTGCACAGTATGTGCCACTCTGCCTCACAGGTGTGCAACAGAAGTACAAACTACATTGCTTTATTTATAAGACTGGAGACTATGTTCCTGAGGCCAGAGGCTCTGGTAGCAGAGGACTGGAACATTAAGCAAGGCCTCATCTTTGTGGTGGGTGGGGAAAGCGATGTCAGTAGTGACAGAACACACTGCATCTGAGCAAGAATGTCTCCCCTTTGGAAAGAAAGGCTATGGCCTTTCTCTAAAGCTGTATCAGTCCTGATTACAAGGCGCGTGTCTTTTGTGCTTTTATTTTGAAGATTTCTTTGCATCTTTTTAGCATAAACAAAAGATGCATAATTAATCTACAGCATATTATCTTTTTTTTTTTTTGGTCTTTTTGAGACAGGGTCTCCTTGTAGTCCCAGTAGGCCTGGAACTGACTATGTAGACCAGGCTGGCCTTGAACTCACAGAAATCCCCCTGCCTCTACCTCCCGAGTGATTAAAGTTGTGAGCTACCATGCCCAGCTTGTCAATGAAATTCTAAAATATGAACACTGCATCACAGTTTCACACTAGTACACTAGAAAGAAACACAGGGGCATTTAAAGGACTTCTAGATGACACACACTTTAGACTTCATGAAGTAAAACATTTAAATCCTATTGTGTGTATATGTATTTTAATAATGTGAGGTTTTCACATACAGTTCACCCATTAAAAGTCTAACATCATATAATAATGTGAGGTTTTCACATACAGTTCACCCATTAAAAGTCTAACATCAGGGATGGAGAGATGGCTGAACAGTTTAGAGCACTGGATGCTCTTGCAGAAGACTTGAGTTCTGTACCCACATGACAGCTAACAATCATCCATAACTCCAGTTCCAGGAAATGTGATGTCTTCTTCTGGCCTCCACAAGCATTACACACACATGGTGCCCTTACATACGTGCAGGTGAAACAGTCATACACTATCCAAATAATAAATAAATGTAAAGGCTACCATTAATTTTTGTACAGTCACATGATTATGCAATCACCACTACAAACTAACTTTAGTCTCCACCCCCAAGGAAACCCCAAGCCCACTTGCTTTCCTCCCTGTCTTATCTACCCACAACCCCCAGCTCTAAAAAAACTACTAATCAACTTTCGGCACTCTCTCTATATTTGCCTATTCTGCATATTTCATATAAAAGGATCACAGATGTGGTCTTGGTGACTAGTGTCCTTCACTCAGCACGATATTCTCAAGGTTCATGTACATGTGTCAGCGTTGCGTTCCTCTTTGCGGTCAAAGCTTATTGCATTGCATGGGGAGACCATGTTTTGTCTGTCTACTTATCATGTGATGGGCATTTGGGTATTTCCACATTTTGGCTATTATGAATAATGCCACTGGGAGCACTTGTGTACCAGTTTTTGTTTGGATTTGCTTTTCATTTCTCTTGGGCATGTATTAAAAATTGGACACATCGTTTAAAAAAAACCCAGACAGTGCATATGTGCTTGAATTTCAAGACAATGCGTACTGTTTCCCTGGTTTTGTAGTCATCTAATGGATATGAGCTGATATTCCATTATGGCTTTTATCTTCATTTCTAGAGACTGAAGATCATGGCCATCCTTTCATATACTAGTTGCCCATTTTTTTATAACTGTCTTAGAGAAACATCTATTAAAATCTTTTATCAATTTAAAATTTATTAATATTTTATTTGTATAAGTATATTGTCTGAATGTATGTAAGTGTACCTGTGCTGTACAGTGCCTACAGAGGTGGGAAGAGGACACTGAATCCCCTGGAACTGGAGTTATGGATGGTTGTTAGCTGCCATGTGGATGGTGGGAACTGATCCCAGGTCCTCTGCAAGAGCAGCCAGTGCTCTTAACTGCTAAGCTATCTCCCCTTTTGTCCATTTTAAAATTTGATTCCATATCCTTTTGTTATTAGACAACAAATGTTCTTTACATATTCTGGACATTGGTCCTTTACCACATACATGAGTTGCAAATATTATCCCATTGTGTAGATTGAGATGGTATCACTTATAGAACAAAATGATTTTAAGCCAGGAATATGCAATCCCAACAGTAAGGAGGATGTGGCTAAAGAATCATGTTTCAAGACCAGCCTTGGCTACATAGTAAATTACAGGTCAGCCTGGACTACATAGCAATACCCTATCTCAAAAATCACAACAACAAATGGAGTCCAATTTGTCCATTATCTTATTTTATCACTATAATTTTTATTTTACATGTAAAAAACTATTGCATAAATCAAATAATCCCTATGTTTTATTCTCAGAGTTTTCTAGTTTTATGTTTTAAGGTTAGTGCTATAATCTATTAACTCAAAATATACATTTACTGATTAGTTATATCAGTATATTATATTGAATTCATTATAAATGCCTACTTTTGGAATAATCTTCCTTCTCCACATTCTCCTTTGCAAACTTACTACCTGTCTACCCTGTAAAAGAACCATTAGGCAGAGAAAGATGGGTAAGTCCTGCTATAATTTGGATCTAAAATGTTCTCCCAGAGGTCCATTATGAAAGTCTCAGGCCCCAGCCTGGCACTGCTGGACAGTGATGGAGTCTTTAAGAAGTGGTCCCTGGAGTAGGCCTTCTGGCCACTGTAGGGCTATATTGGCACTCCAGTCCCTCCATTTCATCCTTGCTTCCCACCTACCTTGAACTGAACAAGCTTCCTCCACCTTGCACGCCTTTCCAATATGTCCATTTTTTTTTAACTTTTTTTTTTAATTTTTTTTTTTGTCTTTTCGAGACAGGGTCTCTCTGTAGCCCCAGCTATCCTGGAACTCACTCTGTAGACCAGGCTGGCCTTGAACTCATAAAGATTCGCCTGCCTCTGCCTCCCAAGTGCTAGGATTAAAGGCGTGCGCCACCATGCCCGGCCTTAATATTTTTTTATTTATTAATTTTTATGTGTATGAGTGTACTGTCTGCATTTAGGTTGGTTCACCGATGTCATGCAATGCTGCAGAGGTCAAAAGAGGGCATTGGACTCCCCTGGAACTGGAGTCAAAGACAGTTCTCAGCCATGTGGGTGCTGGGAATCAAACCCGGGTCCTCTGCAAGAGCAGTCAGTGCTCTTAACCACTGAGCCATCTCTCCAGCCCCAATATGTCCATTTTTTAATTGGTTTTTGAACTTTGATGTAGCCTTGCCAGCAACAGACCATCCAACTGTGGACTGAAACCTCTAAACCTGTGAGCAAAAAACCTGTTATGCTTTTTATAATTTATTGTCTTTGTTCTTTTGTAACACTAATAGAAACCTGACTAGCAATCACTGCTATTACTTCAAGGGACATCTAATATGATAAAAAATTAGAATATAAAACATTATGAGTGTTTTATGTCATGTGTGAGACCAATTACCAAATCTAAGCATAGCCCCCCAAAATAAATAAATAAAACACCTTTCCAATCAACAAGAGAAGGAGTACTTGAAATCCGAGTTTCCATTTTACCTTGGGATAGATGATGGTCATAGCCAAGAGCCCACTGAGAACGGAACGTGGGATACAGCACTCAGATACTTTTTGGAGGGAACAGTGCTCAATGTGGTTGTGTATTTAGGACTTGTATAGAAATGGTCAAGGGGAAGAGCACTTCAGGTGGCTGGAATGAGATGCAAGAAAGGTACAGAGTGGGGACACACAGAGACAATAGGAGGTTACAACAGTGCTCAGAGGCCAGTGCCCAGGGACAGAACGAACAAGCCACAGGGACAGATGGACAAGCTCTATGGAAACCTTGCACCCAGACAATGGGAGACACTCATGCCTGGCCAAGAAACTCAAGTTATGCCCTGAAGGAAGAACTAGGAGTGATAAGTCCATGTTTCATGAATCTATGTTTCACTTCCCACCTGCCATAAGGTATAAACATGTTTCTTCCAGAACAATCTACGGTAGCTTAAAGAAAAGTGCACACTAGAGCTAATCACTCCAATCGGTCTCAGTTCTGTTCTCATTCACGCTGTTTTCACTCTAATAAAAAGAAGGAACTCTGCTTTTGCAGTTAGCTTTAAGAAGAAATCATTCATAAGCCAGACCATTGGTAGGCTATTTAAGAAGGGGTCCTTTCCTGTGGGTAACCAAAGAAAACAGCAAGAATGCTGGAGACAGACATTGTGTATACCTCGCTGTGGGAAGCCAGCCCACCCAGGCTGACAGCCCCTGGGAGGCAATCAAAAAAATGAATTATTAAGGAACTACAATTAGGGAGCTACTAAATCCTCTTAAATGCAAGCAAAACATAATCCAGCATGTAACCTTCCAGGTGGGCAACAGAGCAGACCGATTTCTCCCTGCCACACACCAGCCCCTATTTAAACCTGCTGTTCCGTTTGTTTGTTTGTTTTTCCTAGTCAACTGATCATTTTCATAAATGTATATGAGATTTGTTCAGGAAGAGAAAGATTAAGCTGTGTTTTAAGTCAATTGAACTCTCATATTTATCAAGGCACAGGTTCATAGGGTGGGAGAAAGTACCATATTTTAGGTGAATACTGAATGATAATTATCCTAAAATAAGTTTCAAACACATTATTGAGAAGCATCAAAACAAGCTCCACGGTCTTTCCCGGATCTCTTGGTGTAAAAGTCTGAATGAAGAGAAAAGAAGCTGTGGCAAGGATGACGTTATTTTAGAAGGGCAAAATACTAACAAAGCTAGCTGAGGGTGAACATGCTTCACATGCTAGATGTTCAAGTGCACAACAAGAGCTCCCCAAGAAGACTTTGTAACTGATGCCGAAAGAACAGTTTGAATAGGAACAGTGTCCCCCACTGTGCCAAGAACTGCTCTTGTAAGTAGGAGCCAAGGGCTATTTATGCGGTGAGGACTGGAGGTCCATTCTGCGCATCATGAAAGTCCTGCACACTGGCCCGCCACAGTGTGCAGGCACCATATGTGTGCCTTTTCCTGAACAGAAGGCTACAGGGGATACTCAGTCACTGCCTGAATCCCAACCTAAGTGAGGCCAATCCTCAAATAAAAGTCAGCTTTTCACTAGAGATTCTGGGGGGAGGGAGAGAGCAGATCCAACTGTCCTCACTTGAACTTAAAAGCTTAATGAGTCTTGGTGCTAAAAAGCTGGAGACAGGCCAAGTCAGTGGGGCCAACTGTGATTTGGCAGCAAAACAAGAGAGAAACCTACATTGAAGGCCTATCAAATTCTTACCAGCTTGCTAAGGCCAAGACGAATAATGGCAGAAGGGTTCAAGTATGCTGAGATTTGAGTGAGAATCTGGGTTTGTGAAAAAAATAGACAAAGAGTTCAAAGATACAGTGGGCTCCACCACCTCAAGTCTCCACGTAATCAGCTATATGAAGGGGCTGGGAAGTCTGGGTTGCTCACTTACTTGGGTTGCTGTTAACATTGACAATGAGTTGGCTTACGAGCCATGAATCAAGCAATGGTATTCAAAAGACAGCAGTGCGAAACGGCCAATAGCTGGGATGGCCCTGTATCCCAGTGACCAGACGATGGTCCCAGGCGCCACCTGTTCTCGCATCTCATCTAGTTCCCTCCATCCTCTTTCAATGTTGTCTTGGTTTGTAACCATAAGATCACTCTCCTCTCAGCCGTTGGTTCACATTAATCTCATTTCCTTTTTCAGTGGTTCAGGAAAACATTGCACGTGTTGTTCACGTTACATAAGATCTCTAACAGTAGCTCACTGAGATGGTAAGTGGGAGCCACACCTAACACACCTAGGTGGAAACATGATTGGCTGACTGTCATTCCTGGAAAAGACTTCCAGCATCTCCTACAACTGGGGTGGGGCTGGTTCGGTCTAATCTATCCAGGTTCTGTGCAGCGCAGGAAGCTGCTCTAGCTTCTTACAAGCCTCCTTAGCAACCCTGGTTTCCATGGCAGCACACTTTCCTAGTTTTCTCACAGCTCTGTGACAGCTCTTTTGTTGGTGTCTTTCTCTTACTCCTCATCCAGGGGAGAGACTCCCTCAAACAAAGACTGTTTTGATGCTCTTTACAAATACATTCTTTCTCTGAGACTCTGCTGTATGTAGCTCATAGCTTATCCAAGATATCTAACCATGACTCTCCAATCCAATTTGAGTAAGTCAAGTGCACTATCTCACCCCTAAGCTCTAAGCCCTCATCTTTTAAGCCCCGTGGGTCTCTCCATTGGGTAGATGGTCTAAATCTCAAACTTGGCCTCTCCACACTGAAATCATAACCTCTCCCCACAGAGAACTCTTACCACCTATGTCAAAAGCCCAGCCCTTATAGCTTGTCATTCACAACAGAAACATTGAAGCTTTTTAGTCTTTAATTCATCAATACACTCTGTCTAGTCCCAACAATTTCCTCAGTATTCTCATTGTTCTTGTTCGGGGGAATCAAACCCCCAAATTCTTTTTTTTTTTTTTTTTTTCCATTCTTTTTTTTTTAAAATAATCTTTTAATTGACATTTTGTGCTTTCTTTTGTTGTTTTGTTTTTTTTAATTTTTGTATTTTATTTTTAAAGGGATTCTACAATACAATGACACGTTGTTTGCAGATAACAATGATGTTACTCAGTATGTCATACAATTAGGTAATTGGTCGCATTTTGCAAGTCATCTATGTCCAAATTTTTGAACACCAAAGGTTCCCGTAGTCCCAGTTGGAGAAGCTTGTATGCACAGGCATGTTGATCAATCAGGTGCCGACTATATCCTATAGTCTCATGATTCACCCCTACTCTCCACAGCCCTTACAATCTACCAACGACTCTTCTTCCGCAGTTTTGTCCCTAGGCTTTGGGAAAGGGGCACAAGTGGGTGAGAAGAAAACAGTCTATTTCTTTGGAGTTGTCATTTTGGACTCCGGTCTGTTCAGTTTGTTTCCCTTTCAATGGTTGAAGCTTCAGTGATACCTTTTCAGTCATTCTAACAAAGCTCAAGCTATTGGATGTACAGGCATTAGCAGTACCACTTAGTTGTGTCAAGCTAAGCTGTGAGCATAGACACAGATGCTTGGATGGTATGCTAATCCCAACTGTGGTTTCTCTATTAAAGGTGACAAGTTCTTATTGGGCTTATAACATCGCTAACCACTAGAGGACATAAGCTGTGGCATCAGCTGTGAGTTATTCCTCAAGGGGAGAGCTAATAGCCAAATAAGCTTTTGGGATATAATATAAGCACTTGGCTGCCACTGTTGCATGTTCTCCAGGCTGTTGAGGTGTAGCTATTTTCGGAGGGAGTCTTGTTTTGTTCTCAGGGAGACCAATATTTTGCTGTATTGCTGTAGTGGCCTTTGGAACGCTCTCTAGCAATTTCAGAGGCCAGTTGTACGCTAGCAGGGTGAGTCTCATAACATTTTTCATGCTCCACACCAGTCTTCGACAACAAGGACTTACTGCCTTTTCCTTCTTGCATTTATCCCATTTTATAGGCAAAGGCCTTTATAATTTGGGGGGCGGGTTTGAATCCCCTAGCCAACATCTCCTAGGCAGAATAATTGATTCTGATGTAGAGCTTTCCTATAGTAATATATTTTGCTTAATTACAACAACTTATAAACACTCTATTGAATTTGGCTCTAGATAGGAAATATCCTTTCACAGTTTTCCTATGCCTATCAATCAGTTAATACTGTTTGCCTGTTTTATAGGAAATTACCACCTAACAATTGGCTCTAGTTTACAGTTGGGAGTGGTTTCATTAACCATCCTGTTTTATTCTTTTTCAAAAAAAAAAAAGAAAAAAAAAGGGGGGGGGGGGTGGAAGGTTTTCTCAGCATTAGGGTCCATTATTAACAGTCAACCCCAATATTATAGAGATGCTCATGTCCGTGACTCAGGCAGTCTGGATGTTCCTCATTCCTTAGTGTTCAGATGGTGGTCAACCTCTTTGCTGACCATTCCCCAGTTTCATCCTGCACAGCCATAAGTTGTATGTTTTCAAGGCAATTTAGATTGGGTGACTTTTACCTGTGGGAAGCATAAAATTCTCCTCCCATTGTTATTTTCAAGATCAGAAAAATTGAAAATTTATCATAGGATTGAACACAGAGTTTTCCATTTGTATCCCAGAAAGGATAGTACCCCACCACTCCCCCTCCTCTAATAAAGCAAAGGTTAGTCTCCTTGAGTAGGAAAAATTCCCCACCACATCAGCTAACCCCAACTGTTGGTGATACTGTGCAGCAGAGGCAGCCTATGTGCTGTATATCCCAAACTTATTTTGATTATTAGCTCTCTACCTTGGACAAAAAAACTCGAGGATGTTGCACAAGCTTATACCTTTCTAGCGATTAGGAGGATCATATACGCCACGGGTAAGGCCTTGTCATCTCTCTCAGGGGAAAAAGAAAAGTAATTCCAGGGATTAAGACACCATCCAGGACATATGTGTTTATACCAAAGTAACCTACCAATAATAACTAGCAATGTTTAAATACATATATAATCCTGCTTGTGCCATGTAGTAGACTGGAAAGCCTGTCCCTGGGCAAAATCGGGCAGCCATGAAAGGAAACAGACCAGAAACTGAATTAGAGTCCAAGACGAATCTCCGAGACAAAGCAGTAGACATGTTGTGCTTCTTTGTCCACCTGTTGCCCCATCTCTAGCTAAAGGAACAAATCTGTGGAAGATGGGGCGGGTGTATATTTAGGAGCAGCGATTGGGGTGTGGAACGGTTTATTTTACTTAAACTATGACAATATAGCCCTGGACACTTATTTGATCAATTGATTGAACATTCAGCCCCTCCAGCTAGATGGTGTGGAGCCTTGGGCTCTGTGGGCCGGGACAAACTGCTTTGCAAATTGGTTTTTTATGCAGGAATCTTGGTGCTGGGAAAAAAGAAAAGGAGCTATGATATCTGACATTTGAACTAACTGTGGAAATATAAAATGCTAGTTGTTTTTATTACAATAGTTAGTAATTTGGGTTGGGACTCTATATTTTTCTGATAAATACCACAACATCACATTATACCTTTCTTTTTACTTGTAGGAAAATTTTAAAAAGAATTAACGCCTTAAATCTTTTACTTACCAAATACGTAGAAATCTAGTCCAGTCACAAAGCGTTAAAGAGCAAGTGTTTATTGGTAAATTTATTTGGCAGATACTAACTCTGCCCCAAGCTTTATCCACAAAGTAAAGGATATTTATGGCTTAGTGAATTGTTTAGATTAATTAAATTTAGGTGTAGGTTTTTGGTGGAAATGGTAATCACAATTGAACAATCGGGAATATAAAATGTTAATCTGGTCTTAATTTTATAATTTGTATCGGGTTAGGTAAACAAATGGCACTATGTACTTTTTTTCGTGAATAACACAATATCCATTATAACATTCTTTACTTGTCGGAACTGTTAAAGGAAACCTAAGCTTAAATTTTCCTTCCCAAATACAGGCTAGCATACACGTCAATGAGAACACGTTTGGGTAAATGTAATGAACAGCTTATTGCTTGATCTCCTGCTTATGGGTATGTGTATATACAATTAGGCATCTATGGGTTCAAAACAAAACCTAAAAAAATATTATAAAAAACCCAAATTCTTAAGCAGTTCACAAGGCTCTGTACAGTCTTTCCTCTCTACCTTGTCTCTCCACTCACCCTGATTTCATGTCTGTTTCTCAAACTTTTGTCCAAGTCTACCTCCAATTCTCCCTGTGCTAACGGCTTCTTTCTGTCGTAGTGAAATTGGCATTGAAATACGGCATTCTCCCAGTCTGGGGCATGTTGCTTTTCTGGCTCATCTCTCTCTCTCTAGTAGAAGAGCACATTTTCTCCTCATCTTCAAACTCTCTATCAAATGTTGCTTCCTCGAGTGAACTTAGGGTTTATAACCACATGAACTCAGGATTCAGAGTCTGGATCTTATCCGCTTCCCTCATTGCCTGACTTTGCTACATAGTGTGCAGGCATGATAGTATCACCATGTTTGTAAGTGGGTTCATAAAACACATCAAATGAACAGGGAGCTGCAATCCCTTCACCACCAACTGCCAGGCAGCCCTCCTCTGTGTACACAGAACACAGCACTCCATTCCGGACTCCAAACTTGTTTTTCCTGCAGCTGGCTCTTTGTAGGGTGCCATGATATTGTGGTTTATAACAAGACTTGTTTTCAGCTTTGTCCCTGGTTCCTGGCACAGAGCTAACCTTTTATGACTTCCTGAGTAATCAGGATGCTGGGTACATTGTTTCTTCTGATATTTGGTCTTTGATCCTGTTGCTGAAACAGAACTCTTCTTGGAATTTCCTGGGTGACAGGAGCATCTTTTGTTTTAAGAGGTGACCTGTGGTGGGGTCTCCTTCGCAGAGGCGGATCATTAGAAAGACCAAGCCCAATAAGAAGTCTGGAATGTTCAGTCTGACCCTCTTCTCTAGGAAGGGTAGTTAATAACCAAGAAGGCCTACATGATGAAATCTCCATAAAAATCTCTGACCTACGTGGGAGGAGAGTCTGGGCTATTGAATGTGAGGTGCTACGGTGCCTGCCCGGGGAGAGCACAGCGGCTTCATGTGCCTTGCCCCATATCTTGCCCAATGCATCTATTCATCTTTATTCTTCAGTACCCATTATAATAAATCAGTATATATAAGTAAAGCATTTCCCTGGGTCCTGAGGGCCATTTTAGCATTAAAACTCAAGAGACAGGACCATGGTAATTTCCCATTGCAGCTGGGCTAGACAGAAGTTGTGAATAATCTGGAAGGCCTACTATGTGCAATTAGCATATGATGTGGGATATGGTCCTGTGGGACTGAACCCTTGACCAATGGGCTCTGTACTAACTCCAGCTAGTGGCAAGAGTAGGTTGAGCTATAAGGACACCTGGCTGGTGTTAAGAGAATTGGTCCATTTTATGACCAGAAGTACTGTGAAAATATAAAGAAGGAAAAAAAGAGATTTCTGTACCCTATGAAAGGGATTTTCTATTTCCCTCAGTCTATTCCTTTCTTAACATTTTATTATTTTTTTAACTTTAAGTGTATGAGTATATTGTCTCCATGTAAATGTACCTGTGTCAGGCAATGCCCTCTGAGTCAGAAGAAAGTGTTGGATTTTCCTGAACTGGAGTTATGGATGGTTGTTTGCCGCCATGTAGGTGCTAGGAATTGATCCCAGGTCCTCTGCAAGAGCAGCCAGTGCTCTTAACCACTGAGCCATCTCTTCAGCCCCCCTCAGTCTATTCTTATTTGAAGGAAAATTCAACGGATGGAACATCTCCCTAATAACTTCTTCCTAAGCCACAACATTCCCCCTTTCTGTTTATTTATTTATTTATTTATTTTATTTATTTATTTATTTATTTATTTTGGTCTTTTCGAGACAGGGTCTCCCTGTAGCCCCAGCTGTCCTGGAACTCACTCTGTAGACCAAGCTGGCCTTGAACTCACAAAGATCCGCCTGCCTCTGCCTCCCAAGTGCTAGGATTAAAGGCGTGCGCCACCATGCCCGGCCCCCTTTCTGTTTATTAAATCTTGGAGATTAGATCTTGTTTGTTTTTTGTATTTATTCAGATACTGATTTGTGCTGTTAACTTTACTACTCTGTGTATGTCATATTATAAAGTCTTCGAAGGTCATGCCTTACATTCCCTCCTAATGTCCCTTAGGGCCTGACTCGGTACTGTGCTGTACTAAACAGCATCAAACAAGTCCACCACAGGATACAACGTCCCCCAAATGCTCCACCATCAACTCCCACCCCGCTCTAGTTCTAGAGGACTAGTCCTGTCCATGCACGCCACATCTCATGCTGCAACCATGACAGGAATCCAAGACAAGCTCTGTCCTTAGAACACGCAGCTCATTTATCGGGGATGATGTAAACAAGTGTTTGCCAACAGATTTCTTATCTTTGGAAAATTATTTCAGCAAACATAAGGACTCAGACAAAAATACACTAAGACATTCTTCCATGGTCACTTATTTGCAGATTCACATATGCAGACTTGGCATTCCATGAAAATGTGTTGGCAAAATAAAACCAATCCATGCAGCAAAGCCTTTGACCTCTAGGAAGATGGATGACCTGGCGGAGAATCTTAAAGAAGATGCCTCCATCCTTCGTTGTCCTGATATTCAGGGATACACTCCTTATATAAATGTATTCGTGTGTGTGTGTGTGTGTGTGTGTGTGTGTGTGTGAAAGAGAGAGAAAGAGACAGAGACAGAGATAGAGACACAGAGAGAGAGACAGAGAGAGGGGGAGAGAAACTGACTATGATGGGAAGGATGTCAAAGGTTGTCACCGATGCCCTAGGCATAAGTCTCAAGTTAATCAAGTGTTTATTACAGATGTCACCCACCAGGTGATAAGGAAACACAGTGAGTGATAAACGGAAAAGGTTTTCAGTGATATATCTGGTACAAGCCACAGATGTAGATTCAGAGCAGAGGTGGGATTTGGTGATAGTACTAGATAGAGCAAGGCTGAATGCAGGTAATTAGGAGGCACGAGAAATCCACTCTCCCTGGAGGGTTCTGGAGAGACAGGAAGAAATGACGTCATCACAGCAGTCAAGGTCATTGTTTGCAAAATAAGCACTAGTTCCCAAGCTCAGCCAGCCAGAGTTCATTATTCACAGATGATCAAGTATGTAAGGGACTCAAGATGTCTTGCCCAGTTTTTGATCACAAAGTAGACAAGAGAAACTCAAAAGTTAAATCCAAATTCCTTCACCCTGCTGCTTGCTGGCAGCCCTGAGGAGAGAGGGCTGATGGTGCAAAGTGATACAGAGGGGCTCTGACTATGTCACCATCCTAATTGACTTTGGAACTAATTCCAGTGACAATAATGAAAAGAACTAGTGATAGAGTGTCGCGAGAGCAGTTACTGTGTCTCTTGATGGGGTCCACGTGATAGTCAACCCTACCCAGACTATCAGGATAAAAGCCAGCATCTCAGTGCTTGCCGGGACCCACAGTAGCATTTCTCTAACCTTCAGAACCACTGGGTGAATTAACCACAGTGATTATCCTTTCATAGATGAGTAAACTAAGACTCAGAGGAGGGAAATAATTTGCCTAAGGACACGTAGAAGGCAAACCCAGGGTCTGGTCCACCTATTCGGTTGAATGAAAATTGCACAATTTATTAAAAATAAATAACATGATGTTTTTTGTTTATTGAGACAACAATGCCATAAGATCTCCATAGAGATTCTTTGTATTAAATAGAACATGAAAATAGGAGTGTAATTGGATTTTTTCATATTAAATAAAAAGAATCCTTTGACTTTACGAGTGATCCTCAGATAAAAGGAGGTGGGATAGCTGCAAGAACCCGTCCCAGAAGAAACGGCCCCCAAGATGGAGCCATGGCAACAGCTGTCCAGGCTGGCTCGAAATAATTCCAGAAAGGAACGTTTCTGCCTTGGTTTCCTACTGCAACTTTATTCTGTAGACAGAAATTCTGTGGAATTTATTGTGTATTAGAGCTTAGCAAATGATGGTCTCTAGTTGTTTTTGTAGTAGCCTTCTTGTTCAGAATCATTTTATGCATTTTAGGAGTTATAAAACAAACAAATAAAACAAAAATCCTGTATGTGGCTGACAAAATGGAAAATATTTACTGTCTGCTTCTTTAACAGGACCATTTCCAAAGGAGTATGGAATGAATTTTAGATGTAAAGTGCTTATTCTTGTAAAATGAAGTGATTGAGTTTGACCAGTGCAAGATACTACTTTGGGAAATCAAATTATTTTTTGGTAAAATATTTCCTGAAGAGCACCTTTAGAAGTTTGCCTTCAACTTTTTCATTTTTGAACAAGAATCATACAGTGGATATGCACCTCTCCCATACCCACATATACTAAATATTCTCATTTTCCATATTTATTGCATTTCTTCTGGGACTGGTTCTTGCAGCTATCCTTTCCCATCCTTACACCACATGAACACAAGTGCAGTATTTGGTTAATATTTCGGACACTTGTCACACGTTTGCAGTTCTTTTTTATTTATTTATTTATTTATTTTTTTTGGGTCTTTTCGAGACAGGGTCTCCCTGTAGCCCCAGCTGTCCTGGAACTCACTCTGTAGACCAGGCTGGCCTTGAACTCACAAAGATCCGCCTGCCTCTGCCTCCCAAGTGCTAGGATTAAAGGCGTGTGCCACCACGCCCGGCTCACACGTTTGCAGTTCTATCACACTTTAATCACAAACCTTTTATGAAACTCTCAGCTAAGGGTTCACATTACTTAACCATTTAACTTTGAAGGAAAACTTCTATTACATATGCTTAGTACAAATGTTAGAGAAAGATAAGTTACTGAGAGAAAAACGCATCTGTTATAGTTCCATGGGGCGTATTGCATCTACACTTGCTATTCCTACCTATAAGCTGTACATTCACACGTAAGACTCATTGTACAGGGTCACAGTGCAAAGCTATGGGAAGTCAGAGAGCTTTGTGGGGAGGAGATTTTAATGCAGCATTTTTTTTTTACATGCTGCCTGCTGGTGTCTTTATTTTCCTCTCCTGTCTTTCATCTTTAGCCAGCTCCACCATTCTACTTTTTTTATTTTATTTTATTTTGTTTTGTTTTGTTTTGTTTTTTTTAAGACAAGGTCTCCCTGTAGCCCCAGCTGGCCTGGAACTCACCATGTAGACCAGGCTGGCCTTGAATTCATACAGATCCGCCTGCCTCTGCCTCCTGAGTGCTATCACACCTGACTTGAGTTCTCCTATTTTAAAATGCTACAGCATGGTTGATAGCTCAGAGTCAGAACTTCATCACCAGCATCCACAAACCTCTCCAGTTCTAGATGGTGGCACAGCCTCAGGCATCCTCATGTACTCTTCAAAGGCAGATGTTTAAGACCTGTGTGGCTCTAATGAGAACATATCGCTCCCCAAGTCAAAATTTCTGCATTTTCTTCCCTCTTATACACAGTACCACATCTGGAATAATGTAATTTTCCCATTCTTGGTAGATGGGCCTTGGGATCCACATCCTGGGAAATGCACCTGCTAGCATCAGCCTGAAGCTGCTGCAGAGGGGAGAGAGAGGTGAGTCTTTCTCCGCTGTTCACTGAACGTAGCAATAGGGTCGTGGGTGTGGTTCTCATGGCTCTGCGGGTCTTGCATATAGACACTTGTTTGTGTCTGGTTTCTCCAGCTCCTGACCCAGCCTCTTCCCCCAGGCTGTGACTGAAGCTGGTGTTGCAGGCTCTCCTTCCTTTGGACCGCCATGTATCTACTTTGTCCCTCTTCAGCGCACTCTGCTAAGCTACCAGGTGGAACCTCACTGGGGAAGCCAGGCTTTAACCTATGATGCTCAGCCTCCCAAACAATATACTCTGGTTAGAAGACTCGGGAAACAACTCATTCATCTTGGGCTTGTCCATGTGTCCAGACAGCAACAGTTGCCCATCTGTGTGTCCAGAGAGCAACAGTTGCCCAGTCCTCCCCAATGACCATCTCCTTTTGCTTCAACCTCAGACTATCAATTGTGCCCTTCATTTAAACAAGCCCCCTGTTGTGTACTCTGCTGTTCTGGGCATGGATTTCCCAACCACATCCTGAGCCGAAGGCTCACCTTTCCACCTGATCACCTGGCACACTCATTAAAGCATTTGCAAAAGTCTAACAGCCTGAATGGGGAGACTCCATCCTGTCTGTTGGAAGCAAGTTCTAGATGTAAATGCCTCTGAGTCTTGAGCCTTGTCTTCAGAGAAGCTCTCTCTGAATCCAGAGCCAACAGATGATATTCTCACCTGACAGAATAGTTCCTGGGGACACACTAGAAAGGCGGATGCCTATGGGAATCTCTGGCATAAATACTGAATAAAGATAAATTGGTACCAAAGACCCACTTCAATGGAAAGCACGTGGCACCTTGAGAAGCTCTCTGCATGCTATGAATTCAAGCGAGCACTGAGTGAGCCCTGACTCCACAAAACTCAAAGGGGCAGTTCAGAAGCTGTCAGCTCAGCTCACGGAGGTGCTGAGTTCATTCGAGCTAACCTGTGGAAGCGCTCTGGTCTAGGTGGAACACAGAGAAGAAAGAGGCTGAGGAAAGTGCAGACTAAGGAAAGGGCCTCTGGGGACGGAAGGTACAGAAACAACAATCTGGGAACACCAATTTCTCTTTAAACCAAAGGGCAGTGGGAAGGCAGAAAAAAATGCTGATGTGAACTACACTGAAAGGGTCTACAAAATAAGTGACATTTCTAAAGCACTCCATAGTCCTTTAACCCTTACCCACAGTTGAAGCCCATGATCTGCCTATGCAGTAGAGCAGTAAACTTTTATCACCATTTAGAAAAACCAAACATAAGGAGGCTAAATGATTTGCTTTATTGTACTTTGTGTATGTGTGTGTGCCTGCTTGTATGTATATCATATGTGTGCAGGTGCCTGTGGAGGCCAGAAGGGGACATCAGATCCCCTGAGTTATATGTGGTTATGAGATGCCATGTGGGTGCTGGAGACTGTACCAGGTCCTCTACAAGAGCAACAGGTGCTCTTAACCACTGAGCTCCTTTGAACCTGTAGTTTTCTCAGCTTTGAAGTTCCTGATTTTTGAACCTCATCAAACAATATTCTGAAAGCCACCAAAACAAGTGTCCATTGTCTGTGACTCCATTTGCATAAGGATCAAGGAGAGCCAAAGTCATGTGATGGTGAAGGGAGATGAGAAAAGTGTGCTGAGAATCAGTGGGAAGGGACCTGTGCTGGATAGCTTTACTTGACACACTTGACACACCTGGGTTGAGGGAGCCTCAACTGGGGAATTGGCTCCATTGGATTGGCCTGTGGCCACATCTGTGGAGTATTGTCTTGATGGTCGAGCAGTGTAGGAGGGCCCAGCCCACAATGAGTGGTGCCACCCTGGGCAGGTTGTTGTGTACCGTATAAGCGGGCAGGCTGAGCATGGGCCAGGGGAGCAAGCCAGTGAACAGCATTCCTCCATGACCTATGCTTCAGCTCCTGCCTCCAGGGTCCTGCCCTTAGTTCCTGCCTTGGGCTCCCTGAGTGATGAACTGTGACCCAGGAGATGTGAACTGAATAAACCCTTTCCTCCCCAAGTTGGTGTCGGTCAGAGTATTTTGTCACAGCAGTGGAAGACAAACTGGAACAGGACCTGAGGGAACTTTCTACTGTATGTCTTAATGAGAGCATAGAACAGGCTTGCACATGTTCTTCAAAACCCATTTAGGAATAGTGTGCTTCAGTGAATGACCATTACCTCTCAGTAAAACAAAACTCAGTATCAAAATTATAGTCTATTAAATAAACTTAAAAACTGAAGTCTTGGTTTGAAGTTTATCTCCATATACACTTGTAAGCATTAAGGCTCTGGATTATTCTGTGTCTAAAAATTACTTCTTTGGGGCTAGGAATGGTGGCGCAGGCTTTTAATCAGCACTGGGGAGGCAGAGGCAGGCAGATCTCTGTGAGTTCAAGGCCAGCCTGGTCTACATAGCAAGCTCCAAGCCAACTGGGACTAAAGGGAGACCCTGTCTCAACAACCCCCCCCCAATCACTTCTTTGAAAGCTCCCAATTCTATTATTACAGAGGGATCTATGGCAGAACCTTGCTTCAAAACATGACAGACACTGTCATCACTGTCCACTCTGGAACTCTTATCAAAACATCAACTAAATGTACCCAAGCACCTGCCTGGCTTTCTTTCAAGATGTCCTAAGTATACACAACATTGTGTTTACTGGGTACAAGATGCTTTGTTTTGTGACTTTAAAAGGGAGAAAAATCTGGTAGAGTTGGCAAAATTAGACTCACATCTTCACAATTACCTGGGCACAAGTTCCCACACAGTGAAAGTTGGGAGCTGAGTTCCACCCAGTAGGCCCTCTATCATTCTGTCTGTCAGTGCACAGCCCCCACCCATCCTGTCCATCATTCTGTCTGTCACTGCACAGTCCCCACCCCTCCTGTCCATCATCCAATCTGTCACTTCACAGTCCCCAAGAGTCCTGTCCATCATCCAATCTGTCACTGCACAGTCTCCACCAGTCCTGTCCATCATTCTGTCACTGCACAGTCCCCACCAGTCCTGTCCATCATCCAATCTGTCACTGCACAGTCCCCACCACTCCTGTCCATCATCCAATCTGTCTCTGCACAGTCCCCACCAGTCCTGTCCATCATCCAATCTGTCACTGCACAGTCCCCACCAGTCCTGTCCATCATCCAATCTGTCACTGCACAGTCCCCACCAGTCCTGTCCATCATCCAATCTGTCACTGCACAGTCCCCACCAGTCCTGTCCATCATCCAATCTGTCACTGCACAGTCCCCACCAGTCCTGTCCATCATCCAATCTGTCACTGCACAGTCCCCACCAGTCCTGTCCATCATCCAATCTGTCACTGCACAGTCCCCACCAGTCCTGTCCATCATCCAATCTGTCACTGCACAGTCCCCACCAGTCCTGTCCATCATCCAATCTGTCACTGCACAGTCCCCACCAGTCCTGTCCATCATCCAATCTGTCACTGCACAGTCCCCACCAGTCCTGTCCATCATCCAATCTGTCACTGCACAGTCCCCACCAGTCCTGTCCATCATCCAATCTGTCACTGCACAGTCCCCACCAGTCCTGTCCATCATCCAATCTGTCTCTGCACAGTCCCCACCAGTCCTGTCCATCATCCAATCTGTCACTGCACAGTCCCCAAGAGTCCTGTCCATCATCCAATCTGTCACTGCACAGTCCCCACCAGTCCTGTCCATCATCCAATCTGTCACTGCACAGTCCCCACCAGTCCTGTCCATCATCCAATCTGTCACTGCACAGTCCCCACCAGTCCTGTCCATCATCCAATCTGTCACTGCACAGTCCCCACCAGTCCTGTCCATCATCCAATCTGTCACTGCACAGTCCCCACCAGTCCTGTCCATCATCCAATCTGTCACTGCACAGTCCCCACCAGTCCTGTCCATCATCCAATCTGTCACTGCACAGTCCCCACCAGTCCTGTCCATCATCCAATCTGTCACTGCACAGTCCCCACCAGTCCTGTCCATCATCCAATCTGTCACTGCACAGTCCCCACCAGTCCTGTCCATCATCCAATCTGTCACTGCACAGTCCCCACCAATCCTGTCCATCATCCAATCTGTCACTGAACAATCCCCACCACTCCTGTCCGTCAAGTCTTCCTCTCCTCTGTGTTCCTACAGTGACTGGGTGGTTTTTCCCTTGAGTTGCAGATTCAAACTGTGACTCAACCAAAAATAAAACACTGGCAAGTTTTACATACAAACTGAACGGTCTAAAGGATGTTTCTAAAATGAAACCAAAGGAATACAGGTTATACTTACTCGCAGAGAAGGATTCCATTTTCTAACCCTGTCCGGAAGTCTTTATCACCAAAACTTCGGCCAGTGACTTGCTGGAAAAGAAGAAAAGAAAAAAAAAATGCATGCATTTTTTCTTTTATAATCAGAAAAATCACAAAATAAAAACTCATATTTGTGTTGGGCTGCACTCACAGCTATTAACCTGATGACAGGTGACCCAGAGGTCACAGGTTGGACACATCTGAGGGTTCAAGCATCCCTTTACTGACCTGGGTACTTCCACCTGGCCTCCCATCTATTCTCAACCAGGCAGCTCATAGTTCTGCAAGGTTACATCAATCCACTATGTCTCTCACGCCATCACCCAATATCTCTGCACCTCAGTCACGGTAGAAGACAAAGTTCCTTCAGTTTCCTAATGACATTCAAGAGAGAGAGAGAGAGAGAGAGAGAGAGAGAGAGAGAGAGAGAGACAGACAGGAATATGTGGATAAAAACTACCAAACATCACTGTCACACTGAGGGTGGACGTGTGACATCCATATGATGGAGATATGTCACCAGCTGGTCCCTGTGTGCCTTTCTGGAAAGCCCGGAATAAAATGATCCCTGTTTTATGTTTAGGATCAATTCAGTTTAATGATTAGCCACAATCGTTGTTGGAAGAACATACAGAGTAAAATCATCACCGGATGGAACCTGGTTTTCACAGAAAAGAAAAGCTTTCATCTGCCTTAGTAATTAAACAAGAGCAGAAGGCAAGGACATTATAATATGTCATCACACTATGTCATGCGAGCAATTATTGAGGAAGCTCATCTGTATCCGATTTCCTTTCCATGGAGCTCAAAGGTCATTCTGTTTGAGTTTATCTATATCCCTCATTCTGCTCTAAAATATTCCAATACTGAAATGTGGAGAACTTTAAAAAGTCAAGCTAATAAAGAAAGTCACACAACTCCATGACAACATTTTTATGATGTGTTTATAATGTTAACACATTGTATATCACAGCACTACAGTCTGCTAATTGCTTTGTTACCACTGTTACTATGTAATTGCAATGAACAACCGAAGTCTGCCAAGAATCAGTCTTCCAGCCTGATGATTAACATTTTTACAAATAGTACTTCAGGGGCTGGAGAAATAGCCTAGTAGTTAAGAGCACCGACTGCTCTTGCAGAGGACCCGGGTTCGATCCCCAGCACACACATGGCGGCTAAGAACCGTCTGTAACTCCAATTCCAGGAGAACTCCAGTTCCAGGGGAAATCCAACACCCTCTTCTGACCTCCGCGGCATTGCACAACATGGGTGCACAAACTTGCATGCATACAGAACATTCATACACATACAGAAATAAATAAAAATTTTTAAAAAATTAAAAAAAAAACAAATAGTACTTCAGAAACATTTTCATGAATCTTCTGTTGGCTTTTGAAAGGAAAACACACACACATAACACACGCACACACCACACACATGCCACAGGAGGTCTAAAGAGCATTTTATTTTTATTTATTTATTTATTTATTTGGTCTTTTCGAGACAGGGTCTCCCTGTAGCCCCAGCTGTCCTGGAACTCACTCTGTAGACCAGGCTGTCCTTGAACTCACAAAGATCCATCTGCCTCTGCCTCCCAAGTGCTAGGATTAAAGGCATGCACCACCATGCCCGGCTAGAGCATTTTAAATAAATGTTCACAATTATTAGTATAAGACTTGAAGAGATTATTTTTAATGTTTGGTTTGGGTTTTAACAAATAAGAGTGGGAAGAAACCTTCACCAGTGATACATCTGACAGAGCATTAACTTCTAGAGTGTATAAACTACTCAAAAAACAAAGGAGGAAGAAAACAAATGATCCACTCAAAAGATGGAGTAAAGAGATGAACAGAGACTTCACAAATGAAGAAGATGGCTGAGAAACATCTTAAAAAGTGTTCAGTGTTGCTAATAATTAAGGAAATGCAAATTAAAACCACTTTAAGATTTCATCTTACTCTGGTAAGACTGGCTATGATCAAGAAAATAAAGGATACCAAATGCTACAGAGGTTGTAGGAAAAGGGGAACACTCATCCACTGCTGGTGAGAATGTAAACTCATACAACCCCTATGGAAAGCAGTGTGGAGAACTCTTAAAAGACTGAAAATTACCATTTTACCCAGTCATATCACTCCTGGGTATATACCCACAAGACTCATCCTACTGCAGAGATACGTGCACATCTATGTTAATTTCAGCTCTCTTCACAATAGTGAAGAGCTGGAAGCAACCCAAGTGTCCTTCAACAGAGTGGATAAAGAAAATGTGGTACACCTACACAATGGAATTCTGTGCAGCAGTAAAGAGTAAAGATGACATCACGAACTTTGTAGATAAATGGATGGAACTAGAAGTCATTATGCTAAGTGAAGTAACACAGTCCCAGAAAAAAAAATATATATGGTGTCCCTCATTTGTGAATCCTAGCATTAAATCTCTCTTTATAAGGAAAACTGAATAATTCCTTTTTTTAAGCAAATATAACACCTGATGTTACTTATCAACTTGCTATGTAGTGTAGGAATGTAAAGTAGTATTTTTTCCTTACCTAAACGCAAATCTACTGTGAAAATGTGAATCCCTGAACATGTTTTGGAATTGATCTACAGTTTATTTTCAGACGTCATAACTTTGGTACATGTGTGCCATGTGTGTAGACATATATTGGAGTGATACACATTAGAAGGAACAACAACAACAACAACAGACTGGGTCAAGGAACTGACTGACTTCTGCCCAAAACAGTAAATTTCTGCACCCCAAAATTTAAAAAGACTGAGAAAAAGATGTAAGACATGTATGGCAGAGTGGTATGAAATATACAAAACCTCAATAAAAAAAAATTAAAAAAACAGGGACTTGTTATGTAGTTCTAACTAGCCTGGAACTTGCTATATATGTTTGTTTATAAGCTGGGGCGACACATTTGAGCCACCACTCCTAGCCTTCTAAAGAGGAGATCCTGTTTGCTGGCAGAATAATGCTTCAAGCAAGTGAAACCCGATACAAGATTGAGTGAATTCTCACTTAACTTTTGAAAGACGTGAAATTTTTCTTTTTTTTTTTATTTTATTTTATTTTTTTAAATTTTTTTTTATTATTATTTATTTTTGTATGTGTATGAATGTACTGTCTGCATGCAGGTCTGTGCACCCGTGTCGTGCAATGCCGCGGAGGTCAGAAGAGGGTCTCGGATTCCCCTGGAACTGGAGTTCTCCTGGAATTGGAGTTACAGACGGTTCTCAGCCGCCATGTGGGTGCTGGGGATCGAACCCGGGTCCTCTGCAAGAGCGTCAGTGCTCCTAACCGCTAGGCTATCTCTCCTATAAAAGCAGGTACTTTTTGGAAGGCTGTGATTTCCTCTGGCAAACTGTTAATGACAAAAATCACAGCTCCTTAATTCACTGAAGAAGCTTATCGTCAGCTCATTACACACGCTTCTCTTTTGATCCTATCTGACTTAATTAACAAGAACACCTCTGCTTATTTCATACTGAAATTGTAAAATGAAGCAGAATAGAATCATTCTTTCTTCTCACTTTTTTTTCTGAGAAATAAACTCCTCATGGGACTGTTAGAAAGTCAAACCAAAATTGTGAGGGCGCACTTTGTAAACAAAGACAAATCATATTCATTTCATCAAAAATTAGCAACCAAGCATTTACTAAATACCTGTTTCATGCTAGGTTATGGGAAAGGGGTAAGAGAAGAATAACATCTAGACGCTCCGGGTGGCAGTCACAATCCAGGGAAAGGAAAAATATGACAGCACAGGTGGCTGAGCAAGAGCAAGGAGATAGTAACTGACACACCCTGTGCGACTCCAGACCGTGAGCGGCAAGAGCTGGGGTCATGGAGCTGTGCCCCACGCTCCCCTTTCTAAATACCCGCCACGTATCTACTTATTTAATCCCCATAACTTTAGAGTATTTGATTGTCATGTCTAATTTAACATCAAAGAAACTTACAAGAGGTTAACTAACTTTGCCAAGGGCACACAATTAGGAAATAGCTGTGTTAGCAACTTTTCCTCCCTGGTATGACAAAGTATTTGACAAAAGCTACTTAGGGAAGGATTGACTTCGGTTCAGGGTATTCATTACTTGGTTCATGACATTGCATCCACTGACAGGAAGGAGAGACATATGAATGATGAAGTCCACTCACTTTTTCCTCTCCTTTCAGTATGGGGCCCCAGCCCATGCAGATTGGCTCTTCTCTCCTAGTTAAAAGTCTCTGAAGTCCCTCACAGACACATACCTAGAGGTGTATCTTCTAGGTAATTCTAAATCCACTCAAGCTGACCATGAAAATTAACCATCAAAATAGCAAAGCTTAAACTTTGCCCCATAGTCTTCAACATAAGGCTATGCAGAATTTAAGGAATACTAAGGGGAGCTAATGAATAAAACCCCACCTAAGAGCATCAGGGAAGAAATGAGAGGTTGGCATTTGTGTTGTACTTGAAGGATAAGGAAGGATGCCCAGAAGAAGGAGATGCAGCAGGGAACCTAGGTACCCCTAGACTTGTACAACCAAAGACCCAAAGTTCTAAGAGCTGCTACTCCCAGGAGGAAAAGGAGATGAGGTGTCAGAGCCTCAGTGGTGAAGGATCTTTTGTTAAGTGTCATACAGCTGGGCTGGAGAGACAGATCAGGGTTAAGAGCATTGGCTGCTTTTGCAAAGCACCTGGGTTTGGTTCCTAGCACCCATACGGTGGCTAACAATTGTCCACAACTCCAGTTCCAGGGGATCCAACACCCTCTTTTGACCTCTGTGGACATTGTACTACATGGTGCTCTTACATATATGCAGGCAAAACATTCATATACCTAAAATGTAAATAAATAAAGTCATACAGTTAATGCTAGCACTTGATATTTTAAACTCTAATAAAAGGAACACCCAAGAAGGTCTTTGGTCATATTTTGCCTATTTATCATACCTTCCAATTCCTAAAGAGACTGTTCCAGAATACATTTTGTTTATTATACTTGCTAATTATATGCTCATGGATTCTCCTACCCCAGGCACAGCCAATGACTTCACTGACAGAATCACAGTGAATGGAGACTACCATCCTAGATCCCCCTCCTTTAACACATCATAGCTACCTTTACCATTTCCTCTCTCCTTACCAGTCCCGAAGACGTCATTAAGGCTTGCAACCCTCTCCCTTCTGTTCCTTATTTTAACCTTATGCCTTTGTTCATAGTTTCCTTCATCCCAACATGTCGAAATCTCCCTTTTCCTAAAATCCTTCATTCAATCCAGGCTTTCAACCATCACCCTGATCTTCTTCCTTTAACAGCCCAAATTTCTATGTGAGTACACAGTATCTGTCACTCTGACATCAAAGTCAGCCACTTGCAAACTATCCTCATTAAATTAGATGAAAATTCTTTTTTTTTTTTTCAAGATAGGATCTCACTATGTAGCCCTGGCTGGCCTGGACAGAGCTTGCTAAATAGACCAACCTGGCCTCAAACTCACAGAGATCTGCCTGCCAATGCCTCCCAAGTATTGACTAAAGGTATGTGCCACAATGCCCGGCTTGATGAAAATTGAATTGAGCCAACTACAGCTAAATCATCTTAGACAAGTTAATGAACTTGAACCAACCTTCACCTTCCCTTCTGAAGACATGATAATAGTACCTATTTCACTGGTTTGCATGAAGGGCAAATGAAATAAAGCACAGAAAATCCTTACCACAATGCCCCAGAGTAAGAACTCAATACATCTCATCTCCATTTGGGACGACGGTAAGAAACTTCCCCTGCATCTCACGGCAGTTTTTCCCTCACTGATCTGAAATGAGGCCATGCTTCCTGGCTTGCCTGGGACCTCAAACAGTGCCAGGACGTCTAAGCCTAAAGGCATTCTGCTCTCATCTTGATGCCTCGGCAGCAGGAGGGCTTCCTCCTTTGGGGACCCCTTGCCTTTCCTAGGCTTCCCCACCACTTCACAGGCCAGGTTTTCTTTCCGCCTCATTAAATAAACGGGCCGTTCCCATTGCATCAAGGATTTCTACCTCACTAACTAGAAAGTCTAAAATGGACTTTTCTTTCTCTTTTCTTCTCTTCCTACACCTTCCCCCTCACTTCTTCAGATATTTCCATCTAGTAGAATGGATTTCTATGTCTTATGCATGAGGATAAGTCGTGCATTTTACACATGGTTCTGGGCCTTCAAGTCCAAAATCAAATACTCAATTTCTCATTCAACATCTTCAGTTGGGTATCTAATATATGTTTCACACTTAATGAGATCAACCCAAAGTCTTGGTGTTTGTCCCCAAATCCAACTTCTTGTTTGACCATTACTATATCAATGAATGGCACCAGCACCTCCCTCCTCCAATAAGCCAGACAGGTATTCAGACCTCCACCAGGACAATAAGCCAGACAGGTATTCAGACCTCCACCAGGAGCAAGGTTGTCTTTCCAAAGTATATTTGTGATCTGTTCTTTCTCTTCACAGTAAGAGAAGTACAAGCTGCCATCATCTGTAAGCAAGCCAACTGTCATGGCTGCCTACCAGGCCTTCTTCAAATCATACAGCATCCTGAGACTTTTTTTAAAGAGATCCATCCAGACCCTTGTACACACCAGATTAAAGTCCAGGTTATAGGCAAACCCTTTTTATACTACAGGTAAGAAAAATAATGTTGTGCAAAACAAATGACTCATCCAAGGTCACATGGCTAGCCAGCAGCAAGGGTAACACAGTCCAGCTCTCCTTTCACCCAAACCATGATGTCACTGTCCCATCACACTGTGTTCACAGCCCAACTCTTCTTCAGCCACTTATATTGCTACGCTTTCTTTAGAAACAATAGCTCCTTATATTGATTCAGTTCAGCTTGGCAGAGAAACAGCAGAGAAGCCCAGGCTGGAGGTGATTTAATCAGCATTATCAGACCACGATTCCTTCTAGCACCAGCTCTGAGTGCTTAATGTGGAGGATAATAAAATGCAATCTGCTGAATCCATTTATATTTTCATCATGTCATCAGAAAACCAGAAGGCGCTGTTTATAGCCACAGATTGACAGAGTCTACTAAAAAAAAATATCTAATTAAGAATACAGCCAATGCTCAAAAGTCCCCTGGGAACATTCACTCCTCTCATCTAGTCTTTGTATGATCTAGGCACAGAAAATGGGTCAGTGCAGACACGTGTGCATGGGTTCGGTTGACTGTGTCACTTTCTCAAGCTGTCCTTGTCTGACAAGGAAGAGGCACGGAAGCCACAAAGACAGACACCACCACCAACGAGCTTACCCAGCCAAGGGGGGGGGGGCGGGCCAGGAGGGGGGGCTAAGTGTGTTGTCACACGAGTTCCTAAAGTGGAGGTGTGCTGTAGCCAGTTATTTTCACCTGGGTATCATGTTGCTCCTTCCATAAACATTGCAGTTTGGGGCTATTTTGGGCAAATCTGACACCTAGTTCTTAGCACCGTATAGTAGAAAGCTATTGATTGAATTAGGCAGATCTGAGTTCAGATTCCAAGAATGGTGCTTGGTGTTTGGAAACAGAGAGCAGATGGCTTCATTTCTCAGGCCTGCTGCATGATCTTTAAAAGGTGCTTAGAGAAGCCCGCTTCACTCTGTCATTAGAGGTCAGACACCAGGGTGCAAACGGCCCAGTAGGGCATTCTGTATTCATGAAGTGTGTAAAATGAATAGTTCTCTGCTGGTTTTGTTTTTCGAGCTTCATATTTAAGAGGGAGACAGTCTACAGCTACAGCGCCTAAGGTCAGGCAGGTGACTGTGACTATTCAGAAATACTTCTCAAAAGAGAATCCAGCCAAGGCAATGAAAGTTGGGTCAGGATTTGAGGGTTCAGGGCACAAAATCAAAGTAGGAACCCAGAGAGAGAGAGAGAGAGACAGAGACAGAGACAGAGACAGAGACAGAGACAGAGAGAGAATGAATGAGAATATCCCCAAGTGTACTGACTGGGTTAAAGGACACAAGGAGATGGTCATGTAAATTCTGAAATGGCACATTTTATAAGAAAACCAGACTTCCACAAAGGAAAAGGAAGAGGCTGTTGTTTCTAAAGAAGAGACCCCATTCACCATGAAGGGTGATGCGTATTCTCTCAGGATATTCTGGAAAAGAATCGTGCAGGTGACATTTGGGGCACAAGGGAGTATCATGGCAACATACTGGTCACTTGATAACAAGCGCCACCATTCACTCCATAAAGAGTAGCAGTAAGGTTACCTAGGAGAATGTCCTTCTTTGAATGTGTGTTAAAATATTTAGAGAAAAACCATATCTGATAGCTGTACTTTGTTTTGAAACTGTTGGAAAAATATATTAAGTGTGTAAATGTATGCATAGGAAGTAAATACAGAAAGTGTCAATAATCCTGAAATCGAGTGGTGAACCACATGGGTTTCTTCTCCACCCTTCTTTCCCTCTTCCGTTCTTTTTATTTCCTTCCTCCTTCCCTCCTTCCTCCTCCCTTCTTTCTTCCTTTTTTCAACATATTCACAATAAAATGCTGTTTGGGAACTAGGGCTGAAAACACTTTAACAGTCCAGGGGAAATATTCTGTCAACAACCAATCCAGGGCCTTCTCCTTCATCTCTAGGAGTGTTCCCACATTTGTTGTTTTTTTTTTAAACAATCAACATTTTTTAAAATTTTATTTATTTCTGTATGTGTATGAATGTACTGTCTGCATGCAAGTCTGTGCACCCATGTCGTGCAATGCCGCGGAGGTCAGAAGAGGGTCTCGGATTCCCCTGGAACTGGAGTTCTCCTGGAATTGGAGTTTCAGACGGCTCTCGGCCGCCATGTGGGTGCTGGGGATCGAACCCAGGTCCTCTGTAAGAGCGGTTGGCGCTCTTAACTGCTAGGCCATCTCTCCAGCCCCCCACATTTGTTTTAAGGACAATCATTTACCAGCTCTCTCAGTCACCAGAACTATGGCCGCTCGTTCACTCACCTGCCTGCTCATAACACAGAACTGGCACTGGCCAGCCATCCAGTCAGCATGACGTTAGCAGTGACGATGGAGAGGAAAAAGGGGTCAGCCCCTTGGCTTCCTGATGTTGGGCAATGAACTAGAACTGGAGGCTCTGCCAAGTACATGCAGTCCTGTAGCCATTGTGGAGCTGTCTGAAGAAGTGATCAGTTTCACTATTTTGATATTCTAATAATGGAATGAATTTTAACTAAAAATCCAAAGTAACCACAAAACTGTTGGACGTTGCCAGTAATCAGCCTGGAAAAAGGCATTAAAGTCGAGTTTGAAAAGTGCTAGAATTCACCCAAACAGGTTATTAGATTACCAAATGAAAATAAAACATGGTGAAATATTCAGAATAAAGACAGGGTAATTGCATTGAAAGTAGCCTTTTATTTTTTAAGAGTTGACTTGAATAACACAATGCTTAAGAACAGCAAGGAGGTGACCAGCAAAAGATGAGGGGAGTGAGGCTGGGATCAGAGCATCCTGATGATTGCGGTAAGTATGGGGCCTAAGTTGGACCCCCTACATCATGCAAAAAGCCAGGCATGGGGGCAAAAACTGGAGAAGCCGTGACAGGCAGATCCCCAGAGCTCACCCAGCAGCCAGCCTAGATTAATCAGCAAGTTCCAGGTCTCAGTGAGAAGCTCTGTCTCAAAAACAAGGTAAAGGGCTCCTGAGGAATAACACCCAATGTTGACCTCTGGCCTCCACATACGTACACACACACACACACACACACACACACACACACACACACACACACTTGAGAAGAGCCACTTTGGGGCAAGAGAAGAGGGTGATTAAGAAGAGGGAACACAGGGTGCTTTCTAGGGTGAAAAGACTATTTTTTCATCTGGGTTGTCATTACAAGGCTGTTCACCTTTAGCTATGTTATGTATTTGTATGTGATTTGCTATACTTGTGTATTAGTATATTTTATCTGACAATAATGAAATTCATAAGGCAGACTGCTGTATAAAAAAATGGTTTTATTTTGGCTTATGGATCTGAGAGGATGAATCTGGTGGTGGCCTTGGTCCTGAGGCAGCCCAGGGCATCATGTGACAAGAGACAAGAGTATGTACATATGCATGCTCTCCCCCATTTTCTTACAGTTATTTTTCTAGTTTGTCTGTTGCTCTGATATACATCATAACCAAATCATCGTAAGGGAGAAAGTTATTTGCCTCGGCTTACACTTCCAGATCACAGCCCATCATTGAGGGACGTCAGGCAGGAACACACGGAAAGCATGAAGGAACCCTGCTGTCTGACTTGCTTTCAGATTCATGCTTAGCCAGCATTTGTAGACAGTGCAAGACCATCTGTCTAGGGACGGTACCACTCACAATGGGACAGGCCCTCCTACTTTAATTAACCATCAACACAATCCTGTACAGACATGCCTGCAGCCCAGTCCCATCTAGCCAACTTCTCAACAAGCTGTCCTCTCAGGTGACTCCAGGCTTGTGTCAGCTACCAAGATCTAATCCTGTCCTATCAGTTCCAAGGCTCCACCTCTAAACCTCAGCCTGACTAAGTTGCTACCTTCGTAATATTTCATATGACCTCAAACTGGGATAAAACATGTCCATCCCATAGCCTCTTCTGTTCCAATTTACAGTTAAAAGGGATTTTAACTGGGATAGAAGCTAGCCTCCATGATAGCTCAAAATTATTTGCATGGTAAGATGAAACAAGATGTATTGCTTTCTGTTTCACTCAAAGGAGATACACATTCATCTAATGACATCCCTGAGGTCCACCGTAATAGTCCATTTTAGCTCCTATCACAGAATAGCAGTGGCTGGGAAATTTTTAAAGAAGTTTATTTGGGTCATAGTTCTGAAGTCTGGGAAGTTGAAAAGCATGGTGCTGGCATCTACCTAGAGAGGACTGTGTGTGACATCTGCCTAGAGAGAACCGTGTGTGGCATCTGCCTAGAGAGGACCGTGTGTGGCATCTGCCTAGAGAGGACCGTGTGTGGCATCTGCCTAGAGAGGACCGTGTGTGGCATCTGCCTAGAGAGGACCGTGTGTGGCATCTGCCTAGAGAGGACCGTGTGTGGCATCTGCCTAGAGAGGACCGTGTGTGGCGTCTGCCTAGAGAGGACCGTGTGTGGCGTCTGCCTGGAGAGGACCGTGTGTGGCGTCTGCCTAGAGAGGACTGTGTGTGGCGTCTACCTAGAGAGGACTGTGTGTGGTATCTGCCTAGAGAGGACCGTGTATGACATCTGCCTAGAGAGGACTGTGTGTGGCATCTGCCTAGAGAGGACCGTGTGTGGCATCTGCCTAGAGAGGACCGTGTGTGGCATCTGCCTAGAGAGGACCATGTGTGGCATCTGCCTAGAGAGGATCGTGTGTGGCATCTACCTAGAGAGGACCGTGTGTGGCATCTGCCTAGAGAGGACTGTGTGTGGCGTCTGTCTAAAAAGGACTGAGTGTGGCTTCAATTCACAGAAGGAAGATGGGGTAGGGGCACATGCATGTACAAGTAATAAAACAAGGGCAGACCCCTGCTGTAATCCAGGCCCACGAAAATGAGAACTTGGTCCCACTGCAGGTCATGAGTCTGTCCATGGGGACTCTACCCGCACCACCAAAACCCCTCCCACTAGGCCCCACCTCCCAACTTTGAGGAATGAGACCTCAAGACACATTCTAGAGGTGATGAGCCATAGTATCCAATGTTAACACAGTGGCTCTATAATCCATTCATGTTTACCACACTGTATATTTTAAAACGACCATTTGAATACTGGACAAATGACTAATACATTGGGTGATTTGGGATTTTTTAAATCAAAATTACTTGGGAGAGCCTGTCATTTGGGTATCTGTAAGTGGGTATTTGGGGTTGGAATGAGTATTCTATAAACTTGTCTCTTGTTTGAATCATACAATTCTCCTCTAACACCTAATCAGCATTAGGGGGAGGCTCAAAGTCAAGGAAACAGGGCTCTAGCCATAGTTCCAATGGGCTTTTGGAAAATTCTTCATTTCTCTAAGATTTCTCTGCATTCTTCACAGGCTTTTCTAAACGACTACCACTCCAGCCTCTCACCTTGAAACGACAGTGGTGGCAACAGTGTCTTCTACTGGAACCTCAACTAACGGACCAACTCCTCAGCACCAGGCATGGTAGCCGGAGCTACCCTGGCTGGTTATACATACTGAGCTCTGGACAAGAGTAGCCAGGGGCAAAGAATCAGGATAACCCAAGCTAAGGATAGCCCTAGCTGAGGATAACCCAAGCTGAGGACAACCCAAGCTGAGGATAACCCAGGCTGAAGATAACCCAAGCTGAGGATAACCCAAGCTGAGGATAACCCAAGCTGAGGATAACCCTAGCTGAGGATAACCCAAGCTGAGGATAACCCAAGCTGAGGATAACCCTAGCTGAGGATAACCCAAGCTGAGGATAACCCAAGCTGAGGATAACCCAAGCTGAGGATAACCCAGGCTGAGGATAACCCTAGCTGAGGATAACCCAAGCTGAGGATAACCCAGGCTGAGGATAACCCAAGCTGAGGATAACCCAGGCTGAGGATAACCCAAGCTGAGGATAACCCAAGCTGAGGATAACCTTAGCTGAGGATAAACCAAGCTGAGGATAACCCTAGCTGAGGATAAACCAAGCTGAGGATAACCCAAGCTGAGGATAACCCAAGCTGAGGATAACCCTAGCTGAGGATAACCCAAGCTGAGGATAACCCAAGCTGAGGATAACCCAAGCTGAGGATAACCCAGGCTGAGGATAACCCTAGCTGAGGATAACCCAAGCTGAGGATAACCTTAGCTGAGGATAAACCAAGCTGAGGATAACCCTAGCTGAGGATAAACCAAGCTAAGGATAACTCTAGCTGAGGATAAACCAAGCTGAGGATAACCCAAGCTGAGGATAACCCTAGCTTCAATTCCCTTTGCTTAGCCAGGCAAACTTCTGAAAGTCATGTTTTCGTGATGCATATCAAACCACTGTGTGGACCCTTGGGGTCTGCCCATGGAGAGATCCTTTTCAGACATTCACAAAGGTGTTCAGTGGACCATCAGGAACTGTGACATAAGCGTTGCCATTACCTCTGCTACAAGTTGAAGAAACTGAAGTTCAGACCATTAAATAATTTTTCCAACTTCCTGAGACCAGCAGATGGTAGAGGATAGACAGGATAGGGTGGGTGGTCAAGTCCCTGATCATGCTCTGAACTGTACCGGTGAGCTGTTAAAAACACAAAAACAAAAACAAAAACCTCTCCACTGACCATGCTAACTTCTCACAAAATGGGAAAAATGGGAAAAATATCTGTTCATGTATCATTAATTCTCTCAAAATAGAAGTGGAATAATAAGAGTCTTTGTAATGTCGCTAAATTTTTAGCTCTGCTTTTTAAATCATCACAGGAATCCAAGAATCCAGCTTCAATAATCCTGTATACATACAAGTTGATCCCTTGTGGAATGAAAAATAAACAACCGTTAACAGGGTAGAGAGGACTAGAAGGAAAGAAGTAAACGCCTCATTTGCAGCCTGCAGGCTTTTCTATAATAAAATATTTCCTTACTTATTTTCCTCTGGTTCTTCAAACTTACAAATAATGCGCTCTGGCAGGAAATCTATTCTCTTGGCTGCTTTGGGAGGAAGAGAGCAGGCGGTATCCTCAGCCCTGTGCAATGCCATCCATCACCAGGTCTCACAGACCCAGTAAGCAGTGAGGTGTCTGCTGCCCCAGTGAGACAGTAGCCATCTTGGCTTCCCTGGAGCCCCAGCTCTGAATTTGGCTCCCTTTACTTCCGGGTTCACAAACAATACCCATACCATGGCGGACACCCTCAAAGTTACAAAGAACTATTAGAACATGATGTAGCAAGCGGAGCATTGTGGTGCACGCCTTTAATCCTAGCACTTGAGAGGCAGAGGCAGGCGGATCTTTGTGAGTTCAAGGCCAGCCTGGTCTACAGAGTGAGCTCCAGGACAGCTGGGGCTACAGGGAGACCCTGTCTCTAAAAGACAAAAAAAAAAAAAAAAAAGAACATGATGTAGCACTATGCCACTTTGGTGAAATGAAAGAAGACACAAGCAGATTATTCCTTATAAGCCCATGAGGTGAGACCATCAAACAAATAGCAGGACCTTTTACCTACACATCACTGTAAATTTCATTAACCAGGGGCTGGAGAGATGGCCTAGAGGTTAAGAGTGCCTACTGCTCTTGCAGAGGACCCGGGTTTGATTCCCAGCACCTACGTGGCAGCTGAGAACCGTCTTTAACTCCAGTTCCAGGGGAATCCAACGCCCTCTTCTGACCTCCGCGGCGTTGCACGACATGGGTGCACCAACCTACATGCAGACAGTACATTCATACACATAAAAAAATAAATAAATAAAATTTAAAAAGTAAAGATGTGTGCCACCATACTTGGAAAGTGGCTTAAAAAAATTCATTAACCAAAAGACAGAGGAGAGGAATCAAGGGTAAAAGGTTTGAAAGGTAACCAACCCAATACTGTGGCCTAAGGGGTCCTTGACACTGTTCTGAGCATCCCAAATCCAAAATGTTTGATGCTCCACCAGACACAAGTAGAAAGTTCCCTACCTAATCTCACGTGATGGGTCACAGTCAAAATCCAGGCACACTAAAAATACTGTATAAACTTACCTTCAAGTAGAAGGTGACTACGAAACAAAGGAATTTCATATTTAGACTTGGGTCTCATATACATACATACACACGCATACACACACACACATTCCAAAATCTGAAAAAAATCAAATTAGAAACACTCTGGTCCAAATCATTTCAGGAAAGGGGCATGTAACTTATAACCAAGTCCTCAGGCCAAGAACAACTAGGACCAAGCATTTTCTGCTAACTGCAGAGCAACCAGCTTTCATCCCCATCCCTGTGGTGTAAGCATTCCCACCATGGCCGAATTGAAGCTCAGTTCGATGCACTAAATATAGAGCAGGAAAACCAAACAAAGAAACAGGTACAATCCCCTCCCCAGCCCCATGAGCTGGCCCCTGAAGCCTACAGCAAACTCACTGTTTTCTATATATTATGAGACGGTGACTTAACCTAGAGGTAGGATTCTGTCTATGTCATAATTCCTGAACACCTGTGACACTGGAGAACTTTATTCAGATAATGACTAAAAACAGAGCATGCAACAATATTAACATTTAAATGGTGAATTTTAAACATATTTCTTCTGCCTCTGTTAGACGAGGAATTTATACCAAAGCTATTAATTTGTCCTCAATCCATTCTAGGTACACTGATATCATTTATAACTGAATAAGTTGTAGACAGTTAACCAAGTTGTAAAACCAATATTTAGAGAACAAGGGAAGAACACATTTTACTTCCAAGATAAAAGTTCCATACTATATAACTATACATTCATTATTACACCGCTAGGTAGGTAACAGACGGAACTAGTAAGGCACACCAGCTGTCATTTTAATGTTGATTGAAACAGGGAAAAGGAGGAGGGGAGGGGAAGAGGAAAGAGAATAACCGTGCTTGCGGCAACCAATGGTTTTGTTTTTCCTCTGTTTTGTAAACTTATACCTACTGCCTGTCCCTGTGCATGTCATGGCAATGACAAGCCTAAAGCAAGACAAGCAACATCTGAGTGAACATGAGGTTCAGAGCACACACCTGTGGCCCCTCCCCACTCTGGGTACTGAGAGGCCCTTAGGAGCCCTGTTCACTGACAGCTGTCATCTTACAGCATGGTGCGGCGGGCGCTAAAGTACAAAGGCAATATTGTTCTTCCCATCATGTCTTTAGGGGAATTAAGTGATCATTCCATGGGGATTGGTCTTCACATTGATTCTCTGCCTCCCTAAGAGAAAAACTGCTTATAGCAGCATTTCCCAATGCGTATTATTCTACACAATCCCAGGCTCCAAGGGGCTGAAAGATTTGATTCAGAAAAAAAAAGGATCCATGGCCAAGTAAGTCTGGGGAATGGTATGTTTAATATTTTTAACTTTGAATTTCTCAGTGCTGACAATATGTCTAGGAGATCTTCAAGTTGAATAAAGAGAATTGTTTCCCAATCTGTGGACCCAACACCCCTTTTCAAAAGTCTCTGGTGGGGCCAGTGCACTGCAGATCTTCTTGAAGAGCTCTGGCTCTCTGCACAGCCTGGTAGGGGGAAAGGCCCTGGCATGAGCTGTTTGACCCCTGTTATATTGGCCTGTGTGATAATTACGTTAAATGTGAATAGGCCATAATTAAGGTTTGAAAGCCCCTCCAAAGTTCATGCTGAAACTGAACTGCTACTGTGAGGGTATTAATGTGTGAGATCCCGAAGAAGTAATCAAGTCTAGAAGTCATGAGTGAGTTAGTTATCATAAGACTGGGTTTATTGGCTGGGAGATGGCAGAGCACTGGCTGCTCCTGCAGACGACCCAGGTTTGATTCTCAACACCCACATGGCAGTTAACAACCATCCATAATACCAGTTCCAAGGGATCCAACACCCTCTTCTGATCTCTGCAGGCACTGCACAACCTAGGTATACTTACTACCTGCAAGCAATACACTCATACACATAAAATAAAAATACAAATTTTAAAAAGACTGGGTTTGTTATGAGCCTGGCTCTCACTTGTCCTCTCTCTGTCTCTTTTTGCTGCTCGCTTGCCCTTCTTCAATACTATGCTGCAGGAAGAAGGCCCTCACCATGGCCTCAGACTTCTCTATCTCCAGATCCATGAGAAATAAAATGCTGTTCTTGTGGTATTTCCCAATCTAGGTATTCTATTATGAAAGCAGAAAACAGGCTAAGATAGTCACCAAAGTTTAAAGATCAGAGGAACTAATATTTATAATAACAATTCTTAATTGTTTCTCTTAAAAGGTAGATTTGAGGCAGGTGCAGTGGCACATACCTTTTAATCCCAGCACTCTGGAGGCAGAAGCAGGCAGGTCTCTGTAACATTGAAACCAGCCCGGTCTCTATAAGTTCAGGCCAGTCAGGGCTACAGGAAGACCCTGTCTCAAAAAGACCAATAAAATAAAATAGATGGAATGATTTTCTTGCTCTGGAAAAAAAATATTTCAAGGCCTAAAGTACTTACACACACACACACACACACACACACACACACACACTCCTTGGGCCATCAAGAAGGATAAAGGCACTTGTCTGATGACCTGAGTTTGATCTCCGAGACCCACATGGTAGAAGAAGAGAACTGACCCCTGCAAGCTGTCCTCTGACCTCTGCACACATTCAGTGGTGCATGTATACACACACCCAAACACACACAATGACAGTAATAAAAAGCTTAAAGACAAACTCCATATAACCCACCCAGTTTACAGCTAACTTATAGAAAGAAAAACAAGATGTTCAAAAATGTGAAACAGGGCTGGAGAGATGGCGCCGACCGCTCTTACAGAGGACCTGGGTTCGATCCCCAGCACCCACATGGCGGCCGAGAACCGTCTGAAACTCCGACTCCAGGAGAACTCCAGTTCCAGGGGAATCTGACACCCTCTTCTGACCTCCGCGGCATTGCACGACATGGGTGCACAGACTTGCATGCAGACAGTACATTCATACACGTACAGAAATAAATAAAATTAATTAAAAAATTACAAAAATGTGAAACAGCCAAGTGAGAGTGGGGTATTAAAGAGAGAAACCTTCCAGAACATGGAGATGTGCTTGGACAGGCAAGGCAGGAAGACACTGTGTGCTGCTCCAAGAGGCTGCTGGGACAGAAACATGGAGTGGCTGAATCCATGTCATGAAAAATAAATTGCAGGCAGCTTTGCAATGCACATACACACGCACATACACACACACACACACACACACACACACTTGGCTCTGAAATTTGAAATTCAATTGAAAAACACAGGGGTCAGAATGTTAACGTCAGACAGATGAAGTCAAGCTATCCAGTCAGTCTCTAGGAGAATAAACACAAAGTATTTCTTTGACATGTGACCAAGTCATTCCCCAAACAATTGCCATCAAATGCCGGGTGCAAAAGCAATTACAGCATACTCCTTACCAGCTCTACAGACTGGAGTAGTAGGGCCTCTCAGAGCCCATGAACTAGTTCAAAAATAATTCTGGAACTTTGGAGATCTTATTACTAAGAAGCACAAATAGATGTTCAAGTACTCTCTTTGAAATATCAAGCACCATTCCACCCAGCTTTTTCCACCCTCCTAGAACATTTATTAAAAACCAGTGAGTCAGCTTCTAAAAGAAATCTTCACCGCGCCTGGAGTCACGATGCAGGGTATTAGCCCCAGCACAATGTGGTACACACAGTAATAATAATAACTTTAAAAGATAGACAAATATTTCTTAGCAAGAAGGTATTGGGCTAGGGAGATGGCTCAGAGTAAAATGCTTACTGCCCAAGCATAAAGACCTGAGTTGTTCATATCTCCATGATCCATGGAAAGGCTGAATATGGTCTGTAACCAAGCATGTGGACGAGGGGGAGAGGGAGCTTCGAGCAGACAGTGGTATGATTTGATTAACATTTTAAAGAATCGCTGTGGCCAATGTATGGAGAACTGACCTACAGAGAGGAGGAGAGAGATGCTGGAGACAGGAGAATGATGAGGACCCAAGAGTGCTGGCTAGGGAGAGGGATGGGAACCTGGACTCGAGCGGAAGTGGACAAGGCAGTGAGAAGAGGGAGGGAGACCCTAGCTTTACTCAGAAGCCAAAGGCTAGAAGATTTTCTGGTGGACTGGTCCAATGTGAGAAATTAGCAAAAAGAAACAAAATGTGCTTTCCAGAACTAAAAATGTGTTTTCACACTGAGCAACAGGGTGCACACTGGTATCGTCTATTAACATGGAAAAGTCTTCAAGAGGATCAGCTTTGAAAAGAAATAGAAGTCATGATTTTTTCCTATCCAGACTGAGAATGCCTAAGTCCTATCTCTATGGCAACACTTAGGAAGCATCTATGCACACTGGAGATCACAGGCAGCAACAGAGCTGAACTTGCACCCCTGTGTTTGTCAGATACCACTAGGTGAAACCACCCATGCAGAGCACAAGAGGTGAGGTGCAAGGATTGAACGTGGGGGGCAAGCAACAACCCAAAGTCAGGGGGGGATGAGGGTCCAGAAAAGGAGAATAAGAGTCCCTAAAGAGTGCAGATGATGGGATGAGAATGTTCTGGAAGCCAAGCGAGAAAAATAAGTTTGAAAGAGAAAGAGAGTCGATGGTCTGAGGAGGCTGTGCGGCTACTGTGTAGGATCAGAACTGAGAACTGTTTGTTGGGCTGGGACAATAAAGGGCACAGGCAACCTTGGCACGGGTAATTTCTGCAGGATGAGGGGGTGAGAGTACACCAGAGTAGACCAATGAGGGAGGCACAGAGTCAACGATATGTGAGTAGACGAGTAGACGTGACGCTCGGTAAGGGCGTGTGCTCAAGGAATGGCACAGTAGAGAAACACGAGCTGGCATTCTAGTGAACTAATGTAGATCCCGAGGTCAAGGTCGAAGCTTAGGTGTCAGCAGGGAGTGGTCATTTCTTGTAAAGCAAGGAGAGCAGGATAGAAGGATATGGAGGGAAAGTTCAATGCTGGGAAGTGGGTGCGGATTGCTTTGAGAAGTCATCAATGGAGAATGAGAAATGGCCAGTGAAGTTGGAGACTGGGAAAGAAGACTGAGCGATCCTAACCTTTCAGGCAGGCAGGGACATGACGGGCTGCCCGTGCGATGAGCCATTCCTCCTCCTCCACTTCAGCTTCCCTTCAAGAAACTCAAGTTTTGTGGCTGTTATCCATGAGCAAAAAATCCTGGAGCTGTGCTTAAAGATGAGGCTGACAGCACATTTGGCAAAACCGGCAATGATACAACTCTGATAAGAATTGTTAAAAACTAAGGGAAAGTTCCCCTGGAATGTGTCACCAGGCAGGCTTTGAACACTATGGCCAGCAGCCCACATTAAGTCACCTTCATCTCTCATTTTGACAAGGACATGGGAGTCACTGATGGATAGGGCATTCCAGAGAAAGAACAACTCTAAGGCTTTGGAAACTATTACTGGCTTAACGAGGGAGGCAGAAAATAGACCAGCAGAGTATTTGTAAGTAAACATGTGTATTCTAAAGTGATGTACAGATCCCGTTCCCCTGAAGACAGAGCACAGTGGAAAAGTGACAGTTACTCAGCTGAGTGCCTTTATTTCCATTGTATAGTGACGGTTTAAAAATATCAACACATTCAGGGTTGGAGAGATGGCTCAGTAGTTAAGAGCACGGCTGCTCTTGCAGAGGACCCAGGTTCGATTCCTAGCACTCACATGGTGGCTAACAACCATCCATAATTCCAGTTCCAGGGGAATCCGATGCCTTCTTCTGATTCTGCGGACATTATACAAAGTGGGTGCACTTATACACATGCAGGCCATACACAAACACACATGAAATAAAAATAAAAATATTTTTTTAAATATATCAATGTATTGGGGCTGGAGAGATAGCTCAGGGGTTAAGAGCACTGGTCGCTCTTGCGGAGGACCCAGGTTTGATTCCCAGCACCCACATGGGAGGTTAACAACCATCTGTAACTCCAGTTTCAGGGGATCCGACATCCTCTTTTGAGCTCTATGGGCATTGCACAACATGGAGTACACTTACATGCATGTAATACACTCATACACATTTAAATTTGGTATATACATATGTATGTATATATAATCTCCATGTGCACATACTGAGAAGCATAGCTTCCTGACTTCCTACCTTGTAAAAAATTCCATGATCTTCAGCCCCAATGGAAGCATGAGATGATGCTCGGGTCATAAACATCTGTGACATCCCTACAACTACCAAGGCAAAAGTTGTCCATTCTACTGTTTTTAGAAGAACCATGATGAAAAATCTTCTGCAAAGTCTTTTCAGAGGAAGAGTTAAAAAAAACCCAGAATAGGGCCACTGAGGTGGCTCAGCAGGTGCAGGCACGTGCTCAAGGGCTGAGGACCCAAGTTTGAACTTCAGAACACACATATGGAAGGAGATAACCAGCTCCTGCAAGTTTTCCTTAGACTTCCACACATACACACCATGGTGGTGCACACACACACACACACACACACACACACACAGTATTTTTAATTTAAAACAATACACCTAACCTAGGTTTCCTAGGACAAAGTAACAGTTTTCAACTTCTTAAAAATAAAGAGTCTCAGGCTGAGGATGTAGTTCAGTTGGTAGAGTGCTTTCCTAGCATGTATGAAACCCTGAATTCACCACAGAAGCTGGGTATGGTGGTACACACCTGTAACCCTACCACTGGGGAGTGAGTTCAAAGCCAGCCTGGGATACATAAGACCCTGTCTCAAAAAAAAGCGGTGGGAGATGACTTGCCATAATTGAGTTTCACAAATATTCCCATTAGACCAAAGCCCAGAGTTAGAAATCTGAGCTGCTTCACTGATCAAACAACAGACACACGGAAGGCATGAAAGTAAACGGGACTCTCAAAGATGTCTGGAGTTTGATCACCAGCCCCGATTCTATGTGAAGGAAAGAAAACTAGATAGCTGATAATGCAAGGCCTTACCCTGACCTCAGGGAGCTAATTACAATTTCATAGATTATAGAATGGTAAAATGACTTAAGTACCATCTACTATGAAAACTCTCCAGAAGGCCCACAGGGACCCTGTGATCACACACAGTATCTTTATGGTAAATGTTTGGATCGCTACATTAAATGGAATAAATGAAGATAACGAATGGCCTCAAGTCATTTGAGACCAGGCCAAGATTTTGCTACTGAACGAATTCAGAAGGCAAGCCAGCAGCAGTAGCCAAGGGCACCACCAGTCACAGACCCATCGAGAGGTTTCTCAGTGGGGAGCAAATATGAAGCAGGTGGAGACACGGTTCACACACTTTAGAATGCTAGCAGGGAATGGCAAATGACAGCCTGAAGTTCGGGGAGAGACTTTGGAGACCCTGGGCTGGGAGATAGGGCAGTTAGTAATGTATTTACTGGGGAAGTCTGAGGACCTGGATTTGAACCCCAGAATTCATACAAATAAAAAGACTGGCACGTGGCATACTTGTAATCTCAGTGCAGCGACAGGTGGGTCTCTTGGGCTTGCTGGCCAGCCAGCTAAGCCCACTTGGAAAGCTCCACAACAATGAAAAAGTCATCTCTGAAACAAAGTCAGGGGGCTGGGGAAACGGCTCATGGGGCGGCAATGCTGGCTGCATAGCGCGATGCTGAACTTGGTTGTCAACCTGACTGTTCCGGCAACAGTGGAGAGATGACAGACTCACTAGGCATATCTTCATTGGGTTATATAAAGTAGTACCAGCTAGTTAAAAGCTTTGCTTTTCCCGGTTTACCTTTGATTTGCCTTTCTGTTGTGCGAGCAAGTTTATCCCCTGTTCACAACTTGCTGTGAGTTCGTCTTCCCAATCACTGTTGCTGTTTTTTGCTGACACCAGAACCCAGCCTCCTCAGCCTTCTACTGTGGCCTGAAGTCCAGTGGCTCTCCAGGAAGTCAGCACCAGTCTGGGGCTGCTGAGATATCCAGCTTGGTAGACTGAGCAGCTACCAGGTTCTCAGCCTCTCCACTGTGGAGCCGCCATTGTTGGACTACCCAGACCGTATCATGTAAGCCAGTCTAATAAATGCCCCTTTAATATATATTCACTGTGCAAGCTTTGTTCCCTAGAGAACCTTGACTTATACCCATGAATTATTAGAATTTGATTATCAGCACCCATGGAAAAAGCTGGGGATGACTTTATGTGTGTACCTGTGACCCCAGTGCTGAGGGGCAAAGACAAGCGGACTATTGGGGCTTGCTGGCCAGCAGCCTAGCCCTACGTTCAGTGAGAGACCCTGTCCCAAAGGAATGAGGTGGAAAGTGACAGAGAGCAGCTGCCCAATATCATTTTCTGGCCTCCACATCCATGAACATAGGCATGAGCCCCCGTATTCACACGTGCATACACCATACTCATACACACACACACACACACACACACACACACACACGAAATCACACACAAGAGAAAAAAAAGAAATCTTAGGGACACTGCCAAGAATAAGAAACAACTGACATCAGCAGGAGAAAGAGGAGAAATGGAAGTCAGAAAATGCCTTTGTCTAAATCTAGAGTTGCCGACCACGAATGTAGCAGCCCAGAAGAAAAGTTTGAAAGCCTGAGGTTTTGAATGCACTAAAGAATAGTACAGAACCCCACAGCTGTGGCCCCACACAGACATTGTCTGTGAATTGCCCAAGCCTAAGCTGCATACCTACAATGCAACCTCTACACCCAAGGCTCACATAAACAAGGGGCCAAGAGGGCACTCTTAACTCTCATTAAGGAATCTCCCTCATGCAGTAGCAGGCCAGGAACTCAAAAGGTCATTAATGACCAAACCACAAAGATTAGAAGTCTACAGAGTGTGGGTCATGGGCAGGTCTCCTATCTTCAGTTTCAATTACCCAGGGCTCAGGGACCATTGCAGAAGAGGGGCAGAAAATTTTAAGAGCCAGGGAGGTGATGCATGACCATATGGAACTAGAATCCTACAGGCCCCTGGGACCCTGTGGATATGAACCTACAGCAATGGTGTCAGCATGCGCAAGATCCATGCAAGCTCAACCAGACAAAAACCCAGCATGGAACTGGGGAAATGGGCAGCAGACCCCAGTCTTAGCTGAAGAAATATTGGCAGCTGATTACGGTGGGGTGAGGAAGAACTGGCCTTCTTTAAGAGAGAGACTCCGAATAGACTGACTAGTGCTCAGAGGATGAATGGCACTGAGGAATGGCCGGGGAAAGTAATTTGGCACAATAGACTCTAACACAAATGACAGAATGTATGAACTCCGGTGGGGGGGGTGGGGGGGAGGGTGCCAATGGAGTGGGTTATAAAAGCAATTAAGACTGATTGAGAAATCATGTATGAAATACATAAAAACTCAATTAAATAATTAGACGGGGGTCTCAGGAGGGGTGAGGCATTAGTGCTACAATGCTTAAAACTCTATGAAATGGTGGATCTGTTCCTGATCTCCCATCGTGATTCAGGAAGTATATTTAAGTCAAAAAAAAATGCTGTATACACCTGCTAAGAGAAAGACTGTGCTAATACAAGAAGCAGGGTGGGGTGGGGGACTGGAGAGATGGCTCAGTGATTAAGAGCACTGGCTGCTCTTTCAGGGAATCCAGGTTCAAGTCCCCATGTCTTGGCTGCTGACAACTGTTTTTTTTTTATTTTTATTTTTTATTTTATGTGCATGAGTGTACTGTCTGCATATAGGTAGGTGCACCCATGTCGTGCAATGCTACAGAGGTCAGAGGAGGGTGTCAGATTCCCTTGGAACTGGAGTTAAAGATGGTTCTTAACCACCATGTGGGTGCTGGGAATCAAACCCGGGACCTCTGCAACAGCAGTTGGTGCTCCTAACCCCTGAGCCATCTCTCCAGCCCCTGATGACAACTGTTTGTAACTCCAGTTCTGACACCCTCTTCTGACTGGCATAGGCAGTGCATGACATGGGTACACTTACACTCACGCATGCAAAACCCTCATACAAACAAACAAACAAATACATGGCAGGGAGGCACAGACAACGAGATAGTAGTAAGCACACAACTATAAAACTGAAACCATTCCAGAAAATTCCAGTGCTAGGACAGTTTAGAGTAAGGAGCTGATCCACTCAGGAAAATCGCCCTGGGCTGAGATCTGAAGAACGAGGAAAGAAGAGAATGTGGAAAGAGAAAGTGCGGTATGAACAGCCAATGGAGAGAGCAACTCGGAGAGCAAGAAGAGCTCTCGACCTGGAGAGGGCGCTGGTGAGACAAGAGCCAGCACAGCCTCTCAGGAGAGGCAGGTGAAGCAATTGAAAGCCATAGAAGGGTTTTCAGCAGATCAGGGGCAGGAGATGAAAGATCAGATGTGTGCTTCCAGGAGTTGGAGAGATGGCTTAGTGGTTAAGAGCAGTTACTGCTCTTGCAGAGGACCTGAATTTGGTTCCCAGTTCCCGAAGGCACCACCACACATGTGGTGCACCTACCTACATACAGGCAAAACACTCATACACAGAAAGAAAGAAGCATTTCTTTAAAAATTGTGCTTCCGAGCCAGGCGTGGTGGCGCATGCCTTTAATCCTAGCACTTGGGAGGCAGAGGTAGGCAGATCTCTGTGAGTTCAAGGCCAGCCTGGTCTACATAGTGAGCTCCAGGCCAGCTGGGACTAAAGGGAGACGCTGCCTCAAAAAGACAAAAAAATTACACACACACACACACACACACACACACGAATAAATCAGCAGGGCATGNAAAAAAAAAAAAAAAAAAAAAAAAAAAAAAAAAAAAAGTGCTTCCAGAAGATGGCATTGCAAAGAAAAGGGAAAGGCTGGTATAGACGAGGGTGTGTGCAAGGACACCATGGCTACTTTCCTGGGAAAGCCATAGTTAGTGCCAAATTTCTGCCAATTTATTTTTAAATGTCTTCATTCTGGATTCCAGACATTGCAGACTTGCTGGCCAAAAGGAAAGACCATGACACCTGTCTCATTTTTCTCTTGATTTGAGCTCTAAACACAGACCATAAGTTTCTTCTATAGACTGGCTGACCTATAAATGTGGGTGTGGCATAAAAAAGTGACTTCAGGGAACACAATCCTAGCTAGATCTTAAACGGTTGACACTTTAGTTACCCTGTGCAGTTCCGCGAGCGCTCATCGGAGTGTGGGAACGAAAGCGGGTAGGTTTCTGAGTGCTTGCTCATGTACATCACTCCCTTCAGGGTCTTCGGGAGGTAAGCACTGCTAAAGCACAGAAGACATGGCTTGGAGGTCAGATGATACAAGATGCTGGATCCCACTCAAGAGCCTCATCCCAAGATAATTAAGACCAATACCCTGTTGGTACTCAAAACTACTCAACCTTGTCATATAACACAAACTACTCATGAGAGACTGTTGCCTGCTATTAAACCTATGCTTACTGATTTCATGAAAGATGGAATTTCAATATAAACTCCGAAAAAGTAAAAGGTCTATTTTAAATTTCCGGACAATTACAAGTGAGGCAAAATCCTATCTTTTGCCAGCTGTTTTAGCTTTTGGGTAGGAAAAAGCCAAACAGTTTTCTTTTATGTTTCATATCCAAGCCACAAGCCCACAAACATTGCTATTTACTCCAATCTTAATAAAAGTGAATTACTTTGTGGTTTGGGGTCATTGGTGTAAAACTTGTGCCCCTTTTAGTTTGTGTTATGTATGAACATTCAAAATTTCAAGATGCGTCCAACACCAACTGATGGCTTACGCATGTTTTTCCAGAAGACTCAATGCATTTTTTTCAGTTTATGTTTGAATTACTTTTGCTTTGCTGTGCCAAATGCCTCATGGTTCCTACGGGAGTCCTTTTCTCTCTTCTCCTCTCATTTGACCTTCATGATGGTAAAACAGTTTCCTTCTTGAGACATCCTTGGACTGCCATTTACCCAAAGAGGAAATTGAACTTGAAAATTCAAGAAAACTCTCAGCTCAGCCTATAAGTTGCCAGTGAAGTTTTTCCAAAAAGAGGCAATCTAATTAATACTTTTTTGCAGATGCCCTTTTATTTCCTAAAGGACACAAGTCAACTGGGACCAACACAAGCAGCTTAAAAAGAACATTCTAGGGCCTAATGCACAGATGTCAAACATACAGCCCTCCCCCAAACCCACCAAGTCCCCACACCAGATGTTGAGGCTGCATACACTAAAAGTTCCGCATTCTTTCCAGGCAGTCTTCCCATTACTCAGATGTCCCAGTCCACAGTTCTCTTTATAATTATTTATCACACAAAGAGAACCTTGCAGACTGAAGCAGCAGCCCCCTCAGCTACACTGGCCAAAATGCTAAAGAGGTTGACATTCTTTAAGCTGTCCAAAAACATGCTACTGATTTAGACAGTCCTGCAGAACAATCCATCATGGGCTAGGCCATGGGCTACACACGTTCATTTCATTAGGCTCTCGCTTAGGTCTGACTGAACACTTTTCCCCCTTTATGTTTTTAAACTAAGGCAATCATTTCCATGCAAAGCTGGGGGACAGCATTTGAGGGGGACATGCCACTAGGGCTAATGCTCAGCTGATGGATTTCACAGCAACAGTCTAAATCCTCAAAAAAAAAAAAATTAATCCGGATTAGATTGAGGGCCTTCCGGTTTAAGCAACTGCCAAGTTTTCAAGAACCTAATAGAAATCAGGCCCAACTCTGAAAGCAACAGCACAGATCTTTGCCTCTGCTTTCTGTCCTCTCTGTGGAAAGCTGTCACAGACAGCTAAGGAAGTAAACAGTCAGCTAAAACTGGACGCTTGCTCTGGTGACCTGAGAATGAAATTATGTGCCAGTACACAGTTGTCTCTTGCTTGCCATGAAGGACTGGTTCCAGGATCCCTTGGATACCAAAATATGGGGGTGTTCATGTCCCTTATAGAAATAAGGTGGGGCTGGAGAGATGGCCTAGAGGTTAAGAGCGCCGACCGCTCTTATAGAGGACCCGGGTTCGATCCCCAGCACCCACATGGCGGCCAAGAGCCGTCTGGGACTCCAATTCCAGGAGAACTCCAGTTCCAGGGGAATCCGACACCCTCTTCTGACCTCCGCGGCATTGCACGACACGGGTGCACAAACCTGCATGCAGACAGTACATTCATACACATACAGAAATAAAATTTTTAAAAAATTAAAAAAAAAAAAAAAGAAAAGAAAAGAAGGTAACATCTGTATATAACTTATAGGCATTCTCCCAGGTACTTTAAATCATCTCTAGGTCACTTATACAATTGAACAGATGCAAAATACTTTCTATACTGCAAGAAAATGCTTGCTATACTGTTTTGTCTAGATAATGATAAGACATAAAACTCTTTGCATATTCAATTAAGAAGGATTTCTCTACCCCCAAATGGTTTCCACCCACAGTTGGCTGAATCCAAAGATACGCAGTCACAGAGACAGCAGGTTAACTGTGCATTTCCAGAGAACAACAAAACAACTTAAAAGAACATGTGAGAGTCCAGTGCACAGATGTCAAACATATAGCCACCCCCCAACTTGTTATACTGTAATTCTTGTTACGCTCCTCTCAAAAACTCTATTTATAATGTTCTTTTATGATGTTCATCTTTTTCTATTGTAAGTAAAAGATAACCAAAATTGCATAATTCCTGATATAACTAGATATCAAATAAGCCAAAATCTCTCTAGTTGCTTTAAGCAATCAAAAAAATAAGTGCACTATACTGTACTCCAAATTGCTAGGCCTAGAGTAAGAAAAACATTATCAATAGTGCAGATTTTGATCCAGAGTGCTGGGCTGACAAATGTCCTAGCTGGGTTTTACACTCTACCTCCCTTTCCTCATTTGCAAACCGGAGATAACAACAGAGCCTACTTCAAAATGGTTTTGTGAAGACTCAGCCAATTAATAGATGCTTAGAAAAACTGGTGCTTAAGAGAGGGACTAGCATATAGTAGTCACCATGTAAATGCTCACTGTTAGTTGTTCTGCATCATGAGCATTAAACAACTGAAAGGAAATCAGGAACAAGAGAGCTACTCAGAGACTTAAAATGAAGGAACCAACAGCAATTTCCAGTCAGTCAGTCAGTCAGTTTGCAGTTCCTCCCACAGACAGGTCCTAGGAGAATGGTGGGAAGTTCATCTCCCTGCAGCTCTTGTCATTCTGCACGTCATATGACTCTGAACACCAGAGAGATGATAGATGATAGATAGATAGATAGATAGATAGATAATAGATAAGATAGATAGATAGATGATAGATGATAGATAAATAGATGATAGATAGATATAGATAGATAGATGATAGATGATAGATGATAGATAAATAGATGATAGATAGATATAGATAGATGATAGATGATAGATAAATAGATGATAGATAGATATAGATAGATAGATGATAGATAAATAGATGATAGATAGATATAGATAGATAGATGATAGATGATAGATAAATAGATGATAGATAGATATAGATAGATAGATAGATAGATAGATAGATAGATGATAGATGATAGATAGATATAGATAGATGATAGATAGATAGATATAGATAGATAGATAGATAGATAGATAGATAGATAGATAGATAGGACAGACAGATAGATGATAGATAGATATAGATGATGGATAGATAGATAGAACAGATAGATGACAGATAGATGATAGATAAGATAGATAGATAGATAGATAGATAGATAGATAGATAGATAGATGATAGACAGATAGATGATACACAGAGTATATCATACATTATTTGGCATATCATATTATAGCTCAGACTTGAGACACAGGGAGCATTCCATGTAGGTTAAACAGAAGCCCAATGACTCAGCATGCCTCAGAAGCTCACACAAGCTAATGCAAACCGTTTCCACTCAACCACACTGCTTACGGCAAGGCTGTGGTTGACACCACATGGTCTTAGACCCTGATTCCCTTTTCAGTCTCTGCTCCTTTCTCCTTGCCTATATCCCAGCAGAAGCTCCTGCTGTTTCCTTCCATATGTGATGGCTACTTTCCCATGCTACCACAAGTGTATCTCAAGGTCTGTTCAAAATGTGATTTAATTTCAACATACTAAGTATTTATCAATTGCCTAATGTTTCCAAAGCACAGTTCTCTCTCCTTCTTCTGGAGTTCCCCATGTTGTAAGTTCTCATTCTTTTACGCATTGTTCACATTATATCCCAATTATAGTGTTTTAATACTTTTGTTAAAGTATGAAGTCCTCGAGGCTAAAGATGGTATTTTAAATATTTTGTTTTTAAGCTTCTTTCCTATCAGCATCTGAGTGACTTTTCCAAATCACTTAGATGCTTTGCAAATATTTGTCAAATTCATTTCTGTAACTTTTCACAGATGCCTGGTTGTATGATTTCTTGGAAGAAATAGAATGCCAAGGTCTAGGCTTGGTTCAGATTCTCCATATTTCCCAGAGTTGAGGATAGGACACTTGAGCCAAACTGTCTCATTGTTGTATTTTAACTCTTTAAACTCTACACTATATGGTTTGGTCTAAGCCTGGGCCAAGCTTTCTTACCTAGAAAGACAAAATAATAAAACTGCCTGTCCCTAGCATTAAGAGAACCCAATAAACATTACTAATTTGTATTAATGGGACATCACTTCAAGTCAATTCTGTAATACACTTGGTTAGCTATTTTCTTTAGGTCAGAGGAACAGTAATCTCAGGTCCATAAAATTTTCCTGAATTTCTTTTTGGGCCTCCACAAAACAAAGAGCATGCACCAATAAAGCAAGATGAAAAAATTTATTACAAGTAGAATGATATATATATGACTACAGAATCAAGATAAAATTGCCAATTTAGAAGTTAAAATGTTTCAGAAAGCTTGACTAACTTTAAATATCTGTATCCATTAAGTCTACTAGTTGATGCAATGGGAGAGGGCACACACATTTTTTTCTATCTATCCAATACAAACATTCTGAATTTCTGAAGGTTGCTCTCCCTAGTTTTCAAATAGAACATCACCCTTTGTTCCCTAATTCTTTGACATTTGGAGCTTTGGTGAAAACGACTGCTGGTTGGCCCCTGCTTCTAACACTGAATATGGATTTTGCCCTTGAAAACCAGCTCCCATTTTATAAGGAAGCCCAGAACACACAGAATATACATAGTAGGTGTGACAGTTCCACTAAGGTCTCAATGACCTTTAGCACCAGTCATCACACGTGTAAGAAAATAGGCATAAGTGGCAGCCCCCCTCCCTTTTGAGCCAACCCAACTGAAAATGGGAGATGCAAGCAAGTTAGCCCTGCAGAGATCTGATCAGGGTCAAAGTTTGCAAGTGAAATAAATTCTGTCATTGTTTTCAGCCACTATGATCTGTGGTAACTTGGTAAGTGGAAATAGTCATCAGAGCAGGTGGTTTGGTGCACAGCAACTGATAAAAGCATCCACTTCTTGTTCTGGCTTTTGTCTCTCTCTGTCAAAGCTGGAACATTGGTCCAAGACACCAGTCAAGGACATGCTGTGTTGTTGTAAATCTAGAACAAACTGATAATGAGGTCACATGGCTTAACTTCTTGTTTGTGACAGCCATATTGCATACTGTGTCTGGGGAATTTTCAGTTGCTTTTTTGAACAAGAAAACAACACCAAAAATTTAAAATAAAATATAGTAAGGAAGTTGAGATAACTTATCAAACAGGGATACATATTTCTAAAAACAACTGGATCGCCCATTTTCTATGTTAATAAAACTATATGAGTCCTAAAATAAATGCTGACATAAACTATGAATGCTAGATCTGTGAGAAACATAAACCTGGCCTTGTTTCAGAAAAATGGCTATAAAAGCTCACATTGTTCTTGAGTCATAAGTTTTATAAACTCTGATAAAGCAAATAAAAGATACTGATCTAGCTGTTTTACTGGTATTATAAGAACCCATGCAGACAAAGAAAATAAAATATATATCTCAGATCCAGGAACTAAATTATACTAGAAATAAAAGAATGGTAAGATACAAACCAACTAGATAAGTCATTACATTCATTCTTCTAATATCTAGTCAAAAGAATATCTTATTTAAAGTCAAATGGTTCTTCCTTGGCCACATCCCTGCTTTAAAATAGTCAGAGCCGGGCGTGGTGGCGCACGCCTTTAATCCTAGCACTTGGGAGGCAGAGGCAGGCGGATCTTTGTGAGTTCAAGGCCAGCCTGGTCTACAGAGCGAGTTCCAGGACAGCTGGGGCTACAGGGAGACCCTGTCTCGAAAAGACCAAAAAATAAATAAATAAATAAAAATAAAATAGTCAGAGATCAGCTGGAGAGATAGCTCAGTTAGTAAAGAATTGGTTGGACAACATGAAGACTTGAGTTCAGGCACATGAAGCCTGGTACAGCATGAGAGTCTGGAACACTAGTGCTGGGAGGCAGAAATCAGCAGATCCTTGGTGCTGACTGGCCAGCCAGGCGGAATTGGTGAGCTCCAAATTCAGTGAAAGACACTGTCCCCAAAAATAAGGTGAGTGGTGGTGCATACCTGTGAGTTCTAGGCCAGCCTGGTCTTGAAACTAGCAAGTTCCAGGCCAGATGGGGCTACAGGGAGACCCTGTCTCAAAAGGAAAAAAAAAAGAACAAAAGTAAAGTGGTGAGTGATTAAAGATGATACCCAGTGCTGGCCTCTGCACTCCCACATATGAACCTGCACGCAAGTGTGTACATATCCACACGAACATGTACATACAACACACACATACACGTGTGCGCACCAAGGTGAATCACAAGACTCCTGACAATATAGAAGACCTCAGTAACATCCCCACCTAGTACCCATTCTCAGCTGTAGAAAGCAACTCACATAGTGCTTCTCCATCCCTCCTACCCAGCCCTGCCCCATGGCCCCAGGACTGCTTCCAACCAAGCTCATCACATCACTCCCTCTTTTTAGGATTCAGTGGAATACACCCAGATGTGGTCAACCAGTTTTTGCTCAGAATATTGTTTGATACAATAACAAGTCATCCTTTTATCTAAAGCCATACTTTTAAACACTATAATTGATAGCAGCTTTGTTTTCTTCATTATGTAGAATATAGTCAGCTATCGTTTTCCTTCTAATTTGAGAAAGCTGCATTCTAGAGAATGAACTACACATAAATATTTACAACAGAGAAAAAACAGTCCATTTTATGGCTAGATTTACAGTATGCATGTCAGTAGCCCCAGTTAATCAGCCAACAGGGGTGTTTTCCTAAAATGTGGCGATGCATTTTAGGGGGAATGAGGAGGGAGGAGAAAGAGGGAAAGGAGGAGAGAGGGAGAGAGGGGAGGATAAGAAAAAGAGAGGTGGGGAGGGAGGGAGAGGGAAAGGGAGAGGGAGAGGGAGAGGGAGAGGGAGAGGGGGAGGGAGAGGGAAAGGGAGAGAGAGAGGGAGAGGGAGAGAGAGAGGGAGAGGGGAAGGGAGAGCATAGAGTTGTCAGTAAAACAACAATGGAATTGGATTGTTTTTTGTGCTTTCTAGAAAATAGATCGCTGTGAATGTTGATGTGCCCTGCTTATCGTCCATCTCTGCATTATCTTCTATAAATAGCTATGAAATGTGCACGGCCCCTAGATACCCCACCTTGCAATGCTCAGAGGGCTGTTTGAGTGATGAAGATTTCTCCCACAGCCTTGAAGAAGAGGCAACCAGGATGCAGTGCCATCCTCAGGCACATTATGAACAGGTGGCATCATTTACTCCAAATACACAGCTGATTTGTCTTTGGATAATTTTTCATTCAATCTCAAGCTCTCTCCTCTCTCTCTCTTCCTACCTCTACCTCCTTGATAAAGCTCCATTATTTTTAGTAATCTCCATTAGCAAACACATGACCATTTTTTCACAGTGAAAGAGGGGAAACTTTGAACAACTTATCTACCAACTGATGAAATGGAAATGAAATTTTAAGTTCTTTGTTTTTGCTGCTGCTATTTGACAGGGTCTCACAATGTAGCCCTAGCCAGCCTAAAACTCACTACATAGACCAGGCAGGCTTTGAACTCAGAGATTCACCTTCTTCTGCCTCCTGAGTTGGGGGACTAAAGGCATGTGCAACCATACCTGGCTAAACTTTAGTTTCATTTAATAAAATAGCCCTATCAAATTGACTCATTCCCTTATTGACCAAATATTCTATCCCAGACCCTGAAGGACTTTGCCTTGTAGTTAGTGGTGGATACAAATATTAACTATGTGTGTAATGGCAGATGCTGGTGAGCCACAGAGGAAGCGCAGAGGCATTCATGAAGGAATGGAAGGGCGAAGTCTGAAGAAGAAAGCTAGAAGCAGAGGAGTTCATTCAGAGTGACAACAGGAGATTGGGCAAACTGCTGAGAAACAGTGATAGTCAGCTTATGTGTCAGATGAATGCATGTGCACATGCATGCGTGCGAGACATACACACACACGCACAGTATAAAGTACCATTTTTTTCCTCTATATTACTTTGTCAGTGATAAAAGAAAAAAAAAAAAAACCCTGAGTTTGGCTTCCCTGGCACCCATGTAAAAGACTGGGCATGGCAGCATGGGCCTGTAATCCCAGTCCTAGGGAGTCAGAGATGGGCAGGACCCTGGAGGTCGGTGGCCAGGCCTTCTAGCTCAGTTGGTAAACTCCAAGTTCAATAGAAGACCTTGTCTCTTGAAAAGACAAAAAAAAAAAAAAAATCTGAGTGTGGTGGCGCATGCCTGCCTTTAATCCAAGCACTTGGGAGGCAGAGGCAGGTGGATCTCTGTGAGTTCAAGGCCAGCCTGGTCTACAGAGTGAGCTCCAGGCCAGCTGGGATTAAAGGGAGAGACCCTGCCTTGAAAATACCAAAGAAGAAGACCTTGTCTCAAGAAAATCAGGTGGAGACAACTGAGAAAGACATCCAACATCAACCTCTGGCCTCCACACAAATGTGCACACATGTACACACATACACACAATGTTTTCTAAATATGATAGACCCAGCACTGGGAAGATGTTGAAATAGTAACTTAAATGCAGTACTGATGAAATAGTAAATTGGCAAAATGATTTTGAGGTATAACTGATAAATACCTAGAGAAAACTAACAGATCTTATGACTCAATGATTCTATAAGTATACCTAGAGAAACTCTTGCACAAAAAGACATTCAGGGTTGTCCAATAGAGCAAAGTTCTCAGCAGTGAAAGACTAAAACACTCAAAGTGTTTACTAATAAAGAGGTGACATGAATAAATAATGTTACCTTTATATAATAAAACTCAGTAGCAGAAATCATAAAGTTGTATTACATGTATCAATCCTAAAGACTTAGAAAGCTAATGCAGAATGCTGGGTCAACACTATGTTATTTCTATAATACACACACACACACACACACACACACACACACACATACTGGGCATGTGGCATACCCCACTAATGCCAGCACTCAGGAGCAGAGGCAGGTGTGTGTCTCTGAGTTCAAGGCCAAACTAGTCTACATAGTGAGTTCCAGGCCAGCCAGGGATATACAGAGAGATGCTATTTTAAAAACAGAAAATTATACATAGGATATGTAAATACACATATATAGTAAAATGTTAAAACTGGGAATGGAGGGCTGGAGAGATGGCCTAGCGGTTAAGAGCGCCGACCGCTCTTACAGCGGACCCGGGTTCAATCCCCAGCACCCACATGGCGGCCAAGAGCCGTCTGAAACTCCAATTCCAGGAGAACTCCAGTTCCAGGGGAGTCCGACACTCTCTTCTGACCTCCGCAGCATTGCACGTCACGGGTGCACAGACTTGCATGCAAACAATACATTCATACACATATGGAAATAAATAAAATTTAAAAAAAATTTAAAAAACAAAACAAAACTGGGAATGGAGATGATTACAAACCAAATTCAGACTAACTCTTGCTTCCAAATAAGGAAAGAGAATGGAATTAAGGAGGGGTATAGAATGGACTTCAAATATGGATTATATATACTTCCCTGGATGAACTGCAAGCTCTAGAAGTGAGGAAAACACCTGTACTCTCTTCAGTATTCATCATACAGCACCATGCCCATAAGTTATCAGTACTTAGACGTCTCCTGAGTGGTCAGTGAATACTCGAGTGATCTGAGCATTGCTTGGATACCGGCTCTCCTGAGTGGTCAGTGAATACTTGTGTGATCTGAGCAGTACTTAGATACTGGCTGTCCTGAGTGGTCAGTGAATACTCACGTGATCTGAGCAGTGCTTGGATACCGGCTGTCCTGGTCAATGAATACTCACATGATCTGAGCAGTGCTTGGATACCGGCTGTCCTGGTCAATGAACACTCACATGATCTGAGCAGTGCTTGGATACTGGCTATTGGGACCTTGCTTCAGAACATCATTCCTTTTCCACACACCTTTTTAAAAACTATTTATTATTATTGTTATTTTATGTGTATGAGTGTACTGCCTGCATGTAGGTGAGTGCCATGTAATGTCCATGCCATCCAATGTCCACAGAGGTCAGAAGAAAGTGTCGGACCCCCTGAAACTAAAGTTTTAGGTGGTTGTTGGCTGCCATGTGGGTGCTGGGAATCAAACCTGGGTCCTCTGCAGGAGCAGCCAGCACTCTTAACCACTGAGCCAAGGTTATTAGAGACAAGACAGACCTTTGAAGGTTATAGCCAGCCCTGCTCCAGCCCCACTCTCTGCTTCCTGGCCAGCCATGAAGTAACCAGCTGTCCTATGCTCCATCCTCCACAGCGACTGGGTAGGATCAAGGAACTACACAGCCTTGGCCCTCTAGAACCATGGAGAAAAACACATCATTCCTCCCTTAAGTTGTCTCTGTCCAGTATTTGACACAGCAATGTGAAAAGTAATTAACACAATAATGATGGTAGAAATGGAAGCAGGTCCTAAGGGGTCCTCCTGGATCAATGACTGTTAGAAGTGGAGATTCCCAGAGCATCCCCATGGGAGTCACCGCATATGGTTAAGTATGTTCTTTTGAAGATGTTGCATTAGTTTAGACTTGCGGATTTTCATCATCCACAATTCTGTAAGAGATCTTTCCGGGCTGGGAGCACATATCCACCTGACACTGAGGAACTTGGAGGTCTAGGGACTAAAATATTCTAAGGACCATTGGCAGGAATATTCAAGGCATTTACAGTGGAGAAATCAATGTAGCAAACAGCCATGATAAAGGCTTATGAAAGGAAACAAGACCAACCCTTCAAGTGAGTGAGCTTTGGAAGCACTTAAAAACATGTAGCAAATAAACTTTGTTCAAAAAAACTTCTCAACTATGAAGTAACTTCAAAAAAAGGAGCAAAGAAGTGGTGACAGGCAGTGGTTGCCATAGTGATAAAAGCATGCTTTTGCCTTTATGTCTGTTCTTTCTGTATAGGAAGGAGAGGGAGGTGGCTGTGTGAACAGCCTAAGCTCACAGGAAGATTCACACAGGGACTGGGGTGTTTGATCTTGAGAGGAAACAAAGAGTCCACCCAGAAAGCATGTCCTGAAGCTTATGATGGGCAAAGAGGTAAGAAAGCATGTCTGAGAAACAGATCCGGGGCAGAGGCCACCCAGCACCCCCAAGTCTAGATAAGGGCAAAGGATGCTGCAGGTAGCAGCTGAGCTGATGAGACATAATGGATGCTGCAGGTAGCAGCTGAGCTGATGAGACGTAATGGATGCTGCAGGTAGCAGCTGAGCTGATGAGACGCAATGGATGCTGCAGGTAGCAGCTGAGCTGATGAGACATAATGGATGCTGCAGGTAGCAGCTGAGCTGATGAGATGCAATGTGCACAGTAATAAGAAGAAAAGGAAGCAATATTTGAATGTACAGTCCCCCTAATGGGAGATATCAGTTGTTTTGTTTTGACACGGTCTCCCTATTCCCAGCCTACCTGGAACTCACTATGTAGACCAGGTTGGCCTCAATCTCACAGAGATCCACCTGCCTCTGCCTCTGCTCTCCCAAGGGCTGGGATTAAAGGCCCGTGCCACCATACCTGGTGTCATAAATTTTAACTATGCTAATACAGCAAACTTCAGGGAAAACATTTGGGACCAGAAACTACAGTGCTGTGAATTGTCAGGCCTCGCCATTCTTCCAGAATTAAAAACGTTTCCACTTTCCTCTGTAGGATTTGAGATGAAATATTGGCTGTTGAGCGTTGGCACAAAGGGCCAATCCTCAGCTATTCCTGAACCCACCCTCAGCTGGAGAAGAAAGAACCCAGGAGGAGGAAAACACCGGAGGACCTGCAAGTTGAGCTTGCTTTGAGCTAATAAAAGCAAATGCTTCCAAATGTCTATCCTTCGTGGGATATTTCTTCTTTATTCCACATAATGTAAGAACTTCTCAAGCATCTATATTTTTAAGGCTAACCAGAAAGAACAGGTCTCAGTAGTAATGTACTTTATCCAAACCCTTTTCTTGTAGCTTGGCTCCTAGTCTTCCTTTGTGAGAAGCTACATGCATAAAGTGAGTGATCATGTTCAAACTTCTGTCTATTCTGATAAAGAACACTGTTAGAAGAATTCAAATACGTAAGTCTTCTACCTCAAACTTCCAGAAAAAAACAACAACAAATACATAAGTCCCCCAAAGTATACTGAAATAGCCTCCAAAACTTTTACACTGCAAAATTAAATGCTCTTTCTTACTATTTTACTACTGTGACTCATTCAGAAAATTTACTCCACAGATACTTGCCGAATGGCAACTATATTCCAAATGTTCCACTCCATTCTCTTATGCTCCCAATTTACCTAACAGTTTATTTATGTTTCCCATTCTGATACTATATTGCAAATATCCTAATTTCTAAGTGCCTCAAATCCAATAAATCTATATAATTTAATTGATAACCTAAGGGTAAGTAGATCTTAAATAAAAGGCAATACATCTTGTTCCTAATAAGGAATATTCAGCAAAAAATTTTAATAACATTATAAATAAAATATAAATTCAATTTTATACCAAATAATCTCATGAATTATGTCCCTTTCATAATTTATATGCTGAAGTCCTAACCCACAATACCTCAGAATGTGACCTTATCTGGAAGAAGGGTCAATATGGATGCAAATGTTCATTTACTGTGCCAGGTGTGGTAGTGCACATCTTTAATCCTAGCACTTGGGAGGCAGAGGTAGAAGCAGAGGCAGGCGGATCTTTGTGAGTTCAAGGCCAGCCTGGTGTAGACCAGGTCAGCTGGGGCTACAGGGAGACCCTGTCTTGAAAAGACCAAAAAAAAAAAGTTCATTTACCATGAGGTCATACTGGTCCAGGGTAGGCCCCTCATTTAGTGCTTGATGTCCTTGTAAAGGGGAAAATTATAGACACATGATCACACACAGGAGAATAGCATAGAAACAGGAAGGTGTCTGTGGGGAGAGGTCTGTTAAAGACCTTCCCTGGCAGTTCTCAGAAGACATCAACTCCACCCAATCCCTGGTTTGGAGACTTCCATCCATCCAAACCATGACAGGATAATCTTGTTCACTGTTTACATCACCTGGTGTGCAGGGGCTCCAGCAAGCTAATATGATCTATAGCTTGATATTCCAGCCATCGTATTGGGATCTGCTCAAACCAGAGACTCGGGTTACTCCACAATCTGGACTCAACTTTCTTTCTGGATTTTTTTTAAAGCTATGACAAGAGTGACGTTGACATTCTCGGGCATCTATCCTAAAAAGATATGAAAAAATGCAAGAAGAGGCACTTCTTACAACATTGAGACAGAATGAAAGATAAAAAGGAAAATTAAACAGTCTCCAAATATGACCCCTGTGGTCTGGAGAGGGACACAGACAAGTGAGTGGGTTATAATGGCACACAGTCAGGTGGGAACATCTACTTGGGACCTGGGAAGGGAAGGCTAATAGAAGAGGCAGGCAAACCTGAGCAAGTTTTGCATGAATTAGAAAAGGTGGCCAAAAGGACAAGAGGGTGAGAGGGGGTATCAGGTACAATGGACACCCCATTGTTAGCATCAAAGACAACCCCACCTCGTGGAGCACGGCCTGGAGAGCTACTTAGCAGCCTGGAAACAGGAAAAGGGACCAGAGGCTGGCAGAGCCCTGGGTACGCCATGTGGTGATGCTGAATCAAAGCCATGGACGTAACGGGGACACCAGCTGACTGACAGGTGCAGAGAAAGTCCCAGCATCAACTCATTCGCGTGTGTTTGATAACATACAAGTGGCACGTATAATTTGTAAATGGATTTCCAGGTAAATAATTTGGAGATTCGTGCTTGAAAAATATTTTTCCTGAAAAATGAAATAAAGTGGATAATAAATGAAGTAAAATGAAAAAATAGATAAAGCCCACTGTGTTGGTAGATGGAGGGAGAAATTCATTTCCCCTCAACACTTCCACTAAGGATGTACAATCAAGCCAAGAAATGAAGAGCTAGGGATGAATGGACGGGGCAATGGATTCACTTTGGAGTAATGAAAGCATCCTCCAACTGATCATGCTTATGGCTACACAAATTCCATGAATAAACCAGGAGATATGAGTTTACAATTAAATGAGTAAATTGTATGGTACAATGGAGATGATAAATTGGGCTTCCTTATGCAGCTCAAATACTGCTTCTAGTTCCTGGGTCTGTGTAGGTCAAGGAAAGAACAAGAAACACAGGGAACACCTAGATAAACAAGAATTCTTGCCTTTGATGGGAAGCAGACCAGCTTGGGCAGCTAACTCGCAGGTAATATGACCTCAGAATAAGAGACTCAGGAACAATGGAACTGTCTTCACATCTTCTCAGTCAGACAGATGTACCCCCAGCTTAGACCATCAACCCAACCTCTCTAGTCGGAGATGAGATTTTTGTGGTCCAGGCAAAAAGTAAAGTCACCACTGTGGTTGAAGTGCTAGACTCCAGAGGAAATGAAGGTATTTCTTACACCATGAGTGTGTATGCACCTGTGTGTGTGTATACATGTTTACACAGAGGGGGGAAAGTCACAGAACAGACTTACCTCTTACTATATGCAATGCACTATGATTTTTTTCATTCTACTTCGTTTGTGTTAAATGCTAGTAAAACCCTACAACCTTACTATTACCCTGATCAGGGTGACCATCAGTGGCTTAGAATTCACTGTTCAATAGGCTAGGGAGGCTACACAGAGTTCACCCCATGGTCTCCTCTCCACTGCTCCACATTCTACAATGGAGTTTTCATCTACTTAAGCCTCAGGGCTGGAGAGTTGGCTCAGAGGTTAAGAGTGCTTGCTGCTCTAGCAGAGGATCCAGGTTTGGTTCCCGACAACCACATGTTGGCTCACTAACATCAGTAACTATAGTTGCAACAGATCCAACACCCTCTTCTGGCCTCCAAGGGCACCATGCACACATGTGGTACACATACATATATACAAAAAACACTTATGCACATAAAATCTAAATCTTAAAAAAGAATTTCCTTCAGTTTCATAAAAGATGTAGTGATTAACATGTGTTCCTTATTATGAAAACCAGATGTTTTAACAACAGATGTGCGATTCCCAACTCCATTATTTATTAAAAAAAAGAATATTTGGTCTTCCTTGAAGATTCCATGAATCACAGTCATCTAGTTTGGATGGACATCACTGCATTAATAATAAAAACAGCATTCTGCAGCCTGAGGATTGTCTTATTCATTTCCAGCTATCAAGGAGAATTCTGATCCTGTTAAAGAAACGGCAGTATTTAACCCAATTAACCCCCCAAGTCCTGTAGCCTTCTTGCAAACTTGGGCTTCTCTGGAGATGTAAAATGCAGCAAGTACATTTAATCCTCGGGTTTCTTTCTGATTTTCTACTAGATTGATCCACACTGAATCTGTAACCAAGAAACACCCCACACACACACACACAAATACACCACAGAGCCATTCTTCTTTGTTCCTCTCACAATAATTCCATTTCTACTTCGTTTTATTTTAAGACAATGGTCTCTATATAACAGAAGCTGGCCTCAAAATAGCAATCCTCCTGCCTCAACCTCCCTGACACTACACCTGACAACCACTTGCCACTTTTAAAGAAATTTTGCAAGATCAAAAAAACCTATTAGTGAGGTTATTTCTGTCTTTATGTGAAGTGTTAGTAATTGGATCTATATATAGGCTTTTCCAGGTTTGATCATATACACATGGTTTATTTCTTTAAATCCTTGTTTGTTTTTTTTTTAATTTTTTTTTATTATTTATTTATTTTTGTATGTGTATGAATGTACTGTCTGCATGCAGGTCTGTGCACCCGTGTCGTGCAATGCCGCGGAGGTCAGAAGAGGGTCTCGGATTCCCTGGAACTGGAGTTCTCCTGGAATTGGAGTTACGACGGTTCTTAGCCGCCATGTGGGTGCTGGGGATCGAACCCGGGTCCTCTGCAAGAGCGTCGGTGCTCCTAACCGCTAGGCTATCTCTCCAGCCCCTAAATCCTTGTTAATTGCCTAAGGGTTCATGTTGTTGCTTTCCAACACTTACTCAATACATCTCTCCATTTGTACAGCATTCCAGAAAGGCTGTAGGATGGGCGCATTAACTCATTAGCAAGTGTGAAAATCAAGCAATCAGCATTCAAAGCTCATTCCAGGGGCTGGCCTTGGAGCTCAGTGGTTTCCTTTCCTGAGCAAGGTCTTGAGTTTGATCCTTACAGTCCCCAGGAAGTCTAAATCCCCCCCCCCCCCCGCGGACTCCTAGGAACTCTGCTCTCTCTCGCCATGCATCTAAATCTCACAGGTGTCATCTAAGCTTCAAACAAGCATGGAGCCCCCCCCCCCAACCACGGTCCAGCTGAAGCTGCAGACTAGAATAGTTCTCCTTATCTTCAGTTTTGAAAACAGCCAGGCAGCAGCCCTCAAACCCTCTTACAAGAAAGTCCTTTTTAGAAAAATTACTCAGATTCAAACCATAATACTTTGGGGAAATTCATTGTCTTATTTGAACTTTTAATTCTTTCCAGAATTGGAATTCTCTCGGAATCTGTCCACGGAGAGCAATAAAATCCACTTTAAGTTGATATATATTTATCTCACCCACAAATTACCAAAGTCCTCCAAAGTGAGCATTTTTTCCAAGGAACCAAGCTTGGGCTACATCCGGGAAGAAAAGGCCGCTGCCAACAGCAACAGATAGCAAAGTGAGATAGGAAGGTCTGCAGCCACCGGCTCCACGACGCACAGGAACGCTAATCTCAGGCCATCGGCACAAAATTAATTTCCATTTTTAGGCTAAGAAAATTCCAGTTGAAAGTATCATGGAAAGATACAGGTCATTGGACAAACAGATAAGGAAACCTTCACATACCTCTGCGCCTTACTTGAATATCCTACTAGAGGAACTAATTGTAGCAATCCACTCTTAATGTTTTTTTTTTCAAAATAGGAGTCCTGCTTCAACTGTAATTTTTATTGCCAAAAAAAAAAGGGGGGGGAGCAAAAGTTCCACAGGTGCCTGTGACACTGCCTGCTTTATGGTCACACAGCAGGGGAGCTCATTTTCCATGCCTGCTGTCACTTTCTGTTGGGGTCATACAACAGTATACACCCATCTTTTGTGGCCAATCAATCAACTGCTCTAATATTAATCAGAGGCTTTTGTTCAGGCTTCTGAAGAGTTTAATAAAGAATAGGGAGGGCTGGGGAAACAGCTCAGTCAGCAAAGTATTTGCCTTGTGAGCATAAGGACCACGTTTGGTCCCCAGAACCCACTTAAAAAAAAAAAAAGCCCAGAATAGTGGTCCATTTATAATCCCAGTTCTGGTCAGACAGAGATAGGGCTTGCTGGTCAGTCGGCCTAGTCTACTCAGCAAGTTTCAAGCCAGTGAGAGACTATCTCAAAAATGGTGCTCGACACTGGAGGTTGACCTCTGGCCACACACAAACACAAAGAATGGGGGAATGTTGAAGAACCTCCTCATCTAGAAAGTATGCGGTGCTTACTGGCTAGAGGAAGAGGATAACATTGTCATTAAGTAACCCAATTCTAAATAACCTCAGTCTGGTGGCTTGATCACCACAGAGACAGTGGATGGTAGGATTCTGACCAAATATAGTCCCCAAGACTTCTTTTATAAGTATTATATCCCTAATTGCTAGGGGAGGAATGATTATGATAAAAGATCCTCAAATCCCCACTGTTGAGCAAGATTTGAAGTCCCTTTTTTGTGATGGTCAGTGTGAGGACATTAAGGGTTTGGGGGTGACTTCTTTGCAGCTCCTGGAGCATCATGCTGTTGTGCTTGGCAAGACTGGGTGACATGCTCTCTGTCCGCAGGGTGACTTGGGGAAGAGACAGACCAAAGTGATTTGCTGTCTACCCTAATGATGGGTAGAGACAGCCAGGGGAAGACGGCAGTGTGTTAGGCAAAGGAGCACTGCCAACCTGACATCACCTATGCAGCTCCAGGTACCATGCATGGCTTTCCCTTGTGGTCCTACTATGAATTAACAGCAATTTCCTCCCAATCTAAGATTGGATGTCATGTTTACCACTTCTCAATGAAACTGCACAAACCCCTATGCCCAATGCAATAGAAAGGAAATAAAATCCATACACAGGACTGAAAAGTCACCACATGCCTATGTAAGGACCATCAAAAACAGAAATTTGTAAAAAAAAAAAAAAACCTGGCAGAACTTAAAACCAAATAAGTGCAAAGTTTTAGGGAACTACTTGGATTCTAAGAAACTGGAAGAACTCTGTCCCCGAGCCAACTTTGCACACAATTCAAGGTTCTTCAGTCCCCCTATCGGGGTTAGAACTAGATGGCTGTCCAGGATGAGAGTTGACCCTAGCAGATGCAGCATGTTCTATCGAATTCTAGTCATATCCAGGGAGGTTGCAATTTCCTGGAGACTGAGTTTCAAGTGAGTACAGCCTTCAACACAAAGAAGCAACATAGAAACTGCCAAATTGCTTATTCCTACAGTCCTCTGCCTGGAGTTCAGGCAAATTCCTTTACATCTTCCAAATGCTGGACTCAGAGGCTCCAAAGCACCTGTTCCATGAGACTCATCTGAGCTGCTCCCTTGACAGATGGAGAACATTCCACTTTATCTGGCAAAAGTGTTTTCCTTCACCAGGTGCATTTGTGATATTTTCAGACATGAGTTGAGCCACTGCTTACAAATACTGTAGACTAATGGATCTTCGTTTCTCCTAGGAAATGCTTTTGGATCACAAGTGAGGGTTTAAAAAAATACAGCTGCCCTCGCTTCCTGAAATCTGGAACACTTTACAACATGAAAGGAGAATGGTTTCATTGGATAATGATCCATCTGCATAAGGACAAAGTCCACACTACTATTAAATGTGTTTATCCATTGATTCGTCTGCATATTCTTTGATTTGCTCTAAATACTATAATCAAATGTTAACTCAACATGGATTCCGGGAAAGCAATTTAGAGTCTCACAGGTGGTCTGAATTCACTATACTGGGCTATCCTCAGAAAAAAAAAAAAAAGGAAAAGAAAAAGAAAAGAAAAAAAATCTCTTTACATCAGGTCAAGGCATGAAATGCAAAGCTTTTTAGGAGAGAACTCGCTCCCTAGAAGTGAGACTATTCCTTGCTAGCTTATGTTTCCATTTAAACAAATCTCTTAACTAAACACATATGAAAAATTATAGGACCCTTCCTTTGATAAAAATCTAGCTTCAAACATTGGCAGGCAAAATTTAAGTCACTTCCTGAATTGCTAAACAAACAAAAAGAATCACCAGGCACACTTAAACATTTCCCTTCCATTTATATAGCAATTCTTTTCTTCAAATTAAAAATCTTAGTTTTCTAGCAATTACTGTTTACCCTGCTTAAATGACTGATATATAATAAGGTAATTACATGTGACACACTGGAGTGAGGAGGGGTAGAAGATGTGTAATGCTTAAATGATTAAAACTCAATCTGTAATTATTTCCATATGAGATTACTAGAACATGCGAGCTTTTGTGAAAAGATCTATTTGGATTTCTGAGTCTTAGTCCCTTCCTTTGTCAACAATGTCAGCCAAAATGAGGACAGAGGAAATCTGTTTGGAAATTACAGGTGATTTTAAGCCATAACAAGAGTCCAGATAAGTGAGGTTCTCAGCTATCTCTGAAATCAGTAAGTGACCTGATTTCTTCCTTAATTCTTTTGCTCCATAAATACATGTTAGAGCCATGTGTGTACCAGAGAATATGCTAAGCATATATCCAGAAGTGAGTAAAATCAGTCCCCTTATGTTGTACTTCTGAATATATATCTGTCATAAAATGGTTTTTGGTGGATTGTTCTAGCTCATCTATCTGCTGGTTGTTTCTTTTTTAATATTAATATCTAAGAGACTCACGTCTCCTGTTTTACATATGGTTCCCTTGTTCCCAGCAACCCAAGAGTTTTAAGATAGAGACAAAAAACTAGCATTACTTCTTTTTCAAAATATTTTTTTAATTTTATCTATTTATTTTCTATGTGTATGAATGTACTGTCTGCATGTAGGTTTGTGCACCCATGTCGTACAATGCCTCGGAGGTCAGAAGAGGGCGTTGGATTCTCCTGGAATTGGTGTTACAGACGGTTCTCAGCCACCATGTGGGTGCTGGGGATCAAACCTGGGTCCTCTGTAAGAGCAGTCTGTGCTCTTAACTGCTAGGCCATCTCTCCAGCCCCGAAATAGCATTACTTCTAATTCTAATTACCCTGGTCCCTTAAGGATGTCTCACATCACACCCAAGAAACCCTAACCCCTCACATTTAGTGTTTTATGTCATTATTAGTTCATACTAGCAAACTCATTTATACTGGTAAAGTGAATACTTAACATTAATTTTTAAAATGACTTTCATTCTTGAGGAAGTCAAAATAAAACCATAGGGGGAAAGGGGGCAATTACATACAAGTTTGCAACCCAAGCTCCTAAATAAAATACTATTCAGAATCAAGACATCTCATCATTCTGAAATGCATTTTTGTAAAATATCTATAAAAGATCCCGTTTCTAATTTGCTTTCTAAATCTCATACATATTTTAGATGTTGAGAGTAGGGGGGGAATTCCAAAAATTTAATACAAATTCCACTCCCACCTAATTTTTCCTCATGTTAGAAGCAAGGCAAAATGAAATATTTTCCAAACAGGCAAATAGAATGAAATGACAGATTTGAAAACAAGTACTACAAATTTTTAAGTCTTTAGAGAAACTCAAACATAAGACAGATCAAGAAACTGAGCAAACTAAAACACTAATGATTTTAATGCAATAATCAGATCATTAGCTAGGATGTTAGTGTTAGATTTCACTAATAAGGAAGTTATTCATTTTTCATATTTCATGATCCCTCCTCCCTCCTCCCTCCTCCCTCCTTCTTCTTCTTTTCTTCTTCTTCTTCTTCTTCAGCCCAGGCTGCTATGGGAGTCATTTATGTAGCCCAAACTGGCTTAAACTACCAGCAAATCCTCCTGCCTTTGTATCCCAAATGCTGGGAGCCACCACACCCAACTAATATTTTTTTAATTTTTAATTTTTATTTTTGTATGTGTATGAATGTACTGTCTGCTTGTAGGTTTGTGCACCCGTGTCGTGCAATGCCGAGGAGGTCAGAAGAGGGTCTCAGATTCCCCTGGAACTGGAGTTCTCCTGGAATTGGAGTTACAGATGGTTCTTAGCCGCCATGAGGGTGCTGGGGATCGAACCCAGGTCCTCTGCAAGAGCAGTCGGTGCTCTTAAGTGCTAGGCTATCTCTCCAGCCCCCCAACTAATTTTTCAAAAATATTTATTTCTATTAGTTTTTTAGTCTTTTTTTTTGTTTTTTTTTTTTTTTTTCGGAGACAAAGGGTCTCCCTTTAATCCACAGCTGGCCTGGAGCTCACTCTGTAATACATGCTGGCCGTGAACTCACAGAAATCCACCGCCTTTGTCTCCTGTGTGCTAGGAAGAAAGGCATGTGCAATCACTCCCAGCTAATTTTTATACTTACTTAGGTATCCATTTCTACATCTTTTCCTAACAAACTAATTTCAAGAGAGCAGCTGTATAGAGACTCTCCAGGAATCCACTGCTGGAGAACAGAGCCAGTCACTCACCTACAAGTACGCAGCACCAAGGAAAACAAACTCTACCCCACGAGGTACAATCTAACACGAAGGGAAAGAATCCATGAATAGCAGCCATCAAGACAAAGGCCAAGCTGTCTCACCCCAGTCATACTCAGCATTGCTGTAAAACTTTCGAGAACTTCCTTCATGCCCTTTAGAACTTGTCAACACAGAATTGGGTCTGCCATATTACCTATGATAGCCAGAGGTGTTTTCTTCGTTATTGTTGTTGATCGTAAAAGCCAAAGATAGGGGCGGAGAGATGACCTAGCGGTTAAGAGCGCGACCGCTCTTACAGGGGACACGGGTTCGATCCCCATCCCCACATGGGAGCGAGAGCCGATCTGAAACTCCAATTCCAGGAGAACTCCAGTCCAGGGGGAATCAGAGACCCTCTTCTGAACCTCCGCGGCATTGCACGACACGGGTGCACAAACCTGCATGCAGACAGTACATTGATACACATACCGAAATAAATAAAATAAAAATAAAAAAAAAATAAAAAAAAAAAATTCCAAAAGATAGCTTATGATATCTTAGGCTAGAGAACCTCAAATGGTACCATCTTGTACCATTTCATAAATTCTGGCTTCTATCACAAAGTGTTCCATTAAGAACACACAGTGTTCACACTTCTAGCTCGCAAGTTTATTCTTGAGGGAAGTAGAAAAGTGAAAAATGTCTCAGGAAGATGTGATTTTTCTCATAGAAACACTGGTCTCATTAGATTCTGATTTAAAACACTTAAAAACAAACTTACCACAAATGCCCTATTTAACCACCTATAACAAATAATTCAGCATTAAACATTTCTTAAAGCTTTGTTATTGCTATGCTATGGGGTGTATGGGTGTGTGTGTCTGTGTCTGTGTCTGTGTCTGTGTGTGTCTGTGTGTGTGTCCACTTAATCCAAATGTTGGAAAGTTACTTTCCAAATTCATATGCTATTGGTATTGCAGGCAGGGCCTTTGGAGGTGATTAGGGTTAGATAAGGTCATCAGAATAGGTCCCAATGATGGCACTGGTAGTTTTATGAGAGGCCCCAGCTAGCTAGCGCATTTACTATCTCTCCCATGATGCTCTCTACCACCTTATATGCAGTGAGAGATCCTTGGCAGAGGCCAAGCACATGCCAGCCCCATGCTCTTGGGCTTCCAGAACCATGAGCCAAATATATCCCACAGTTTTTATAAGTTACCAACCTAATAGGACTTGTTATAGAAAGAGAAAGGGGATTAAGATGGTTACAGAGGGCAAACTCACAAAACTAATCCTGAATCTTAATGATTTTTGGGGGGGTCATTTGTTTTGTTTTTGAGACTAGAGCTCACATAACCCAGATTATCCTCAAACTCACTACAGAGCCAAGGCTGGCCTTGAACTCTTGACCCTCCAGCCTCTACTGCCTAAATGCTGGGGGATTATAGGCACACTCTACCGTTCTTGGCTAACTTGAATGATTTTTCTAAAATGACTTTTACTTCTTTTCTTCCATTAGCCTATTACAAAGTATAAGAATACCACCTTCATGGGGCTGGAGAGATGGCCTAGCAGTTAAGAGCGCCGACTGCTCTTACAGAGGACCCGGATTCGATCCCCAGCACCCACATGGAGGCCGAGAACCGTCTGAAACTCCAATTCCAGGAGAACTCCAGTTCCAGGGGAATCCGACACCCTCTTCTGACCTCCGCGGCACTGCACGACACGGGTGCACAAACCTACATGCAGACAATACATTCGTACACATACAGAAATAAATAAAATACAATTAATAAAAAAAAAAAAGAATACCACCTTCATTAGGAAGCAGCGAGCAAAGTGCTCAGCCTAGGAGATGCTCAGTAAGTAAACAAAGCATATTGCCAAGTGAACGAACGAATGAATGAATGAGGGTGGCCAGAAACGCTGCTGCAATGATGGCTGCTTGCCCTTGTTCTGAACTCCCATGTAAGTTTTTCTGTAGGCATTGGAAACCCCTCGGTACTTCCGCAGTGGAGTCTGCAATTTGCTTCTATCCACCTTGAGAGCAATATCCTGGTCTACTGAATGAGTCTGACCTACTAGAATTCAGGCTGCAGTGGTGAAGAGCATAGCAAAAGCAAACCACCCTACACATGCTCAGTTCCCAGCTTCTCAGCCTCACGCCCAATATGTCATGTGTCCCCAATGCCATACACCAAAGCAGAACTCCTCAACAACGATCTGTGATTATACATTACCAATCCATGACAAGTTACAGGAACCAAGGCTAAGCCTCTAGCAACCTTTGCATCAATTTCATTGTTGCTCCCCCCAAGCACGAGACACAGGGCTCATCGTGCTGGCCTAGGTAAGTGTGCAGAGAGCCAGCAGCTGTCAACCTTTATTTATAACAGGTTAGAATTTTCCAAAGCATAACAAAAACTTGTTCTTCGGCCGGGCGTGGTGGCGCACGCCTTTAATCCTAGCCCTTGGGAGGCAGAGGCAGGTAGATCTTTGTGAGTTCAAGGCCAGCCTGGTCTACAGAGCGAGTTCCAGGACAGCTGGGGCTACAGGGAGACCCTGTCTGAAAAAGACAAAAAACAAAACAAAACAAAACAAAAAAACTTGTTCTTCAACCACAGGGTTTGAGAAGCTCTTCAGGAAAGAAGGCAGACATTGGAGTCAGGCGTCCTTACTCCACCATTCCCTTATGTGGCCTCTCTGTTCCTCTCTGAACCTCTGTCCTTCATTTGAACAAATACAGATGAAGGAAGTTAGTGAATATGGATGTAACTTTACTGTATAGCACTTACCTGGTATGTATGTACAAGGCCCTTGGATTGATCTCTAGCACTGTAAGAAAAGAGATGAGAACCTGGAGAGATGGTTCAGTGGTTGAGAACACTTGCTGCTCTAGCACGGGATCCTGGTTCAATTTCCAGGATGCCCATGGACCCTCTTCTGGCCTCTATGGGTACCAGGCATGCATGTGCTACACATACATACATACATGCATACATGCATACATACATACACAGGCGAACATTTATACACATACATACATGCATACACACACAGGCAAACATTTATACACATAAAATCAATCTGTCAGAAGGAAAAAAGAAAACAGATGAAGGAGGCTGTGTGCTTATTAAGCAAGCAGCTACCCCCCTGTGTCAGGAAATGCACAATTTTAATATTTGTGCAACATGAGAGACAATCATACATGTGAATATGCTCTGGACATGCTCCGTCTCACAGCTGTGTGAGCTGAATGACATGTTTTGAGCAACAGCTCTCCTGCCACGAAACAGTGACTGCCCGGAGTCTTTCATGCTCCAGGTAGAAGCTATTTTGGCAACAAACAGTTCACCACAAGCTGGTTGTGGACATGACCTAGGGAACTGCAGGATTCAGACTTCACCATGTGTGACAAGGGGACCATTGTAAAGTAAAAAAATTCTCAACTTCATCCAACAGCCAAACTCCAGAAAAGAGCTTTCCTGAACTGTTTTAATGACTTACAGTCTTAAACAGACATTGTCTGGGAAAACATGCATTTTTATACAAAATAGAGGGATATACACAGATCACATCAGCTAACCTGCACAGAGTCATTCTGGCTGGCCACTTTGCAAATGGAAAACAAGAGTAAAGCCTTTTCTTGTGATTGTAGAGTCTCCCTGCCACACCCCAGCACAGAATCTGCAGATAACCAATATCAGTTCCCCTTTGATTTTTCCTAGGCTATTTTTGCTGTAAGATGGTGCTTTAGTTCTTTCCACTTTGATTCAAATAAATTCCATTACAGAGTTTCCTTTCTGTTTGTTATCAGTGCCCACCGCATGGAAGCCTAAAATCAGAAAGGCTCCCAATCCTGGTTCTGACATTTTTTTTTTCAGCCTCAATGTGTAGGACAATTGGCCATGGTCCTTCAGGGGCAGCTGCCTAAAACCAGGAAAGCCCATGATGCCAGGGCTGGTGTACAGCGTCAGCCACCTGGCACTGCTCAAGGTCCTTGCATCTTTTTGCTTCTGTGTCACTGGTGAAAGAAGAAGACACTTGGGTCGCACAGGGTCTCACAAAGTTTCCATGGAGAACGATCCTTTTCTAGTTTCTGCCTTACATGAGGTGGCTGAGGGACCTCACTGTCTAGACAGACAAAGATATTTCTCAATGGTACAAATAGTTTTGTTCTTTTTAAGTGAGAAAGAGATTTGCTCTTATTTGGAAGTAAGCACACAGCTACAGTAGCCATTTTGGAAATCCTTCTGAAGAGAAGACTTGTGTGTCAAGTTCTTATTCAGAAATAACAGCAAAGACCACTGAGGTCTGAGGTCAGTGACAGTATATGACATATTGCCTAGGAGATTTTGGACCTGTCCCCTGTGTATGCATGTGTGTGTGTGTGTGTGTGTGTGTGTGTGTGTGTGTTTACATGTCGAAGCCAAAGAATAGCATATCTGGTGTTACTCTTCAGGCACCTTGTATTTTGAGACATGGTCTCTTGAAGATTAGACTAGACTACCTAGCTAAGAAGCCCAGGGACCCACTGTCTCTGGCCCCCCAGCCTTTGGGATTATAAGAGTGCTCCTCTTTTTAGGTGGGTTCTTAGAATCAAAGTCAAGTCCTCAGCCTTGGTACAGCAAGCATTTTACTGACTAAATCATCTCGTCAGCCCCTGACTTTCATTTGTATATTAAAGGACTCACCATTTGTACAGCAGATGAACCAGAACTATGGGTTTTCACTCTTATTTTCCAACTTATAATTTATTTCCTTAATGGATAGTTTTCCTACAGATTCCATACTACCAACATAAACCTAGACAGTGATCAAATCCTGCTTTCCCATCCTCTGCAAGAACTGAAATCATTTCATCTTTATGGCATGGCCAAAGGTTTATATACAGAAATTCAGAAATCTGGGGGCTGGAGAGATGGTTTAGCGGTTAAGAGCGCCAACTGCTCTTGCAGAGGACCCTAGTTCAATTCCCAGCACCCACATGGCTGCTAAGAACCGTCTTTAAGCTGGGTGTGGTGGCACACGCCTTTAATCCTAGCACTCGGGAGGCAGAGGTAAGCCTATCTCTGTGAGTTCAAGGCCAGCCTGGTCTACAGAGTGGGTTCAAGAGAGCTGGGGCTATAGGGAGACCTTGTCTCAAAAAGACCAAAAGAAAGAAAGAAAGAAAGAAAAATTCAGAAATTTCAAAACTGCATTTCCAGCTCTAGCAGCCCTACACAGACTGCTTTGGTGCCATTACTTTAAGTATTTTGCAGGCCGCTTCCACAGTGCTGATGATAAAATAGAAAAAACTGTTTTGCTGGAACTTGTGCTACAAATAGCACAATGACAATGTTGGGAAAAAATCTCTCACAGTATTAACTGGCTCACAAAGATTATTCTTAATACAAGCTGTTCCCAACATATGGCCATTATTTCTAAGTGACCTAGACTCACAACCAGACCCCGCAAAACCCTGCAACCCCAATCCTCCAATGGGGACCTCAGCCCCAAATTCCAGGTCAGAAAAGCTCCTTCAGAAAGACTTAAGAGGTCGCCACATGCAGACAAATGTTCAGGGGTGCCATCTCAACCCAACTGAGGATCTTTAAAAAATAAACAATCCTGGTATTCAGGCATCTAGATATGAATGAGGAGGGAAAGGCTGGCATCAAGGGGCTGCGAATGTGACTCAGTGACAGAAAGCTTGCCTAACATGATCAAGGCCGGGAATGTGACTCCGTGATAGAATGCTTGCCTAACATGATCAAGGCTGGGAATGTGACTCAGTGACAGAGTGTTTGCCTAACATGATCAAGGCCCTGGGTTGGAACCTCAGCATGCTAAAAATGAAAGTAAATTCTACCTAAAACATCTCCCTGAAATCAAACTACTACCACCTCCAAAGATGGGACAAAGATTTCTGACATCCTAATTTATAGCCCAAAAATGTATTCTTTAATAGAAACAGAAATTTAAAAAGAGGTTCGCTCATGGCTTTATAAATTAAATTAGAACTGAATTTTATAAAAAGCTATAAATGAAGGATCTGGAGATATGTCTCAGCATTTAAGAGCACTGGCTGCTCTTGCAGAGGACCCAGGTTTGGTTCCCAGCACCCATATGGTGGCTAACAACTGTCTATAACAGTTCCAGAAGATATGATGCTCTTTCGGCCCCCATGGGCATTGCACATACTTGATGAACTTACATACATAGAGGCAAGACTAATACACACAAAATAACAAATATAATTTTTTAAAGCTATGACTACACTAAAATCAGCCTGTGGCATTAAATGTACAACAAATATACTACACTGTTTAAGATTTTTTTTTTTTTTTTTTTTTTTTGGTGTTTTGGAGACAGGGTCTCCCTGTTGCCCCAGCTGGCCTGGAACTATCCCTGTAGACCAGGCTGGCCTTGAACTCACAGAGATCCACCTGCCTCTGCCTCCCAAGTGCAGGGATTAAAGGCATGCACCACCACAGCTGACTTAAAGACGATTCTTTGCCACCATGTGGGTGCTAGGAATCAAACCTGGGTCCTCTGCAAAAGCAGTCAGTCCTCAACCACTGAACCATCTCTCCAGCCCCAAGATTTATTTATTTTTATGTGTATGTATGTGTACCATTTGTTTTTGTTTTGGTTTGGTTGGGGTTTTTTTTTTGTTGTTGTTGTTGTTGTTTTTTGTATTTTGAGACAGGGTCTCCCTTTAGTCCCAGCTGGCCTGGAGCTCACTCTGTAGACCAGGCTGACCTTGAACTCACAGAGATCCACCTGCCTCTGCCTCCCAAGTACTAGGATTAAAGGTGTGTGCCACCATGCTTGGCTATGTATACCATTTGTATGCCTGGTATTGCAGGGGCCAGAAGAGAGCACTGGATCCCCTGGAACTGGAGTTACAAGTAGTTCTGAGCCACCATGTGGGTGCTGGGATCCAAACCTCTGCAAAGAACAGCAAACAGCAAAGTGCTCTTAAACACCGAGTCATCTCTGTAGTCCCACTGGTTATTTCTTGGGACATTGATTAAAATATTAAAAACCAGGATGGCTGGCTCATGTAAGTCATGTAGGGTCACCTGTTTTTGTGTTTATTCCAGAAAACATCTTGTTAATAAGTTGCTATGGTACCAGACCCTTTTGAAAGATGCCCCCAGAGAAGTTCTGTGACTCTAATCCAGGCTCCATCATTGACCAGTCAGCCTAGGAGAAGTTCAAACTTCACTCCCCTTGCCCTTGCCTTCCATGTTCTTATCAAATGACACCACTAATAAATACCTGACAAGCAGAATGGATGGGGAAGGAAAGAAGCTATTTCTAGTTTTATTCTGCAGATGAGCAATGAAATTGTAGCTGCAATGTCTCTAAGTGACTTTGGCTTGTGGTACGAGAAATATGTTCATTTCCTATTGCTGCTAAAACAAGCTGTCACTTTTAAGTTAAGTGGCTTAGAATAATGCAAATTTATTCCGTTGACATTCTAGAGATCAGAAGTCTATGTTCAGACACTGGAGGCCTGGGGAGGGCTTTGCTTCCCTTTTCTAGCTACTAGAGGCCACCAGTATTGGTCAACTCAGGGCCACTCCACCTTCAAGATACGATGATCCCACCATTCTACCTCCTTTATCTGCTTCTGTCTATCTGTTTCCCTCTTAGAAGGACCCTCGTGATTGCCTTAGGTATACTCGGATATTCCAGAAGAATCTCCCTATCTCCAGATCCTTCACTTAACCACCCCGTTAGTTTAGTCTCTTAGCTTTATAAGATAACATAATCAGCGGTCCTGATGATTCAGTCACTGAAATATTAGGGATTCCTTTAAAGTAACAGACAGAAAAAGATCATTGTGGACAAATTTGCTAATATTTAATCCAATGTAATAAATTAAGCAAATCCCTGGATGGTGGGGTGGTGGGGGTTTGGGCACAACAGCCTGCAGATTGGTTTTGCATGAAGGATGCTTGTACTCATGGATTATCACTTATAGCAAAAAAATGAAAAAAAAAAAAACAGAAAGATGCAGGACAGTTTTGGCAGAATACAAATATTGGGAGGGGGTGTGGGGTGGGGGGAAAGAAAGTGGAAATAGTTCCTGATCTGAATTGGAAAATGATGTACGAAATGCACAAAGCATCAATAAAAATTAAATTAAAAAAAAAATTAAGCAAATCCCCTGGCATTCAGTCTTTTCAGGCCTGGCAGTGTCCAGGGTCACTTGGGTTTCTGGCTTGCCTCCTGCTCATCTTCAAGACAGTCTGTGTGTGTGTGTGTGTGTGTGTGTGTGTGTGTGTGAGTCTGTTTCTGTCATTATGATGACATCAGAAGTGGAAAGCACAAATCACTCAGTGCCTTCTCCATCTGCCTTGCCCTTTGCTATTAACTGACTATTCTGGGCTGCTGTTTACAACCATGAAAATGAGACCAGTTGAATCTCCAGTCCCTAGGCACCTAGCCACATCTGGTGCAGGGCACGGGGTGCAACTGCCAGCTGGGGGTGTTACCCTGCACCCAGTTTCCTGGCCAGAGCGCTCTTGCCTCATAGCTCAGATACTTTCAGAGTCTTCTCATGAAGTAATTCCAAGACATCCGGTTCCTTCCATGGCCACACAGGAGCAGGAGAAGCGCAGGAACACGCCTAGGGCTTCTGTCTGTTAAAGAATGGCATCTACCTGTAGGTGGAAACAAGCCAGTGTCTCCACCCTTGAGAGTTAATCCAATTGGGCAGGTCACTGGCCTGCTGGAGAGACCACCCCACAGGAAGGCTCCTCCATCTTAAGCTATGCTAAAGAGGAATGAGGAAGAATTACCCCTTTAATGAGATATTGTACACTTGTACACTTCCTTCCCAGAATTCTCAGCCAGGGCCACCATGAGCTTCCACGGGGTCTGCTGCCCACCTTTCTGAATCCAGAAAGACGTGACTTTTCTTTTCCTTAGGATGCTGACCAGAGCCTAAGTACGCTATCTCTAGTACTCTGGACTTTTTCACTTTCTCTAAAGCTCTCTCCCTGCCACGTAGCGGCTTGTCCACCATGTGGCTGACCACCGGGCTTAGTTCAAACAGGCCGGCTCTCTTTCTCTCCCTTAAGATCCCACCTATGAGTCCAAAATAAACCTCTCTAAAACGCATCTCTATGGACTGTAAATTTCATTCTCTGAATTCTTGAGCCAATAACTCAAAAGCCACAGGCTCAAGGTAGCTTTGGTGGCCACTGAGGGTTTCCAGGATCTAGCCCCCCCCAAAGGCTCCATAATTCTCAGACACCCCAATATTCCCACATGACCTCCATTTGGCATCACCACTTCTCTTCTTATACTGTTGTACATAAAGTCATTCCACACCGCAGTGCCTCGGGGGAATCCTAAACAGCAAGTGTTAGGTGGTTTCTAGGTATCATTTGCCTGTTAGCATTTCCGTCGGCTTGGCCCTCGGTGCCCTCTTCTAACTTTCTAATTCTGGTCATCAAGTTGTTCCCTCCCTTTAGGCACATGTCACCCACCTGCCCAGAGAAAGAGGCTATTTGCCTTCCCCGGAACCAAGACAGACTGTAACTTCCTCTGACCTACACAACATGCTAGATTACAGGCCAGCATCCCTAAGCTTGGCTTTAGAAGGACTGACAGCTCCTGCTTGCTCTTTGTTACAAGCCAGCTGCCTATGAGAGCTGAACTACCTAAGATCACCATGGTAATGGGAAGCCAAGCACCCAGGCAGCAAAACAACAGAAGGAGATTTGAACCTTCTAGACTAGCCCAACACCAATTGAACACAATGATGGAGCAGAACTGGCCAACTGCAGCAGTCAACTCAGAATCTTAAGAGAAGTAAATTTGTACTTTAAGCCACAGAGTTTGAAATGTTTTCTTGCCTTGCAATAAGTGACCAAAGCAATAAAAAAATTTTTAACAGTGTGTGTGTGTGTGTTTGTGTGTGTGTGTCTCCCCAAAATGAGACACAGTAGCAAGGCACATACAAAACAATCAGTGCGGTAAGCAACCATTTTGCTAGAATGCCCACTCATTTGCAAGGGCTGTGTTGCGCTTCGTTTTTGAAGTAAGTACACTCATTTAATTCATCAGTAGCCAAAGAGCTACTCACACTTTTTTTGCTCCCTAATTAGAATGCAGAGATTTCCCCTTTGGTGAAGAGAATGTAATATGTGAAGTCAGTGGGCCACTGTCCTGAATAACAAACCAAAGTCTTTAGACATTACTGAGAAAATTCCTCAGGAATGCTAAGGACATAATGCTGATTGTGAAGTGTGAAATTCCAGGAGATTAACCCTTTGAGAGATACAGTCTTGTTCAGTTTTATTTTCGGTTGATCAAAAGGACCGTGAAACTAGATTGGAACACTGTGCATCAAACTCCGCTGTCTACAAAAATCGGTACCAGGAGCTTGATCCTCCTCAGCTCTTCCACACATCCTGTATTTTAGCAGATAGGCTTTGGGAAATGAATCACCTGTACCATTAGAATGACGCCCTGGGGCATTAAAAAGATGTCCTGGGGCCTGGGGAGGTGGCTGAGTAGGTAGAGCTGCTGAGCAAGCATAAGGGCCTGAGTTCTGGTCCTTAAAGGCTGTATAGACCTGTAACTCCAGTGCTGGGCAGAGGACACAGGTGGATCACTGGAGTTCAGCAGCCTGCCAGTCTAGCTGAAACAGCAAGCAGGGGAGAGCTCAGTGAAAGATCCTGTCCCCAAAACTAAAGTGGAGAGCAATAGAGGAAAGATACCTGACATCCACCTCTGGCCTACACACACACACACACACACACACACACACACACACACGCATACACACAAAGAATGGTGTCCCACCAAGCCTCTAAATTAAGAATAAAAAAATCCCAACATAGAGCTGTTGCCCAGGCCTTGATGCTTAACTTTGGAAAAGCTTTAAATGGCAAACTTAAGGCGAACCATGTCTAAACGGTAACATTCCAAACAAGGGCAGAAGCCTCTGGGTTTGTAGACTCCAGTCTATTTGTTAAAGTTGTTACAAGTGAGAAACAAGAAAGTAATTCAGACAGGTAAGTGTGGACTATTTGATTTTCTAGTTTGCATCTTTATCACTGTTTCTTCTCTTTACTGCTATTTTTTTCTCTTTTCTTAACCCTCCTATCATAGAAACCAATAAAGTATGAAAAGGGCATAAAATCTTAAGTTAAAAATATAGAGTCAAAAAGGCCAGGTTTCCAAGTCCCTGGACTCCTGTCTGGAATCAAATGCAGCAACACACTTATTTTAAAGTCACTCAGACAAGTTAAGATGCTATGAAGAGCCAACAATACACCCTGTTTGTTTTGGGGGTGTTTTTTATTGGGGTTTTTTTGTTTTGTTTTGTTTTTTTGGTATTTTTGAGACAGGGTCCCTTTTAGTCACAGCTGGCCTGGAGCTCGCTCTGTAGATCAGGGTGGCCTTGAACTCACAAAGATCTGCCTGCCTCTGCCTCCCAAGTGCTACGATTAAAGGTGTGAGCCACCATGCCCAGCTGGTCTTTTTTTTTTTTTTTTTAAGATGCCACAATAACCCACTCACATGCAGGAATATGACTCCCAAGTCTGAACTCCAGATTGTCTGTACAACAGAGCTAAATGGGGGAAAACAAGCTATTTTGAGGTCATGGAGTCCTGGGTTCAGTTCTAGTATGAGCACTTACTAAGCAAGAGCTGCCTGGGGAATAACTTCTTCATCTTTAACATGTAAATGATATAAATAATAATTGTGGCTGCCTCATGAGCCAAAGGTACATTAGCATTTTATATGACAACAAAAATATCAAATAGGAACTTGATATATCTTACTTGCCATAGTTTGGAGTTTGAATCTCTGACCAAGGCTCATGTGTTAAAGGCTTGGTCCCTAGATCACCGCTATTGGGAGATGCATAGGTTAAGGAAGAGAGGACTCAGTCTACCGACTCTAACAAGATGACCCTTGAAAACACACCTAGAGGAGAAAACAGACACAGGCCATAATTCAATGTTTGCTAAGTCAACTATGACTATGATTCCAAAATAATTTTTTTTTGTAAAATTTTTAATTGAATTTTTGTGTATTTCATACATAACATCTCAATCAGTCTTTCTCCTTGGGGTTTTTCTTTCTCTTTCTCTTTTTTGGAGCAAGTTAATAAAAAGCCAGTTCAGCTGGATGCCTCTCTCCACCCTGATGCATTCCCATGAGACAAAATGTAAGGAAGTCCTTTAAACACTAGCACTCCCTGTGCCAGTAGGGAAGAGTTATTGGTGTTCATTACATGTCAGCCACTGATGGCATTTGATATGAGCCATACACACAGATTTCACAAGAAGCTTCTGAAATTGTTCTTGTATTCTTCATTTTACCAACTATAAAAGTGAGACTTAAAGAGACTAACCCCTACATCCTACAAGGAGGAAGTGGTGAGCCAAGATCCCAACCCACAACTTTAGGTCCCTGGATGACTACCCCTTCCACAGAATAGGAGGAGGTCGTCTGTCACAAAGCTTTGAGTCAGTCCCCTGAATTCTGCAGAGAAGAACAGGAAATGGATTACATAATCATTTTTTATTCCATGTCTAGACTCTAGGAAACAACCCATAACCCACCAGGAAGCAGACAAGAAGCATGGGGCTGTGAACGCAACACTGGGCACACACCTAGGATGGAAAACTAGCAATCTGAGCATGCAGAGAAGCCCTGTCACACCAGCTCCAGACATGGGTTGATGTTGTAAGTGACGGACCTGTTAATGGATTGTGTAGAATTGCTACACTGCATTGTGAGAAAATCAGCCTTGTTTATTTCCAATTTCAGCATTGAAAGACACGGGAAGAAAAGAACAGAAAATAGTCTTTCACCATGACCCTGAGTTTGAAGCCACTTACTCTCTTTATAGGACGTACTCTCTTTAGGCACATTCAAATTTAGAGAGCTAATGCATGGCAAAAAACCCACAAAACTGGTATTATTTTGTATACAAGGATGCAAAGGAAGCCTCGAATTTTATGTAAAGTTAAGTAAAACGTTTTTCTTAAGCAGATTCGAATTCTGAATATGACTTAATAATTCATGTCACTTTTATTTTTTTTTTAATTTTATTAATTTTATTTATTTCTGTATGTGTATGAATGTACTGTCTGCATGCAAGTCTGTGCACCCGTGTCGCGCAATGCCGCGGAGGTCAGAAGACGGTCTCGGATTCCCCTGGAACTGGAGTTCTCCTGGAATTGGAGTTTCAGACGGTTCTCGGCCGCCATGTGGGTGCTGGGGATCGAACCTGGGTCCTCTGTAAGAGCGGTCGGCGCTCTTAACCGCTAGGCCATCTCTCCAGCCCTCATGTCACTTTTATAAGATACTTACAAAACTGGATAAATGAGATGTTAAGGAGGACAGTCCCAATCTTTAAACTATATATATGAAAATGATTTTTAAACTGTGTTATCATTCATTTTTTTTGTAATTCTTTTTTTTTTTTTTTAAGTATTTTTGAGACAGGATCTCCCTTTAGTCTTAGCTGGCCTGGAGCTCACTCTGTAGAGCAGGCTGCCTTGAAGTCACAGAGCACAGAGATCTGCCTGCCTCAAAGCTATTTCCTAACATTTTAATTTCCCTCAGAGCACAACATGCTCTGACTTCTCATCTTTGTGCCACCCAATTCACTGGAGTCCAGAGTAGATATTAGTGATGCTCACGAAATTATCTCCGGTTCTCCTCTTTCCAAGAGCAGGATGGAGATGTGGTCCCTGCCCACTTGAAGTCACACATGACCTTTCCACTGGCTTGATTTCTCTTTCACTGCCGCCCAACGAACATGACCGGCAATCACGTTACTGCTATGCTCACTCTCACAGGGATGACGCAAGGATCACACCCCTTCCCTTTACTTCACCAAGGTAACTACAACATTCCATATGAGGAAGACTCCCTCAACCTGCGTTCACCAGTTGAGTTCTTCACCAAGCCAACCTTCACTGTATATGGCACACAAGGAAAAAAGAAAAAAGAAAATAACACCTTTGTAGTTTTAAACAACTGAACTTTGGGTATTGTTTGATATTACAACCCAACACACCACATCCTAACTGATTAAATAAACTCTGCATGAGGCCTGGAATGTAACTCAGTTGGTAGAGGGTTTGCCCAGCATGGACAAAACCTTGAGTTCAATTCCCAGCACCACAATCCCAACTTGTGAGACAGAGGCAGGTGAATGAAAGTTCAAGGTCATCTTTAACTACATAATACATCAAAGCTAGCCTACGTTACATAAGACACTGTCTAAACACACAGACACACACAGACACAGACACAGACACAGACAGAGATAACAACTCTGAAGCTGGGGAGGCAGCTCAGTTAGTAAAGCACTTGTCATATAAGCATCAGGACCCGAGTTCAGATCCCCACACCTACATAAACAGTTGGGTGAGTTGGCATGTATTTGTAATCTCAGTGTTGAGGAGGTATAGACAGGTAGATCCTTGGGGCTCCCTGGCCAACCAGCCTATCCTAATTAGTAAGCCCAAGGTCCCAGTGAGAGATCCCATCTCAAAATCCAAGGTTGATCTCTGGCTTCCACTCACAACCACATACATGCACATGCAATATACCTGTACTCACACACATAAACAGGTATGCACACTCATGGCCTCTGAATGAAACCTTAATGACAATGAATCAAGAAAAGTAAACCTGAAAAATATATGTGCACTGGCCATTTCCAATGACCTCACACTTTTAAAATAATTCTCTATGAGAAACAGAATCTAAATCACGAGGGATCTTTGGGTAGGGGTCCCATATATTGCTTCATGTTTCCCTTTATGATGATTCCTCTTTTTAAATCTATGTAGAAATTCAAATTTCTCAGTTATTTTTTTATGAATAGGTACAAAATATATTTGAAAAAATTAGTTGAAAATGCTGTTCTATGGGATTTTGGTGACTGTACATCTTCAAGTAGTGTGGAAAAGTCCTTGTCATTTTATTAATTTTGAAGTTAATTCAGTTTTTTGTTTGTTTGAGGGTCATCTTCACTTGATGATTTTATATCCACATCGAACTTTTTCCCACATAAACCATATTCCCTTATAGAAATCTTTCTTTTTCTATATACGATTGGGAACATTGAAATTGTGAAACTGATCATAACATTACTATTAGGATATAAGCAGAATTTTAAGACGTAGGTAAAAACAAATATATACTTTTTTCATCTTTTGAGACAGGGTCTCCCTGTAGCCCCAGCTGTCCTGAAACTCACTCTGTAGACAATGCTGGCCTTGAACTCACAAAGATCCTCCTGCCTCTGCTTCCCAAGTGCTAAGATTAAAGGCATGCGCCACCACACCCAGCTCACAAATATATACATTATATAATTATATATATATATGCACATACACAAAATATTATAATTAAATATTTAAACTATTATATACATTGCCAAAATACCTTTGGATAGTTATTATAAGGATGTAATCAGTCCATTCTATCATCATCAGAAGAATAATCTCAATTTATTATTTTTTTTATTTTTATTGATGCTTTGTGTATTTCATACATCATTTTCCAATTCAGTTCAGGCATATATCCCCTTCCCTTCCCCCTGCCCCACCCCTGCCCATCCCAGATCATGCATTCTGTCATAACTTTCTGCATCTTTCTCTGTTTTTTTGTTTTGCTTTGTTTTGTTTTCATTTTTTTAACAATAAGTGATAATTTGTGAGTACAAGCATCCTTCATGTATAATTTTCATTCCTCTGTCAGTGATATTCTATACTCACCTCTTCGTGTACATTAAATATGCTCTTCCTATTGTTACTTTTACTGTTCTCCTTGGTTAGTCCTGGGACATGAATGCTTCTCCATGTGCCTACTTGACTTTCATTTGGTTTCGTCTTTCTTCCTTTGGGAGCACCACTTATTTCCCCACAATATACTGTTGCTGATTTTTTTGTTTTGTAGAAATGTACTACCTAAATCTTGAACAGTTCATTCTTCCTTGCTCTAGAAGCCAGGAACTGCAGTAGTTAAAAAAGCTAGAAAATGATTTTCCTGGTGTAGCTTTAAAAATTTTCTGCCTAACTTGTCAGACAATGTAACTACTGTAGATACATCAAGTCAATATACACATATAAACTCTCTGTATTGAGAGCATGCTCTGGAGTAGAACTGGTTGGATCAAGTGCACTTCACAGATATTGAAAGATGTAAACTAAGCTAACTACTTAAAGAATGACATTAAATTATGGATAGTTGTGAGTGAATTTGGGAGTAGTTGGAGCAACTAAATTTCGTGTTTGCACTTAATAGTTTAAAAAGTAAGCACGACATTATCTGTAGACTATGATATATCGAAAAATTTAGGTTCATGAAGCCTCATCATGCATGTCTAATCATGTGTAATACAATGATGGTAGAAACTCTGAATCAGTGAGATGATCTTTTGAAGATTTAGTCTCACTAATTTAAAGACATTTGTGTTATTCAGCTCTTTGTTACTATGATAAAATATTCAAAATTAACAATTAAAACAAAATGTCATATTTTGGTGCAAAAAAAATAAAATAATTCTCTATAGGTTCATGTCTGAAAGACTATGCTTACTGCTGCCTGACACAAACATCAATATAACTACGTTGGATGTTTGTTTTAGAGCATCATGCTGCTAAATCCCACCGCCTTCAGCCCTGCCTCTCAAGGATACGAAAATCTGAAGAGAACGGGCTGTTCACATATCTTGTGCCAGAATAGTAATCATCTACTCTGAAATGAGTAGTCTTCACTCAGTGACTAAACGCAAGTAACCTATGGGTTAGAGGGCCAGACTTGAAGGGTGGGGAGGAGCCCGATGCTACTTTATAGAACAGAAGTATGTAAAGAGCCCAAGGGGAAATGAGAACAGTAAATCAAATCAAACAACAAAAATACACTCAAGAAAATGGGGTGCAGATGAATTATAATATTGAAAATATGCTATCAAGAAGGCGGGAGGGCTTCAGCCCAGCCCTTCCTGTGCCTCCGGCCACAGCCCAGCTGGGGATTTGCACCTGCTATTTATGTCATTGCGCATGGCTTCCTTCCTTCCCAAGCAGATTTCAAACAGTGAGGCCCTTTGACGTGTAACTTGGTAAAAAAAAAAAAAAAGAACCAAACAATGGAAGCAACTGCCTGAGAGGAGAGCAGAGCACAGGAGTGAGCCCCAGTGAGCTTCCAGACATCGGTGAGCAGACACAGGAGTGAGCCCCAGTGAGCTTCCAGACATCGGTGAGCAGACACAGGAGTGAGCCCCAGTGAGCTTCCAGACATCGGTGAGCAGACACAGGAGTGAGCAGACACAGGAGCCCCAGTGAGCTTCCAGACGTCAGTGAGCAGACACAGGAGTGTGCCCCAGTGAGCTTCCAGACATCGGTGAGCAGACACAGGAGTGAGCCCCAGTGAGCTTCCAGACATCGGTGAGCAGACACAGGTGTGAGCAGACACAGGAGTGAGCCCCAAGCTTCCAGACGTCAGTGAGCAGACACAGGAGTGAGCCCCAGTGAGCTTCCAGACATCGGTGAGCAGACACAGGAGTGAGCCCCAAGCTTCCAGAGATCGGTGAGCAGACACAGGAGTGAGCCCCAGTGAGCTTCCAGATGTCGGTGAGCAGACACAGGAGTGTGCCCCAGTGAGCTTCCAGACGTCAGTGAGCAGACACAGGAGTGAGCCCCAGTGAGCTTCCAGACATCGGTGAGCAGACACAGGAGTGAGCCCCAAGCTTCCAGACATCAATCAGTGAGCAGACACAGGAGTGAGCCCCAGTGAGCTTCCCGACATCAGTGAGCAGACACAAGAGTGTGCCCCAGTGAGCTTCCAGACATCAGTGAGCAGACACAGGAGTGAGCCCCAGTGAGCTTCCAGACGTCAGTGAGCAGACACAGGAGTGTGCCCCAGTGAGCTTCCAGACGTCAGTGAGCAGACAGGAGTGAGCCCCAGTGAGCTTCCAGACATCGGTGAGCAGACACAGGAGTGAGCCCCAAGCTTCCAGAGATCGGTGAGCAGACACAGGAGTGAGCCCCAGTGAGCTTCTAGACGTCGGTGAGCAGACACAGGAGTGTGCCCCAGTGAGCTTCCAGACGTCAGTGAGCAGACACAGGAGTGAGCAAACACAGGAGTGAGCAGACACAGGAGTGAGCAGACACAGGAGTGAGCCCCAGTGAGCTTCCAGACGACAGTGAGCAGACACAGGAGTCTGCCCCAGTGAGCTTCCAGACATCGGTGAGCAGACACAGGAGTGAGTCCCAGTGAGCTTCCAGACGTCAGTGAACAGACACAGGAGTGAGCAGACACAGGAGTGAGCAGACACAGGAGTGAGCCCCAGTGAGCTTCCAGACGTCAGTGAGCAGACACAGGAGTGAGCCCCAGTGAGCTTCCAGAAATCAGTGAGCAGGCACAGGAGTGAGCCCCAGTGAGCTTCCAGACGTCAGTGAGCAGACACAGGAGTCTGCCCCAGTGAGCTTCCAGACATCGGTGAGCAGACACAGGAGTGAGCCCCCGTGAGCTTCCAGACATCAGTGAACAGACACAGGAGTGAGCCCCAGTGAGCTTCCAGACGTCAGTGAGCAGACACAGGAGTGAGCAGACACAGGAGTGGGCAGACACAGGAGTGGGCAGACACAGGAGTGGGCAGACACAGGAGTGGGCAGACACAGGAGTGGGCAGACACAGGAGTGAGCCCCAGTGAGCTTCCAGACGTCAGTGAGCAGACACAGGAGTGAGCCCCAATGAGCTTCCAGACATCAGTGAGCAGACACAGGTGTGAGCAGACACAGGAGTGAGCCCCAGTGAGCTTCCAGACGTCAGTGAGCAGACACAGGAGTCTGCCCCAGTGAGCTTCCAGACATCGGTGAGCAGACACAGGAGTGAGCCCCAGTGAGCTTCCAGATGTCAGTGAGCAGACACAGGAGTGAGCCCCAGTGAGCTTCCAGACATCAGTGAGCAGACACAGGAGTGAGCAGACACAGGAGTGAGCCCCTGTGAGCTTCCAGACGTCGGTGAGCAGACATAGGAGTGAGCCCCAGTGAGCTTCCAGATATCAGTGAGCAGACACAGGAGTGTGCCCCAGTGAGCTTCCAGACGTCGGTGAGCAGACACAGGAGTGAGCCCCCGTGAGCTTCCAGACGTCAGTGAGTAGACACAGGAGTGAGCCCCAGTGAGCTTCCAGACATCAGTGAGCAGACACAGGACTGTGCCCCAGTGAGCTTCCAGACGTCAGTGAGCAGACACAGGAGTGAGCCCCAGTGAGCTTCCAGACGTCGGTGAGCAGACACAGGAGTGAGCCCCCGTGAGCTTCCAGACGTCAGTGAGCAAACACAGGAGTGAGCCCCAGTGAGCTTCCAGACGTCGGTGAGCAGACACAGGACTGTGCCCCAGTGAGCTTCCAGACGTCAGTGAACAGACACAGGAGTGAGCCTCAGTGAGCTTCCAGACATCGGTGAGCAGACACAGGAGTGAGCCCCAGTGAGCAGACACAGGAGTGAGCCCCAAGCTTCCAGATATTGGTGAGCAGACACAGGAGTGAGCAGACACAGGAGTGAATCCCAGCCAGCTTCCAGACATCAGTGCGCAGACGTCTTCCTGAAGCACCTTAGCTCTACACCTCCCCATCCTCAGCCCTCAACCTCTCACCTCTCATCAGAAAGTAACCTAGAAACCAGATGTGACCACCCTCTGCCCTCAGTCCTACCGTCCTACTGGAAACCATCATCCAGCTTCTGCTCCCAGCATTCCAGTAAAAATGGGATCCAGCAGTCTATGGATTTCTGGCGTGAAAGATACCTCAAAAAACACTGAGCTACAATCAGTAAAGTGCTTACTCCACAAGTGTGAAGATCCAAGTTCCGATCCCCCGCACCCAAGAATAAAGCCAGATGCAGCAGAGCATGCCAATGATCCCAGCACTGGGAGGCAGAGGCGGGAAGATCCCGGGGCTTGCTGGCCAGCTAGTCTAACCACTGGGCAGCTCCATGCTCAGTGAAAGAGCAGTCTCAAAAAATAAGCTTGAGAAAGAACAATTGAGGAAGACACCTGATGTTGACCTCTGGTTTCTACAACAACACACATGTACAAGTACACACACACACGCACAAAATACACAGTATGTCGTCTTTTGCAGACAGATGAAGCACCTCACTTGAACCACACATCTGGGGGTTAGAGGTCCCTGAGCTCTTGTCTACCTTTAATCTCCAACCTGCTACTTTCTCTGCCATTCCAATCACCACCTTTTCTCACTTCAAATCCCACTCTTCCCTGGGACTAACTTGTATATATGTGTGTGCATGCATGTGTGCTTACATGTCGGGGTGCACATGTGCATCCATGGAAGTGCAAAGCAGACATCAGCCGTCTTCTTCCACTGCCTTCCACTGTTTGTCGAAGTGTGGTCTCTCACTGACCCTGGAGCTCCTGGATTCCAGCGAGTAGAGACAGCCAGCTTGCCGTGAGGATCCCATCTCAGCCTCCAGAGTGCCAGGACTACGGGTGGCCCCCACACCTGCCTACCTTTTACATGGGTTCTGGAGATCCACACTCCAGTCCCAGCGCCTGTATGGACGAAGGCTTTGTCAGTGCTGAGCCATCTGCCCAGCCCCTCCCTTGGATTTCTTGGCACTAATATCTCCTGATATTTCCCTAGCTCCTTCTCCTTTTCATTTATTCAACAAATACTTCTGTGGTGCTTACTGTGTGCCAGCCACCACTCTAACTACTCTAGAAATATTAACTGGTTCAATCCCAATAACCCAAAGTAGATATGATTGTTCCCATTAAACAGAGGAGGCTCACTGAGGTTAAGTGACTTGCCCAAAGCCACAGTCAGTCCCCATCCTGCACCACTAGCCCCAGTGTCTCTCTTTACTGCTTCATTCCCTGTCCCCCAAGAATTAGAAAGGTCACACTTCGCCACTTTAAAGGTCATTTTTTTTCGAACATCTCAATTTCAAAATAATCTAACTGTAGAACTGTTGAGACCACCCAAGGAGAGCTGTTTATTATCCCTCAGCACACATTTTAGAGCTGCCCCCCTCCAACTGCTGACCATACAGAAGGAAAAAGCAACCAGTAAACTATTCTTTTCTTCCATGCAGACTCACCATTTGGTGGGCAAACAAGACAAGGAAACGGTGTTGAGCCCTGGAGGACCAGACAATGTGGTCTGTGTTAAAGACAAAGCAAGACTCGTTCAGAATTCCCCAGGAATGATTGATTGCAACCTAACTGGGCTCTGCATTTGTTTGTACAATCTAAAGAAGGAAGGAGTCCTGTTTAGGTAAGATAAGCTCCAGCCTGGCTTCTGTTGTATTTTTGTAACTTGGGTTTGGCATGAGCAGGGGCGCAAAGGTCTCCGGGCAAAAATGCAGAAAACCAATAACCAAGGCCGATCACTGGAACAAGCCCCAGATGCCGTGCTTCCAAACACGCCACCTTCCACTTTAAGGAAACAAGCACACAAAGGCTTCCAAAACTGTCTGGCCCAGGCGGGGGTCACTGCATGGGACCAACTGATTTCTTGTCTAGGACAGGGAGAGGGCAGTAGGGTAGGAGGGAGGAAATGACCGTGCAGATTGGTAAATATAAAGCTGCCCGTTCTCTAGGCCCCCAAGGAGAAAGAAAACAAAATCCATTAGTGAGCTTGAAGACAAACGCTATGTGGTACTTAAATCCACATATGATATCACCTTCCTATGAGGAAGAAGAAATGAACAGTGCAGACAGGCAGAGCCCTGACAGTTTCTGACAGGCAGGAAGGGAAAGGGGGCAAGAAAGGCAATAGAAATTCTCAAAAATTAAAGTATCTCAAGCCACCAAAACACATCAAGAGAAATGCTCATATGTAAAATAACTTATGTCTGGCCACTGCCTCTGATGGATGTCCATCCATTCATCAATTCATCCAACATTAACTACAGGTTTCTTCCTGAGCCCAAGGACTATGTAAGGCTCTAGGGATAGACTCAAAAAGGTTCAATGACCCTGATCCAAATATCCAAAATGTTCTAAGATTTGCAACTTGCTGACACGACCACACAGGGCAGAGTTCACAGCTGACCTCATGTGACAGGTCACAATAAGAATTCATAAGCATCATGGGCAACTTATTTTATGTCCCCCCAAAAGAAAAAGGACCCTCTGGACTCCATCTGTCTATTCAAACTTCATCTCAGGTACAGAATGCTTCATTAGTAGGATCGAAAGGTTATGCCTGGACAAGCTGGCAGCCCATGAAAGAAAACAGCCAGAACTGACTAGAGACCAAGACATCAGCTCCAGAGAAAGTAGAGTGTTTTGCTTCTCATCCACCTGTGCCCCTTTTCTAAGCCTAGGGAACAATCTGCGGAAGAGGGGGCGTGGTAGAATGTAAGGGCTGCGATTGGGGTGAATGGTGAAACTACAACAATATAGACTGGACACTCATTTGATCAACTTGATTGAACATACAAGCCCCCCCTGCTGGATGGTGGGACTCAAGAGCTGTGTGGGTTTGGGCACAACTGCTTGCAAATTGGTTTTACATGAAGGATGCTTGTACTCACAAATTATCACGTATTGTTTAAAAAAAATGAAAACAAAACAAAAAAGCAGAGAAAGATGCAGAAAACTTACGGCAGAATGCATGATCTGGGATGGGTAGGGGTGGGGTGGGGGGAAGGGAAGGAGATATATGCCTGAACTGAATTGGAAAATGATGTATGAAATACACGAAGCATCAACAAAAAATAAATAAAAATAAAAATAAAAAAAAAGAAATAAAACAAAAAAATAAAAAAAATAATGTCAGTGCACAAAACAAAACAAAACAAAAAAGATATATAAAATTATCCTCTGGCTCTATTAAAAGGTACATACCTAAACATAACTGAATTCTGTGTTCAGATTTGAGTCTTAGTCTCATGTGAAGGGACTGGGGAGATGGCAAAGTTGGTAAAGCTGCTTGCATACAAGCCGAGGACCTACCTGAGTTTTGATCCCATGCACCCATGTAAAAAGCCTGCCAAAGAGGTGTTTACATCTAGAACCCCAGCTCGGGCTGAGTGGGGGTTATGGAGACAGGCAGATCCCAGGTTATGCAGCCAGCATAGCTGAATTAATGAGCTCCAGGTTGAGTTGGAGATCTATTTCAAAAAGTAAAGTGGAAGCTAGGCATGGTGGCACACACCTTTAATCCTACCACTCAGGAGACACAGGCAGGGCATCCCTGTGACACTGAGGCAAGCCTAGTCTCTGGAGCTACAGTGAGACCCTGTCTCAAAAGTCAAAAAAGGGGCTGGACAGATGGCTCAGCAGTTAAGACCACGTGCTGTTCTTCCGAAGGACCAAGGTTCAATTCCCAGAACCCACACAGGGGCTAACAACCTTCTGTAACTCCAGTTCCAGGATACATGACACCTTCTGGCCTCTGCTGGCATTGGATCCATGTGGTGCACTTACATACATGTAGGCAAAACACTCATGAACATAAAATAAAAATAATACTTTTAAGTCAAAAAAGGAAGGTAGATAATGATTGAGGCAGACACCCAGTGTCAACTTCTGGCCTACACACACACACACACACACACACACACACACATACACACACATGCACATGCACACATAAGCTATCTCATGTGTATACAGCTGTGCTGGCACAAATTAGAGAACCTGGGCAGAAGGAACCTCGCTTGAGGAATTTCCTCCATAGGACTGGTTTATGGCCATGTCTGTGAGGCGTTTTCTTAATTACTAATTGATGCAGCAGGGTGCAGCTCACTGTGGGTGGTGCCGGCCCTGGGCAGGTGGGCCTGGACTCTACAAAGAGGGTAAGTGAGCAAGCTGGGAGAAGCAAGCCTACCCGAAGCCTTCCTCCATAGCTCAGGTCTTGTCTCTGGGTTCCTGCTTGAGCTCCTCCCTGGCTTCTCTGACGATGGACTGTAACCTGTAAGCTTTTCTCCCCAGTTGCTCATGGTCAGTGTTTTACCACAGTAACAGAGAAGCAAACTGGAACAGTGAGTATATCAAACTCTGAGTACTCTGAAATCAGAAACATTTCTAGTCCCAAACATTCCATTCAAGGGCTATTTGACCTTTGTGCCACATCTATCCATGGGGAGTTCAGAGTTAACTGGAAACTCACCAGAAGTTTCCAGCAGGTGCTAGTCTGTGTACAGAGTGTACCAATGGATGTGTTTCTTGGTATTTTACCTCTGATGAATATTTCAGATAAAAGGCAAAGCAAAATCAACTACTCAATAAGTGTGAACTATAAACAGAATGGCCTAGATTTTTCCATTAACTTGAACAATGCTGAAGAAGTTTGTTTACAAAAACCTGTCGAAGTACACTCAGGAATGGGGTGGCTCTTTTGAGCAATAACGTTTCCGTGCCAACCCAAAAATCTAAAAGGGAGAGTCCCTGGTCGGAAATGACAGTGCTGGGTAGGAACAGCAGCAGCGCGGGCTGGACTGTTCAGCTCCAGTTGGAAAACAATGGCTTACAGGTCATTCCTCCAACACGCAGAAACCTTTCAAAAGACTTGGCTATAGGAATTGCTCTAAATATACAATATTCCTAATGGGGAATTGTCAGACTAAACTTAGGATTCATGAATTTAACTAACATCTCCCATGAAACATCTACATGACTATAAATGTCTATCACTATCATAAAGAATGTAGACAAGTACTTGTTACAAACATAAACACACCATGAAAGAACTAATGGCAGCTTAGAGGAAAGAATAGTTTTACTATCTGATTTCATGGTTAACATCCTCAATTTCAAAACAAAACCATCCACATGCACAAAGATGTTCTTTACTGGCAGTAGCACCTCCAGACATCCAGAACTCAGCTGCCCAGGAACCCAACAGCCATGAAACTGCCCAGGAACCCAGACTCTGAACAGAAAAACCTGCAACATGAACAGTGAAGGTCCGGGGTGTATCTGTTTAGTAACTGCATTCACGGATGGGGGACTAGGTGTCCATGCCAAAACCTGCACATGCTCTGCTAAAGGCAGACTACCACCTGACCCAGTCATACCACTCCTCAGTATATACCCACAAGACTCATCCTACCGCAGAGATAAGTGCACATCCATGTTCATTGCAGCTCTCTTCACAATAGCAAAGAGCTGGAAGCAACCCAAGTGCCCCTCAACCAATGAGTGGATAAAGAAAACATGTTACATCTACACAGTGGAGTAGTTCTATGCAGCAGTAAAGAAAAATGACATCATGAACTTTGCAGGTAAAAGAATGGAACTCAAAGCTATTATGCGAGGTGAAGTAATACAGTACCAGAAAAAGAAAGGACGAATGGTGTCCCTCATTTGTGGATCCTAGCACCAAATCTCTATTTGTAAGGCAAACTGAATAATTCTTTTTTATTCTTTCTCTTTTAGTAAATACCTGATGTTACTCATCAACTTGCTATGTAATGTAGGAATGTAAAGTAATATTTTTATTTACCTGGATACAACTCTACTGTCAAAATGTAAATCCCTAAACATGTTTTGGAATTAACCAATACTTTATTTTCAGACATCATAATTTTTTTTGGTATATGTGTGGCATGTACATATGCATAGTTTGGAGCAATACAAATTGGAAGGAACAACAACAACAAAGACTAGGTCAAAGAACTGACTGAAACAGTAAATTTCTGCCCCAAACAGTGAACTTCTGCATTGAAATATTTTTAAAAGACTGAGAAAAAGATGCAAGACATGTATGGCAGAATGCATGAGATCTGGCGGGGTGGGGGTGGCAAGGAAGGGGAATGAGTCTAAATTTGGTTAAGAAATGTTGTATGAAATGCACAAAACTTTAGTAAAAAAGAAAAAAGTAGTAGAGTAGGCAGATCACTTGGTGTCAAGGCACTCACCTGCAATCCCAGGACTCAGGAGCCAGAGGCAGGAGGATTCCCACTGCTTTGAGGATAGCCTGGGGTGCCAGAGATGCAGTAGTAGGAAAGAGGCTTCCAGAGAACTCTGGAAAGCCAGGGTGGGAACTAAGATGAGGAGAAGAGGACTAAGGAAGAAACAGCTCATGGGCTCAAAGCCCCTTTGCAGACAGGAAGCCATCCAAAGCCATTATCTCTGTGATTAAAACAAATTTACTCTTCACAGTGTTCATGTTAAAGAGCTTTCTGAATGTGCAGAAGAAAAACAGATATGTCCTTCTTGATTTGAGAATCCATTTGTGCCAGGGAATGAACAATGGCATATTCCCTGAGCAGTGATTAAGGAAAGGGACCATGGCAGTAACTGAGAAATGTGGTGGCCAAGAGGGCTATTTCACCAGTCAAGAGACAGATCTAATCAGGATCTAACACAGACACCAGAGGGAAACCCAAGATGGATTTTCTTCTGCTTTCCTCTTTGACTGTGGCATGCAGAAGTAGTGCAGATTTCCTGCAGGAAATAGAAGATGAATGACAGCAGCAGCCAGCCACTGCATCTGACCCAGAGGAATCCAGCTTCTTAAAGGCAGAGTGGGCAGCAGCAAACAGCATCGTGAGCCACAAGTACTTACAAAGATCTACCCCGATCTATAGTTCAGATCCTTATCCATGATTCAAACTCCCCAAAGCAAGCCAGGTGGTGGTGGCATATATTTGTACACCCAGCATTTGGGAGGCGGAGGCAGGTGGATCTCTGTAAGCTTCTGGAGGTTCCAGGCTAAAAAGAGCATATAGTGAGATCCTGTCTCAAATAAAAACAAGATGGATGGACGGGTGGCTGGATGAATGGACAGATCAATCCCCACATCTCTGAAAACCCATACTATGTTGTTTGGTGAAAAATCATTGATAAAACTTGACAAGAACTAACCTGAAGCTGTATGGATTGTCTTTATCCACTGTCTGGGTTCATATATTTCACTACCAAAAATACTAATGTGTTTGAACATGGGACTCTGCTACTGAAGAGGCCACATAAGGTATGTTATACACTGTATACCAATTTTTGTAAATCTAAGAAATTCTGAAACATGAAATGCATTTCAGATAAGGGTCCATGGAGTTGAACATTATAAAATTATTTCCAGCATCCAAAAAGAATCTAGGAAAATAGCTTCTACCTAAGTTCTTTCACTTAACTGATTTTACCCCCAAACCCTAGTTTCATGAGAAACAGTCTTGATATACATCCCAGGCTGGACTGGAACTTACTATGTAGCCCAAGCTGGTTTTAAACCCGTTATTCTTTCCCCTCAGCCTGCAGAATGCTGGGACTACAGGTGTGGGTCACCACACCCTGCCCGCCTCACCTGAGATTTTCATCATATGCCTGGTACTGGGCTAAATGTTTGATATACTTCCGAAAGGCCTCAATTTGATTTTTGCCTTAGATGTAAAACAAGGTAAAGAATAAGAATCACCATAACTGCTTAAATCATTAAGAGTGTTTCATGTTCATAGGGAGAGAAGAAAAGGAAGCCCTATGTGTTACACATAAGATGAATTAATGCAGGCTGGAGAGATGGCCTAGCGGTTAAGAGCACCGACTGCTCTTACAGAGGACCTGGGTTCGATCCCCAGCACCCACATGGCGGCCGAGAGCCATCTGAAACTCCAATTCCAGGAGAACTCCAGCTCCAGGGGAATCCGAGACCCTCTTCTGACCTCCGCGGCATTGCACGACATGGGTGCACAGACTTGCATGCAGGCAGTACATTCATACATGTACAGAAATAAATAAAATTAATAAAAAAAAAAGATGAATTAATGCAAGTGGTCTATAAAAGCAGCTGAGTTAATCCTACCAGAGTGGCAGAAAGAGGTCAGAAGGAAGGACATCTCACTAATAGCTGGACCCTCTTCTACTTCTGAACCTTAGAACACAAATCCCAGGGCATCGTAGCCCATCAGACAGCCCTGCCGACCTGGAACACAACCCAGATGCCCTCTGCTTCATGACTTCCAATTCCCTTCCACTATCTCTCCACTAAGCCACTCCAGTCCCCATAGTAAACACACACTTGTCCCCAGGCCACGTCCGCACAGCACTTCAACCTAGAACTGAGCTTCTCCATTCTCTACTCTCATCCAAAACTCTTTCCAATTGGGCTGATCACAGAACCCAACAGGTACATAGACATGGATCTGCCCACAGGACCCTTCCACCTGTACTTGCTCGCTGTTCATTCTCTCAGGCTGAAGTTTTGAGAAGGCAAGAAATGCTCACCTAACAATGTCTGGTACAGACTGGTGGTAGAAAGCACTTAAAGAATGTCAGGAAGAGGACTAGAGACTTGGCTCCGCAGTTAAGAGCACTGGCTGTTCTGGCAGAGGGCCTGAGCTTGGTTCCCAGCACCCGCAAGGCTGCTAACAACTCCAGTTTCAGGGATCTGACGGCCTCTTCTGAACTCCATGGGCACTGCACAACATGGGTGCACTTATATACATGGCAGGCAATACACTCATACACATAAAACAAAATAAATAAAATATAGAAAAAATTAAGAACATGAGTAAAAGGGAGACACAATGCCTCAGTGAACTTGCTTAATCATTCAAACATCACTTTTATGTGTAATTTAACAATGTGTCAGACACAAAATGTGCTGCACCTGATCTGAAGACTCTTACTGGCTCCTCTAATTACTCTTGTCAAATGCAGATCTACAGAGCATCAGCTAAAACCCTTGGGGCCAGATATACTTCACAGTCAGAATTTCCTAGATTTTAAAAAAGTAACCTAGTCCTTATACCCTGTGATATAGTAAATGAACATGCTTGGCTGATCTTTGCACCCAATCACTTTGTGATTCTGACCTCTGATGCAGAAAGCGGGGGGGGGGTAGGGACGTAATAAAGGGGAACAGATAAACCACCATCTCAGCCAAAGCAGAAACCAAATGGAATCCTGGCAGCAGAGTGTGGCATGGAGTCCATGAATCACACTCAACTGACTCTTGCTAGTGTCTTCCTAATGTCATTAATGACCAGCATTCCAGGCTCATCTACTTTGTGCCAGCCAGTGTAGTAAGCGATGGATGTGTTCCAACTCATTTAAGGTTCAAATCATTCCAAACAGAAATACAAGTCTCATTCTCATCTTAGAAAGGAAACTGAGGTAGAGAAATGCAAAATAACTTTCATAAGCTTACTCAGCTATGACACAGTGGACCATGAACGTGATATTCTGTAAAGGCCAGTGGAATTACTAAAGAATTAACCCATGTCCTAGTTTCTAATTGTGGTGATAAAACATCCTAACCATAAGCAACATAGGGGAAGAAAGGATTAATGTTAGCTGACAGCTCCAGATCACTGTCCATCACTGAGGGAAGTCAAAGCAAAAACTCCAGAAAGAAGGTCTTCTTGCCATCTCACACAGCATTCGCTCCAACCAAAGAACTCAGTTCATAGCCAAAAGAGTACAGCAAGAATCATGGGGGTGGATGCTTGCTAGCCAGCTCACTAACCAGCTTAAATTCAGCTAGATATCTCATACAGCTCAGGTCCCCTGGGTCTACATGAGCTGGGCCCTCCTACACCAAGTAACAGTCAAGACAATCCCCCACAGATGTGCCCAGAGGCCAGCCTGATAGAGGAAATTCCTCAATTGAGGCTCCCTTCTCAGGTAATTTACGTTGTGGCAATTGACATCTCAAATCAACTATCACAAGTATTTACCATTACACAGCATAGGTTAATAACTAGAAAAAGTACATGCCCTGAGAAGAGAAACTGGGTTTGAATCTCAGCCCCACCATCACACAACACGCAACAGCTATGAATACAGAAATTGAAGTCTCTAATTCTTCATTTCCTCTGAATAAAAGAGGGTTGCAGCCACCCACCTAGATAGCAAGAGCAGCATCTGAGAGGATGTGGGCACCCAGTCAATACTTCAAAAAGAAATAGTGCACACTTACATGGTACGACTACACGTTTTAATTTTCACAAAAATTTAACAACATAAACACTAACATTAATCACATTTCATTTGTTGATTGGTTTTTGCACTGCAGAGAATAGAACCCAGAGCTTTTCAGATGCCAGGAAAGCACTCTACCACTGGCTACATCCCTAGTCTCTGGTTGTACTGTAATATCAGGACTCTGAGTCTTACAGGCACTGAGTTCTTACTCGAGGTCACACAGCCTTCCTCTTCCTTTCTCAGAACTTTCCCTAAGCAGAGTGGAGGGGTTCTTTCCATTCAATGTAGTGAAATATCTTCCTGATTTGTTTTCCTCACAGCCGTCCCCACCAGCTTACTCTCATCTCAAAGCAAGTCACATTCACCTCCTAAAGCTTGTTTCCTGAACATGATCTCACACACACTTCACTCAGAAAACGTAGACTTAGTTTAAAATACAAGCATCATTTGTTACCCCAGCCACAATGGAAAACACCATATTAAACTAGCTATAAAAGAAATGGCTGGCTTTTATATGTCTAATATAAAGATCTTAGGGAAAAGCACAAACATCACATTCCAAGACATTTGGTGCACCCACATACAGTATGTGCCTCTGGCGAATCTGTAGTTCAGCCCCAAATGGCTGGCAAAAGTCTGCAGCTTTGTATAGCTTTTCTTGAAAAGGAAAGAAAGCACTTGGCTTTGAAATTCTCCAATCTCTGATGCCAAGCAGTTACCACCCACTTTCACTTTGTGGGTGTGCCCGAGAAAGGCCACCTGGATGATTGTACCAAGCTGGTCTGGATGCTCTCCGTACACCACCCTGGATAAGTGCTCCTTCCCACCTCCTTCAGGAAATGTTCTAGAAGCCTGCAACTTACCCATTCTTCTGCCTCTCCCAACAGACTACAGCCACTCTGAATCAATATGCCAAGGCTCTGCTCGGAGCTCTGTGAGTGTTCTCTCTTACCCCCAAGACAGCACAATTCCACTTCATGCAAATCTTTATTTTTCTGATTTGGAAGATTCATTTAATATGGGTTGTGCTGATGTGCATCCCATCAAAAACTCTCCCTCCCAGACTCCATGAGATTCAAATCTTTCTAATTATTGATGGAAGAAAGAAGCAAGCCCTAGGCTACACTACTTGGGAATACCATTCTTGGGTTTGCAATCCGATCACAATGCTTGAGGTTACTATAAGCCCTGCCAGGTGATGCAGGTCGAGATGTAGGTACTACACAGCCATGGGCTCAGTCATTGGCGGTTACTAGAGTAAATCTTGAGTGTGGTTTTTGAAATGAAGTCTGTAATAATTACCAACCAGTAAGAACAAATTCCAGTTGGCATACATACAGTCAAATGTGCTCCACACAAATTCTTGAAATGGATTTGTCCTGCAGCACTTGGCAGCCAGGGGCTAATACCTGCTGTCAAATCTTCCCTGGCCAAAGCCTTGTCTTCCCCAGTCCATAATTGTGCTGGATAGCTTTAGTGTCAACTTGACACACATGGGTTGAGGGAGCCTCAATTGGGGAATTGGCTCCACTGGATTGGCCTGTGGCCACAATGAGTAGTGCCACCCTGGGCAGGTTGTTGTGTACGGTATAAGAAGGCAGGCTGGGCATGAGCCAGAGGAGCAATCCAGTGAACAGCATTCCTCCATGGCTTGTGCTTCAGTTCCTACCTCCAAGTTCCTATCCTGAGTTCCTGCCTTGGGCTCCCTAAGTGATGAACTGGGACCCGGGAGATGTAAGCTGAATAAATCCTTTCTTCCCCAAGTTGGTGTCGGTCAGAGTGTTTTGTCACAGCAATGGAAGACAAACTAGAACAGAAATTGGTACCTGAAGAGTGGGGTATTGCTGTGACAGACCTGACCTTAGTGTTTTGGGGAAGGATTGTGGAGGCATTTGTAACTTTGGGCTGGGAAGATCATTGAATGCCTAGAGATTGTTGCTGTGGAGCTTGGAGCAGTTTTGCTGAAGGATTTGTAGAAGATGGAGGCCTGGCTTGTGAAGTTTCTAGTTTCAAAGGGGAACAGAGATCGTCAGGACTGTGTAATCTGTGGGTTCTGGTCAGCCGGGGCTGAAGAATCAGCTGTAAGTAACAAGAGACCAGAACCTGAAGGGAAATCTTTGTTGTACTGGGACAATTGATGCTGGTTAGCTGGGGCTGAAAAATCAGCTGTAAGTAACAAGAGACCAGCATCACTGTGGTGAAATCTTCTGGGAAGAATTTCTTCAGGGTCAGCACACAGAAGCTGTGATCCAGAAGGGGCCTGAGCCTCCATCTCAAGCCAGAAGCAGGACTTGGTAGAACATGTAAGAGTCTCCTAATGGCTTCGGTGTTGAAATTTGAGTGGGTCACAGAGAGCAGCCGAGGTTGGCACTGTGAGAGGTCAGGAAAGACCATTGGTGGAAGTGCACTCGTTGCAGTGAAGACCCGAGGACTGCAGGGGCCATGAGAGAAGCTGAGGCTTGCACCAGGAGAGGTCAGAAGAGACCATTGGGGAAGGTGCTGCCTCAGTTTCAGTGGCGACCCCAGCTTTTTGGAGATGCCGGGAACCTTGGAAGACCACCGAGCAGAGGCAGGTGTGGAAGGGAGTCGGCCTGGGCCTGAGATGAGCTGTGTGCCATGGGCAGCAGAGTTGGAGAGGGGAGCTGCGAGACCCTTTGGACCCCAGAAGATTGTGAGTGAGTCCCGGGTGTCCAGCCTTGATCTACTTGCTGGACTTAGGTTTTGTTTGAGTGTCCTGATTCTTCCGTTGAAATAAGACGACTTGTTTTGGATTTACAGCAAGCCCACATATAAGAGACTTTTTAACAGACTGTGAACTTTTAAGTGTTTGGACATTTTAAGGACTGTGGGGTTTTAAGGTTGTACTGTCTTAGGTTGGTGATTAATGTTAACATCATACTTGGGGAATAAGAAACTGGAAAGGTGGGTGGTTTAATAGTGATGCGTTTTGTGTGTCAAGTTGACAAGGGGTCAATTGTTGCTGAAGAGCTTTAGTTCAACTTGACACCAACCTGGTTGAGGGAGCCTCAATTGGGGAATGTTGTGGTCACTGGATGGCCTGTGGCCACGTCTGTGGAGTATTGTCTTGATTGTCAGGCAATGTGGGAGGGCCCAGCCCACAATGAGTAGTGCCACCCTGGGCAGGTGGTTGTGTACGGTATAAGAAGGCAGGCTGGGCATAAGCCAGGGGAGCAAGCAGTGAACAGCATTCCTCCATGGCTTGTGCTAGCTTCCTGCTCTCCAGGTTCCTGCCCTGAGTTCCTGCTTTGGCTCCAAGTGATGAACGTGTGACCTGGGAGATGTAAGCTGAATAACCCTTTCCTCCCCAAGTTTGTGTGGTCAGAGTGTTTTGTCACAGCAATGGAAGACAAACTAGGACAATGATGCAGAGTTGGGAATTCCAGGGAGGACCTGCCAGGGATGTGTTGATGTCTCAAGAGCCTCCTAAAGTGTGAACATTGAGGTCTTGCCTCAAAGCCTCCTGCACCTTGCTTCCTTGGGGAGAGGACTCAGGCTGAGCAGATCAGAGGCGCGGTTCCTATAGTGCAGCCCTACGGCAGCTCATTTATCAAATAATGAGTTCCAGCCAACTCCTGAAGCAGAGCTGGCCAAGAATGAGATGTAATTAATCTGACTTGGTCATCTCCGGAGGCAGGCTAGATTCTCGCCTCATCTTCTTGTCCTATACCCTAAATCCAAAGCATGGCCCTGGCAGACCTTCTACTCTCGCCTACATGGCCAGCAGACTTTCCCATGGATGATACGATGACAGCTTCAACAAATAACTATGAAAAGTGGAGGGGGGACATTTTTTTTTAATTAATTTTTATTGATGGTTTGTGCATTTCGTACATCATTTCCAATTCAGATCAGGCATATTTTCCCTTTCCCTTCCCCCCCACCTCCCACCCCATCCCAGATCATGTATTCTGCCATAACTGGTCCTGTGCTCTTTCAGGTTTTTTTTTTTATTTTTTAGCTATAAGTGGATAATCCATGAGTATAAGCACCTTCGTGCAAAACCAATCTACAGACGTTGTGCCCAAACCCCCACAGTCCCACCATCATTGGGGGGTGACAGGTTGTTTGTTCAATCAAGTTGATCAATGAGTGTCCAGACTACATCTCTGTAGTTTCAACCATTCACCCCAATCCAGCCTTACATTCTACCACGCCCCCTCTTCCGCAGATTGTTCCCTAGGCTTAGAAAAGGGGCACAGGTGATGAGAAGTAAAACTGTCCTCTCTCTCTGGAGCTGTTGACTTGGATTCTGGTCAATTCTGGCTGTTTCCTTTCATGGCTGACAGTTTGTCAGGAGTAACCTTTCGATCCTACTAATGAAGCACAAGCAATTAGATATATAGGTATTTAAGCAGCAATAATAGTTATGGTAAGGTTACTTTGGCATAGACGCATATGTTTGAGATGATATGTTAATCATGAATTCATTTTTACCCCCTGATAAATATGACAGGGTCTTACTGTGGCTTATAACATCTCCTAACTGTAGAGGATGAGGCTTGTGGCATCAGCCATGGGTTATTCCCCAAGGAGAAGCCAATAGCCATTAGATTTGGGATAATACAGGCCACTGGCTGCCTCTGGGCACAGTATTTCCAGGGCAGGTAAATTGGAGACAACATTATAGAGGTAACTCTTATAAAACGGTAAAAATGCCTTCTTTAATGGACTAAAGACATAAGAACTGTGAAAAGGATTATACTCTGTTCTGAACCAAATATAATATATAAAGTCCTGGGCTATGCACTTAGGCAAAGTATATTAATGCAGGAGCTTCTGACATCAGCAATGGATTGTTCTACCAGGGGGATGTTGGCCAGGGGATCCAAGGCCCCACAAAAGGTAAGGGCTCCTGCCCCTAAGTTGGGATACCTGCAGAGGAGAGGCTAAACCTGCTGCCGAAGACCGGACATTAACATGGGAGGGATGTATTGAGACCCACACATGCAAGTGTACATGGCCTCTGGATGCCAGAGAGTGGTTACCAAAGGCCACTAAACCAATAAAGCAAAAGGGGTCTCCCTGAGTCAAAGCAAGACTCCACCGTCAGCACCAGCTACACCTACCTCGTGAGGGACATTTGTAAAGCCCTATTGTAATTTAAGGTTACTGTGCAACCAAAGGGCTTCTGAGCATTTCTGGATGTTGCCTCCATTAACTGCAGCCTCCCTGAGGGAGAAGTCATCACCACCCAGTCTGGGGCCATGTCTACATGGCAAAATGCAAGCTCCACGTCTACCAAGCTTAGCTGCCCACAATTCCACACTTTCTCCTCATTCAAATCCCAGCTGAAAGGTCAGCTCCCAGGAAAGGCTTCCCAGACCACCCAACGGAAGGCAGTACAGGGTCCATCTCACACTCCCATAACAGGGTCCTTCTTAATTGTATCCACAGCAATTAATATTACCTGAAAGTTTTTTAATTTTGTATTTTAACTTATAATTAGTGTTTGTGAGAGAGAGAGGTGCGGGTGTTCATGCCTGGGTGCACACAAACCACGGTGCACATGTGCAGGTCCCAGGGCAACTCTGGGAGTTGTTGTTCTCCTGCCTTGTTGAAGCAGGGCCTCTCCTTGTTCCTGCCTGGCTATGTACTCCAGGCTAGATGGCCCTCAAGCTTCTAGGTGACTCCTATCTCCAACGCCCCTCTTGTTGTAGGCTGCTATTTTACAGATGCACACTGGCATCTGGCTATTTTACACAGGTTCCAAGGACTGAGCGCAGGTTAAGGGTATCGGGTTTACACAGCAGCTTTACCTGCGGAGCCATCTCACTGGACTCTGAAGTTCTTAAAAAATGCATTTAGTGTCCATCTTTCACTGCTATAATATCTGTCTCTTCAGAGCAAAGGAATATGTATGTCTAATACTAGTTCAAAGCTGTATGTTTGATGTTAATAACAATACTATCGAAGAATGTATTTAAGTAGACATGGGGAGGGAAGAGAAGAGAGGGGAGGAGAGGAGAAGAAAAAAAAAAAATAAGGAACAAAAAGAGGGAAGGGAGGGAGGGAAGAAAGAAGGAAGGAAGGAAACGCAGACTCCTCCATTAGTTTGAGGAGAAAGAATTATTTAAGGTATTGGGACTTTGTGACTAAGAAACATGTTAAATTCTGAGACATGTTACTGAGGAAGGCTGTAAAGCATCTGGGAATTTCCAGGTGAAATAAGCGCTATACCTTTCATATACCTCCTTTATGAACGAGGAATGACCTGAAACCCTGGCGCACCACCTTCAAGACATTTTATTTTGTCCCCTGTAACAGTGGCAACTTCTAAAAATACATGTTTTGTCTCTGGATGAAATTGCTTGTTTACGGACTATGTATTGTTTCCTCCTCAAATGCGGCTAGGCCTCACCCCTGCCACACCACGCTTTAAAAGCCTGAGTTGACAGAGTTCCATTGTCCCAAGCGGCATTTGAAAACTGGAATTTGGCTTGCTGACCACACACACCAGCAAACATCTGGACCAGTGAGTGTGAGAACATTCTGTGGTAACAAAGCTCCCACAGTGAGGATGAGATTGGAATCCCACAAGGTGTGGAGCCTCAGGAGGCCAGGGGACCAGATGGCAAGAGCTGCAGCCGCTTACTCTGAGCAGGACGCCTGGCTGTCGGGTGTTGAAAGCAGGTGCCTCCACCCACATATCGATCAGTCCTCAGTAGGGGGATCCTAAACTTGCTGCCTATGTAGGTTTCTGCCCAGACACCCAGGCCAGCTGACTACATGGCTGTTCCCTGGGTCATGCCCCTTCTCGGCCCAGGTGACATGTTTAATTAAATTTTACAATTTCCATATGATCTAGAAGAGAGGCATTTGGTATATTACATTTGCAAAAGTAAAGCATTTCTTTGAAAATGGAAAGGTGTTGGCTGGCTAGTCAGCTGTGGTCTTTATCATCACTGAGATCTGATACGGGGCTACTTAGCAGCTGACACCTCACCTATCCTCACAGCTTTGGCAAAGTCAGTCAAATACAAGTGAATAGCTGAGATGCAGAAAACAAGGTAAATGTGGGGAGGCAGGGGAGAAAAGAAGACACACCTGCCGTTTTCTGTGTCAGATGCACCCTTTTCAAAACGTATTTCATTTCTTATTTTTATGTGTCTGCGATTGCCTGCATGTGTGCAGTGCACCTATGTTGTGCAATCCCCACCAAGGTCAGAAGAGGGCATCAGATCCCCTGGAACTGGAATGACAGACAGTTGTAGCTGCCATTGTGGGTGCTGAGAACTGAACCCAGGGCTTCTAAAAGAGCAACCAGTGCTCTTCACCACTGAGCCATCTCTCCAGTGCCCCCCACCCCCTGGGGGGATTGTCGTAATTAACTGATGTGGGAAGACGCTGCACTGTGGCCAACGCCATTCGCTAGGCAGGGAGTCCTGAACTGTATGAATGGAGCAGAGCATAAGCAAGACAGTATGTATGTGTCTGCTTCCCTCTGTGGATGTGATGTGTGACCAGCTGTCTCTAGCTCCCGCCACTGTGACTTCCCTGCAGTGATGTACTATACTATAACCTGGCATTGTGAGCTAAAATAAACTCTTTTCTTGCTTTCTGACAGAATTTTTTATCACAGCCAACAGAAAAAAACAACCTAGAACATAAGGTATGTACCAAAGTCCATGTTTCTGGCCACCCTATTGTACTTATTTTCCATTTTACAATAACACTTTTTAGATACTATATACACCAAGGAGACAACTTTCTAAAAAAAAAATCATTGAACCATTTTATTCTTTATTTACTGAAAACCACTTGTATGATTTAAGTTGCTTTAAAACAGAAGTTCCTAAAAGCTGCATCTTTGTGGCTGACATGTGAATTTGAAACTGGCACCCAGTTTTGCATTTCATGGTCCTGAAATTAGATAATCAGTGCTAACACCAAACAAGAACTCCTGTGATGACTAGTTGACACAGAAGCATAATGCATAGCTTTACATCAGGCTCCAGGTCCCACATAATTTATGTTCATAACAAAACAGGAATCTGCCCAGTCTCTGACATATGGATTTATGGTCTCAGCCAAGCCTAAGTTAAGGCACATTAGTCGAGTGTGTCTAAACATCTGACTCTAATCACAGCACTGAAAATAGCCAGACATATAAACCTATTTCACTGAGTGTGAGAAGTTAAGAGGAAACTGGTTTTGAAGGGGAGTTGGTGTAATGTGCTGTTAATCAGCATCATCTTTTCTTAGTGGCATGTGAGCTGTCTCTGCTCTCCACCACTGCCATTATGGAAATGATTCAACTATGGCCAAGGTTACAAAGCCAAAGTCAGGCAGAAGGCAAAAGGGAAGATTCTGTGGATGTTTATTAGCTATGGTAGTTTTATATGATCCATGGTTCTATGTGGTCCACACATTCCAAATTCCTGCCCCCCCCGCCCCGGTTAAATGAAGGAGAGGGTTTTTTGTTGTTGCTCACTCGCAGATATTTTGGGGAATAAGGTACAGTAAATTTGTGATATATTTTTTCCTCTCATAAACATAAGGAGCTGAAGTTTAAACTAAATATATTTATTGCCTTCTAATGATATTTCCCAGTCTACCAGGAAGAAGGAAGACACAGTCTCATCCAATCCCTTCAGGGTCTGTATCAACCCACCCCCAGCAAGCCACAGACTATTACTCCTCAGCTACCAATCTCCTTCCTAAACCACTTCCTTTTGATAAACCACAGGAACCTCTGTTAGTCTTTCTCAAAAGCCTCATTAATCCTCTTACCGGAGGTCACTGTGTAGAAATGATCTGGATCTTAGCCAACCCACAAACAGAAGTAACTGTGCTAAATAAACATTTACAGACACCAGAATTTTTCTTTTTAGTACTAGGGCTAGAACCCAGGACTTTGCACACCCTAGGCAAAAGTGGCACCCAGAGCTACACCTTTAGCCCTCCGACCAGGATAAACGATCTAAGGTGTTAAGGTCCTGCACCGCAAGACTTAAAACCATCTGGCTGGCTAGAGATAATTATTTCCTTTTTTTTTTTTTTTTTTTTTTTTTGGTCTTTTTGAGACAGGTCTCCCTGTAGTCCCAGCTGTCCTGGAACTCACTATGTAGACCAGGCTGGCCTTGAACTCACAGAGATCCACCTGTCTCTGCCTCCCAAGTGCTAGGATTAAGGGCGTGCACCACCATGTCCAGCTGAGGTGATTACTTTCTGAAGATTACAACATACAGAAATGCTTCCTTCCACTCTGATTTATGAACTCTACATATTGTGTTTAGCAAAATATTTATCTTGATGACTATGCTGGATAGCTTTAGTCGTCAACTTGATGTATTTGGGTTGAAGGAACTTCAATTGGGAACTCCTCAATGGACTGGCCTGTGGCCATGTTGTAGTGTATGTTGATTGTTGATTGATGTGGAAGGCCAGCCCTTGTGGGGTGGTGCCACCCCTGGGCAGGTGGTCTAGCTATATAACAAAGCAAGACTGCATGGGCCAGAGAGCAAGCCAGTAAACAGAATTCCTCCAGGGCCGGTGCTTCAGCTCCTGCCTCAGGTCCTGCCCTGAGTTCCTGCCTTGGGTTCCCTAAGTGATGAACTGTGTGACCCATGAGACCCAGGAGATGTAAGCCAAACGAACCCCTTCCTCCCCAATGTCATTGGTCAGAGTGGTTTGTCACGGTGATTGAAAGCAAACTACAACAAAGGCTTTACAAGATAAAACAATCTCTAAGGGAGAAAAACTATCACCAGGGAAAATTTAAGTGATATATATACATCAATATGTAAAGGAAGAACATATGTGACATCTGTCAGAACCCAGACGGGGTCCTGTACATGATCTCAGGTCCCAGGAGCCATAAGCAAGCTCACCTTCCAAATCACCTTTCAGGTTGGGGAATCGCACCTCCAGTGGAGGCCCAGGGTCGGGAACTCCATTTCAAGGAAGGATGACCTAGGCGCGTGCTACTTTTTTTTTTTTTTTAACTCAGATGCCACTCTGACTTCCTTTTTTTTTTTTTTTTTTATTATTTATTTTGTATGTGTATGAATGTATTTCCATGCAGGTCTGTGCACCCGTGTCGTGCAATGCCGCGGAGGTCAGAAGAGGGTCGGATTCCGCTGGTGAACTGGAGTTCTCCTGGAATTGGAGTTACAGACGGTTCTTAGCCACCATGTGGGTGCTGGAGCGAACCCGGGTCCTCGCAAGAGCGTCGGCGCTTAACCGCTAGGCTATCTCTCCAGCCCGCCACTCTGACTTTCTGTCACAGCTTTGTCCCTTGACAAAGGCTACCTTCTTGCCGTCAATTTGACCAGAGGACAAAGGTCACATGGACTTGAATGCAGAAGGGTCCACTCAGCTGTAGCCTTAGGTCCCACGGCCTCTTGGTCAGCTCTTTCCACCTTTCTTGGGTCAGTTCCCCCATCCATCACACTATCCTATATAGATGGTATGACCATCATCCATAAAAATTTATCTGTTTTTCAATACATCAACCCAGGCATATATATGTAAGGTGACCAAATTACCACATTTCTTTTTTTAATTGCTGCCCTAAATATTAAGATTTTAGAGTTTCCCAATTTTACCTCTATTTCCCCTTATGACTATAAACCCTCATGGCACTTAATATCCTTAAGCAACCTTCCTAGTTACTGGGCTGTCTAAAGATGTTCAAACGTGAAAAGTAGAGGAAAGGTGTGGGTCGAGATATTCAGCTCAACACCTAGAACACAGCTGCCACAAGTCTGTGGACATAATTATATTTCATCTTTTTTATCCTTGGATTTTTTTTCAACTCATCTCTTTTTTGGACACATTTAAAATTTGGCTGTACAAGGAACAAGGAAAACCCAGCAACATACGAAATCTTCAAATGGTACCTAATAAATCGATGCTCTGCTTCCCCAGTGCCAATGAAAAGCTGAGGATGAAAGTCGAGGTCACATCGTCAAGCCAGAAAGAAACTTAACAACAAAAATGCAGGTTGTGTGTAGCTAGTGACATCTGCTAATGCACTGCGTTTTTGGGCTTGTTTTGTTGTATGCTACTGTTGTTTTTATAACTGTCATTCTCTGCAATCTATTTTAAACAGGAGATTTCAACCTGTTTCAGGACTGCCCTTTCTTTCTACAGACTGAGCTCATTGGCAGATGGTTGATCACAGGAGTGGGTGGTAGAGCTGTCAATCAGAATCATGCAATGAATCAGCCAACCATGGAGACAGGACTAGCAAGCTTGAAGGTCTCTTTCACCAGCAAGGTAATTTGCTGATCAAAGGTAAAACAGCATTTGGAGGGATGGAGAGCTGGCTTGGTTACTCAGCTGCTCTGCAGAGGACCTGTTTCAATCCTAGCACCTACATGGTGGCTAACAACTGCCCATANCAACGGAAAGGCTGACCCGTCTGAACATTCAAAGGAAGAAAAGCCTCAGATTGCCATAAACATCGAACCCCTCTGTGGATCCTACATGTAACAACTAGTTATAATGAGTCCTAATGAAACTTACCTTCTAGGTGCCACAAAGGTTCTGATATGAGAGACTTCCTTGCCTTCCCACCCATAGAACAAGGAGAAATATGACAATGATGAGGTCGCTCCCCAACTGTAAATTGGAGACAACTATTGTAGAGGTAATCTCTTATAAAACCGGTAAAACTGCTTTCTTTAATTGACTACTAGACATGGGAACTGTGGAAGGGATTACTCTCTGTTCAGAACCAAATATAATACTAAAGTCCTAGGGCTATGCACTCAGGCAAAATATATTAATACAGGAGCTCTGACATCAGCAATGGATTGTTCTACCAGGTGGATGTTGGCCAGGGGATCCAAGGCCCCACAAAAGGTAAGGGCTCCTTGCCTCTAAGTTGGGATACCTACAGGAGGAGAGGCAATAAGACCCTGCTGCCGAAGACCTGACGTTAACATGGGAGGGATGTATTGAGACCGCACATGCAAGTGTACAGATGGCCTCTGGAATGCCAGAGAGTGTTACCAAAGGCCACTAAACCAATAAAGCAAATATGGGTCTCCCTGAGTCAAGCAAGACTCCACCGTCAGCACCAGCTACACCTCACCTGCGTGAGGGACATTTGTAAAGCCCTATTGTAATTTAAGGTTACTGTGCAACCAAAGGGCTTCTGAGCATTTCTGGATGTTGCCTCCATTAACTGCAGCCTCCCTGAGGGAGAAGTCATCACCACCCAGTCTGGGGCCATGTCTACATGGCAAAATGCAAGCTCCACGTCTACCAAGCTTAGCTGCCCACAATTCCACACTTTCTCCTCATTCAAATCCCAGCTGAAAGGTCAGCTCCCAGGAAAGGCTTCCCAGACCACCCAACGGAAGGCAGTACTGGGTCCATCTCACACTCCCATAACAGGGTCCTTCTTAATTGTATCCACAGCAATTAATATTACCTGAAAGTTTTTTAATTTTGTATTTTAACTTATAATTAGTGTTTGTGAGAGAGAGAGGTGCGGGTGTTCATGCCTGGGTGCACACAAACCACGGTGCACATGTGCAGGTCCCAGGGCAACTCTGGGAGTTGTTGTTCTCCTGCCTTGTTGAAGCAGGGCCTCTCTTGTTCCTGCCTTGCTATGTACTCCAGGCTAGATGGCCCTCAAGCTTCTAGGTGACTCCTATCTCCAACGCCCCTCTTGTTGTAGGCTGCTATTTTACAGATGCACACTGGCATCTGGCTATTTTACACAGGTTCCAAGGACTGAGCGCAGGTTAAGGGTGTCAGGTTTACACAGCAGCTTTACCTGCTGAGCCATCTCACTGGACTCTGAAGTTCTTAAAAAATGCATTTATTGTCCATCTTTCACTGCTATAATATCTGTCTCTTCAGAGCAAAGGAATATGTATGTCTAATACTAGTTCAAAGCTGTATGTTTGATGTTAATAACAATACTATCGAAGAATGTATTTAAGTAGACATGGGGAGGGAAGAGAAGAGAGGGGAGGAGAGGAGAGGGGCAGGTGACAAAGGAAAGAATATGCAGGCAACAGTGAAAAGAGGGAAGGGAGGGAGGGAAGAAAGAAGGAAAGAAGGAAACGCAGACTCCTCCATTAGTTTGAGGAGAAAGAATTATTTAAGGTATTGGGACTTTGTGACTAAGAAACATGTTAAATTCTGAGACATGTTACTGAGGAAGGCTGTAAAGCATCTGGGAATTTCCAGGTGAAATAAGCACTATACCTTTCATATACCTCCTTTATGAACGAGGAATGACCTGAAACCCTGGCGCACCACCTTCAAGACATTTTATTTTGTCCCCTGTAACAGTGGCAACTTCTAAAAATACATGTTTTGTCTCTGGATGAAATTGCTTGTTTACGGACTATGTATTGTTTCCTCCTCAAATGCGGCTAGGCCTCACCCCTGCCACACCACGCTTTAAAAGCCTGAGTTGACAGAGTTCCATTGTCCCAAGCGGCATTTGAAAACTGGAATTTGGCTTGCTGACCACACACACCAGCAAACATCTGGACCAGTGAGTGTGAGAACATTCTGTGGTAACAAAGCTCCCACAGTGAGGATGAGATTGGAATCCCACAAGGTGTGGAGCCTCAGGAGGCCAGGGGACCAGATGGCAAGAGCTGCAGCCGCTTACTCTGAGCAGGACGCCTGGCTGTCGGGTGTTGAAAGCAGGTGCCTCCACCCACATATCGATCAGTAGGGGGATCCTAAACTTGCTGCCTATGTAGGTTTCTGCCCAGACACCCAGGCCAGCTGACTACATGGCTGTTCCCTGGGTCATGCCCCTTCTCGGCCCAGGTGACATGTTTAATTAAATTTTACAATTTCCATATGATCTAGAAGAGAGGCATTTGGTATATTACATTTGCAAAAGTAAAGCATTTCTTTGAAAATGGAAAGGTGTTGGCTGGCTAGTCAGCTGTGGTCTTTATCATCACTGAGATCTGATACGGGGCTACTTAGCAGCTGACACCTCACCTATCCTCACAGCTTTGGCAAAGTCAGTCAAATACAAGTGAATAGCTGAGATGCAGAAAACAAGGTAAATGGTGGGGAGGCAGGGGAGAAAAGAAGACACACCTGCCGTTTTCTGTGTCAGATGCACCCTTTTCAAAACGTATTTCATTTCTTATTTTTATGTGTCTGCGATTGCCTGCATGTGTGCAAGTGCACCTATGTTGTGCAATCCCCACCAAGGTCAGAAGAGGGCATCAGATCCCCTGGAACTGGAATGACAGACAGTTGTTAGCTGCCATGTGGGTGCTGAGAACTGAACCCAGGGCTTCTAAAAGAGCAACCAGTGCTCTTCACCACTGAGCCATCTCTCCAGTGCCCCCCACCCCCTGGGGGGATTGTCGTAATTAACTGATGTGGGAAGAGCAGCTCACTGTGGCCAACGCCATTCGCTAGGCAGGGAGTCCTGAACTGTATGAATGGAGCAGAGCATAAGCAAGACAGTATGTATGTGTCTGCTTCCCTCTGCTCTTCACTGTGGATGTGATGTGACCAGCTGTCTCTAGCTCCCGCCACTGTGACTTCCCTGCAGTGATGTACTATACTATAACCTGGCATTGTGAGCTAAAATAAACTCTTTTCTTGCTTTCTGACAGAATTTTTTATCACAGCCAACAGAAAAAAACAACCTAGAACATAAGGTATGTACCAAAGTCCATGTTTCTGGCCACCCTATTGTACTTATTTTCCATTTTACAATAACATTTTTTAGATACTATATACACAATAGGTAGACAACTTTCTAAAAAAAAAATCATTGAACCATTTTATTCTTTATTTACTGAAAACCACTTGTATGATTTAAGTTGCTTTAAAACAGAAGTTCCTAAAAGCTGCATCTTTGTGGCTGACATGTGAATTTGAAACTGGCACCCAGTTTTGCATTTCATGGTCCTGAAATTAGATAATCAGTGCTAACACCAAACAAGAACTCCTGTGATGACTAGTTGACACAGAAGCATAATGCATAGCTTTACATCAGGCTCCAGGTCCCACATAATTTATGTTCATAACAAAACAGAATCTGCCCAGTCTCTGACATATGGATTTATGGTCTCAGCCAAGCCTAAGTTAAGGCACATTAGTCGAGTGTGTCTAAACATCTGACTCTAATCACAGCACTGAAAATAGCCAGACATATAAACCTATTTCACTGAGTGTGAGAAGTTAAGAGGAAACTGGTTTTGAAGGGGAGTTGGTGTAATGTGCTGTTAATCAGCATCATCTTTTCTTAGTGGCATGTGAGCTGTCTCTGCTCTCCACCACTGCCATTATGGAAATGATTCAACTATGGCCAAGGTTACAAAGCCAAAGTCAGGCAGAAGGCAAAAGGGAAGATTCTGTGGATGTTTATTAGCTATGGTAGTTTTATATGATCCATGGTTCTATGTGGTCCACACATTCCAAATTCCTGCCCCCCCCCGCCCCGGTTAAAATGAATGAGAGGGTTTTTTGTTGTTGCTCACTCGCAGATATTTTGGGGAATAAGGTACAGTAAATTTGTGATATATTTTTTCCTCTCATAAACATAAGGAGCTGAAGTTTAAACTAAATATATTTATTGCCTTCTAATGATATTTCCCAGTCTACCAGGAAGAAGGAAGACACAGTCTCATCCAATCCCTTCAGGGTCTGTATCAACCCACCCCCAGCAAGCCACAGACTATTACTCCTCAGCTACCAATCTCCTTCCTAAACCACTTCCTTTTGATAAACCACAGGAACCTCTGTTAGTCTTTCTCAAAAGCCTCATTAATCCTCTTACCGGAGGTCACTGTGTAGAAATGATCTGGATCTTAGCCAACCCACAAACAGAAGTAACTGTGCTAAATAAACATTTACAGACACCAGAATTTTTCTTTTTAGTACTAGGGCTAGAACCCAGGACTTTGCACACCCTAGGCAAAAGTGGCACCCAGAGCTACACCTTTAGCCCTCCGACCAGGATAAACGATCTAAGGTGTTAAGGTCCTGCACCGCAAGACTTAAAACCATCTGGCTGGCTAGAGATAATTATTTCCTGGTTTTTTTTTTTTTTTTTTTTTTTTGGTCTTTTTGAGACAGGGTCTCCCTGTAGTCCCAGCTGTCCTGGAACTCACTATGTAGACCAGGCTGCGCTCTTGAACTCACAGAGATCCACCTGTCTCTGCCTCCCAAGTGCTAGGATTAAGGGCGTGCACCACCATGTCCAGCTGAGGTGATTACTTTCTGAAGATTACAACATACAGAAATGCTTCCTTCCCTCTGATTTATGAACCTACATATTGTGTTTAGCAAAATTTTATCTTGATGACTATGCTGGATAGCTTTAGTCGTCAACTTGATGTATTTGGGTTGAAGGAACTTCAATTGGGGAACTGCCTCTATTGGACTGGCCTGTGGCCACGTCTGTGGGGTATTTTGTTGATTGTTGAGTGATGTGGGAGGGCCCAGCCCATTGTGGGTGGTGCCACCCCTGGGCAGGTGGTTCTGTACTATATAACAAAGCAGACTGGGCATGGGCCAGAAGAGCAAGCCAGTAAACAGCATTCCTCCATGGCCTGTGCTTCAGCTCCTGCCTTCAGGTTCCTGCCCTGAGTTCCTGCCTTGGGTTCCCTAAGTGATGAACTGTGTGACCCATGAGACCCAGGAGATGTAAGCCAAACGAACCCCTTCCTCCCCAAGTTGTCATTGGTCAGAGTGGTTTGTCACGGTGATTGAAAGCAAACTACAACAAAGGCTTTACAAGATAAAACAATCTCTAAGGGAGAAAAACTATCACCAGGGAAAATTTAAGTGATATATATACATCAATATGTAAAGGAAGAACATATGTGACATCTGTCAGAACCCAGACGGGGTCCTGTACATGATCTCAGGTCCCAGGAGCCATAAGCAAGCTCACCTTCCAAATCACCTTTCAGGTTGGGGAATCGCATCTCCAGTAGGAGGCCCAGGGTCGGGAACTTCATTTCAAGGAAAGGATGACCTAGGGCTGTGCTACTTTTTTTTTTTTTTTTAACTCAGATGCCACTCTGACTTTCTTTTTTATTTTTATTTTTTATTATTTATTTTTGTATGTGTATGAATGTATTGTCTGCATGCAGGTCTGTGCACCCGTGTCGTGCAATGCCGCGGAGGTCAGAAGAGGGTCTCGGATTCCGCTGGAACTGGAGTTCTCCTGGAATTGGAGTTACAGACGGTTCTTAGCCGCCATGTGGGTGCTGGGGATCGAACCCGGGTCCTCTGCAAGAGCGTCGGTGCTCTTAACCGCTAGGCTATCTCTCCAGCCCGCCACTCTGACTTTCTGTCACAGCTTTGTCCCTTGACAAAGGCTACCTTCTTGCCGTCAATTTGACCAGAGGACAAAGGTCACATGGACTTGAATGCAGAAGGGTCCACTCAGCTGTAGCCTTAGGTCCCACGGCCTCTTGGTCAGCTCTTTCCACCTTTCTTGGGCTCAGTTCCCCATCTCCATCACACTATCCTTATAGAAGATGGTACTGGACCATCATCCATAAAAAATATTATCTGTTTTTCAATACATACAACCCAGGCATATATATGTAAGGTGACCCAATTACCACATTCTTTTTTTAAATGCTGCCCTAAATATTAAGATTTTAGAGTTTCCCAATTTTACCTCTATTTCCCCTTATGACTATAAACCCTCATGGCACTTAATATCCTTAAGCAACCTTCCTAGTTACTGGGCTGTCTAAAGATGTTCAAACATGAAAAAGTAGAGGAAAGGTGTGGGTCGAGATATTCAGCTCAACACCTAGAACACAGCTGCCACAAGTCTTTGGGACATAATTATATTTCATTTCTTCTTTATCCTTGGATTTTCAACTCATCTCTTTTTTGGACACATTTAAAATTTGGCTGTACAAGGAACAAGGAAAACCCAGCAACATACGAAATCTTCAAATGGTACCTAATAAATCGATGCTCTGCTTCCCCAGTGCCAATGAAAAGCTGAGGATGAAAGTCGAGGTCACATCGTCAAGCCAGAAAGAAACTTAACAACAAAAATGCAGGTTGTGTGTAGCTAGTGACATCTGCTAATTGCACTGCGTGTTTGGGCTTGTTGTTGCTATTGCTACTGTTGTTTTTATAACTGTCATTCTCTGCAATCTATTTTAAACAGGAGATTTCAACCTGTTTCAGGACTGCCCTTTCTTTCTACAGACTGAGCTCATTGGCAGATGGTTGATCACAGGAGTGGGTGGTAGAGCTGTCAATCAGAATCATGCAATGAATCAGCCAACCATGGAGACAGGACTAGCAAGCTTGAAGGTCTCTTTCACCAGCAAGGTAATTTGCTGATCAAAGGTAAAACAGCATTTGGAGGGATGGAGAGCTGGCTTGGTTACTCAGCTGCTCTTGCAGAGGACCTGGTTCAATTCCTAGCACCTACATGGTGGCTAACAACTCCAGTTCCAAGGGATCTAATGCCCTCTTTTGAGCTCTGCGGGCATTGTACCACATGGGTGCACTTACTTATATGCAGGCAATATACCGTACATAGACATAAAATAAAAATAATAAATAAAATACCTTTTTTTAAAAAACAGCATTTTGGGCTGATATCTTTTACAGATAATTTTGGCCCCAAGAAATTAGAATGCTATGCAAGCAAAGGAATAGGTTGTATATATAAGGGATCTTGTGTACGTTATCTCTGTATTATCCCAAGTATAAAGCTCAGTAATTTAAGAACATGGGTTCTGGACTCAGACTGCCTAGGTTCAAATCCCAGCCTGACTTCATTCAGATGCATCTGTTAGTTCAGGGACTACTACATTACAATATTATATTATAGGACACAGGGATGTCTCCTATGCCCTCCAGTAATAGTCTTTATCTTAAAAGGGTATTCTGAGGATTCGGTGAAATGAACCTAAAATACAGAAGAATGTCTGCCTGGTACATGGGAAAGGCTCAATGAATGTTAATTGTTACGATTTCATATCCTTGTCGTTATTAATGCCATTATTTTCTCACCAGGAACATCCCCCCATTTTCCCACCCCCATACATCTTTCACCAGGTTTTATGGATCTTAATTTAAATTTCTCCTAAGGGTGGATGAGATCAGGTCTCCATGCTACACAGTCACAGAGGACTTCTCTGCGGCATCCCAAGTGTCTAGGTCTGTGCCTGGCACATGGCTAACCATCTGTAAATACTGAATGAAAAGCTAGGTGGTTGGGTGTATGAAAGGATGGCCGGCTGACTGATGAATGGAATAAAATCTTTTCCCCCTCTTTAAACCAAAACATCTCAAGGGAAAGTTTTACATAAGATAAAAATCCTTTAAAAATATAGTTCAGTATTCAGGTGCTGAGTTTGAGAAGACTATAAGTCTTTTTTTTTTAATGCTACATTTTTTAATTTTATTTATTTATTTATTTTATGTGTATGAATGTACTGTCTGCATGTAGGTTTGTGCACCCGTATTGTGCAATGCTGCGGAGGTCAGAAGAGGGCGTTGGATTTCCCTAGAACTGGAGTTCTCCTGGAATTGGAGTTACGGACGTTTTTCAGCCACCATGTGGGTGCTGGGGATTTGACCTGGGTCCTCTGCAAGAGCTGTCGGTGCTCTTATCCGCTAGGCCATCTCTCCAGCCCTGAGAAGACTATAAGTCTTAAATGGAGTCACAAAGGAAAAAGGAAAGATCCTGAAGGTGGTGAGGAACTTCTCTAGCTGTTTAAATATTGGCCAGCAGAATAGGCACATAGAATGGAGTTATTTTGTCTGAACAGGCTAGTGTGAGTGGTGTGTGTGTGTGTCTGTGTCTGTGTCTATGTCTGTGTCTCACAGGTAAGGGCAGAGTCAGGCCAGGGAGAAGCAAGGACCAGCAAGGGATGTACAAACAATGGTACCAGTGTCACAGATAGAGGTCACAGTACCCATAAATTGACTTGAGGAAAAGGTTACCTGGGCATTAGAGGTAGATAAAGCCAGTCCATGGATCACAATGACGGTGTCCATGAACTTGGAAGGGAAGAAATTACATCTTTCCCCTTTCAATAAAGTGCAATTACTTTATTGCACTAAATCTGACTGAAAGTCAACACATTTTTCAATTACTAAACCACAGTAGCATTAGTAAAATCTGTCACATAAAGAATTTTGGGCTACATTGCAATTGTTATAGATATCAAAAACATCTTTTATTATCACCAAAAATTTTAAATGATGGCAAATGTTAAACTCACTGCTAAATTTTGTTACTGTAGGGTTTTTTTGGATGAAGCTCATGGGTTACTATATGATAAAATATCCTGATAGCTTATTCCAGTATAGCTGGTTTGTTTGTAACATTCCATATCCTGTTGTATATATTCAACATTCTAAACCATGTTCGATTGAACTTCATCAAAGAACCAAAAGAATCCACGGGACCAATAAACATAAAAATAAATAAATAATAAATTACTAAAAATTAACGGCTGGCAATAAGAATGTTACCACAGACAGAATCAGTGATGTGAATTTTTCTTAAGTGCTTGTAATCTAACAACAACAAAACAAGTGATCCTAATTCTTCTTGGTTTTTCAACAAGTACAGAGAAGAATCAGAGGAACTGCCTCTAGACAGAAGCTGACTACAGCCAGACGAAGGGGTAGTGAACCCATCTGTAGCAGAAACAGGAAGATAAAAATGAATTCTAAAATACACGGGCTGTCTACTTGCCACTGGATCCCAAGGATGGGGAGGAGTCTGGGAGCAATGACCGATGGGAGGGCTGGGCTGTTCTTTTGCAGGACGCACAGTAAGCTCTATTTCCCACCACGTTTTGCTCAAGTGCATCCAAGCAGAACTATCACACCCAGGTCAGGATGTAAAGGGGTCTGAGGGCAGATCATTCAGGAGCAGACAAAGAAGGACCATTGATGAAACCAACAGTCGTCGAGGAGACAGGAAGAAATCTGTCTTTCCCACAATCCTAGTAACACAGGCCTTAATGGGAGAGTAGAGGTAAACTGAGATGAGAGCAGATCAATGGAGCCCAAAGAAACTACCCTGAAGAATGTGAAGAATGAAGCAACCTGCAGAAGCAAGCAGAATCCAATATTGTGTAAGATGCAATCTATAGCCCCAGGAATCTCGCACCGGGCTCTTGGTGTCAACTGGGTCCTGAGACACTGCCTCCCTTGTTTTTGGAAAGCGGTATGATGGAAAAGCATTGGCTCTCTAGGGCTACTCCACTAAAACCAGCCCTGACCCCTCCCTCAGCCCCCACCTGACCCTTGTCCCCACCCTGTGTGCTTTCATTCAGAATCCCATGGGTCTCCTTTTTTTTTTTTTTTATTCTTTCTCCAGTTTACATAAAATGAACTTTGGTAGCATGAGCTATAAGGCCCTTCTAGGACCTTATCTTCAGGAAATTCTAATTCAGTAATCTTTCTTAGCTATTCCCAGGCACATAAAGATGGGGGGGCGGGGGGGAAACACCTAACTTTTTTCTCTTTTCTTTTTAAAAAATTAAATCCAAAAGATTGGCTTAAAAGGAAAATCTTTAGCCAGGCGTGGTGGCGCATGCCTTTAATCCCAGCACTCAGGAGTCAGAGGCAGGCGGATCTCTGTGAGTTCAAGGCCAGCCTGGTCTACAGAGTGAGCTCCAGGCCAGCTGGGACTAAAGGGAGACCCTGTCTCAAAAAATACCAAAAATAAAATAATAAAAAATAAAATAAAGGGAAAATCTTCAATAAAAAAGAGCCACAAAAGATTGTCTGAAGTTGACTGTTACTCAACTCAACTGTTTTGTGACAGGAAAAACTAATTTAAGTGTTTGCCCTTTTGCCTGGAGTAAATCAGGCAATTTTCACATTGTTCCAAATTACCCTGCAGCTGTAAAGTTGGCAACACTATTGGGGTAGAGGGGCCAAAAGTGGACTTCCAAAAGATGACTACAGTGCTGCTCTATCGTGAAATCATTTACGGGACCCACCCACATGTTCATTTCAACCCAAATTCTGAATAAAGACCCAAGCAGCTTATACCTATTAAACTGTCCCCTTTCCACAATATAGATACATAGAGGTATAAATGAAAGCTTTTAAATTATAACAATGATGTCTAATTTTAGAAAATTGATCAAGGGCCCAGAGTGGGACTAGGGAAATGGGCAGCAGGCCAGCCCTAGCCTGGGAACTGTTAGAGACAGATTATTGCTGGGTGAGGGAGAGTAGACCTTCCTTAAGATCCCTACATAGGCTGACTAGACTCCAGTGGATGAACTTGCATGAAGGACATCTGGGTGCAAATGCTTGACTGTTCAGTGCTTAACATGAACGGCAGAGTCCATGAGGTTCAGCGGGGTGGGGTAGGAGCACGGATTGGGGAGGGACTCTAAATTCAATTAAGAACTATTGTTGGGGCTGGAGAGATGGCTCAGTGGTTAAGAACACTGACTGCTCTTGCAGAGGACCCGGGTTCGATTCCCAGCACCCACATGGTGGCTAGGAACCATCTTTAACTCCAGTTCCAAGGAAATCCGACACCCTCTTCTGACCTCCGCGGCAATGCACGACACGGGTACACCAACCTAAATGCAGATAGTATACTCATACACATAAAAAAATAAATAAATAGGGGCTGGAGAGATGGCCTAGCGGTTAAGAGCACCGACTGCTCTTGCAGAGGACACAGGTTTGATCCCCAGCACCCACATGGCGGCTAAGAACTGTCTGTAACTCCAATTCCAGGAGAACTCCAGTTCCAGGGGAACCCGAGACCCTCTTCTGACCTCCGCGGCATTGCATGACACGGGTGCACAGACCTACAAGCAGACAGTACACTCATACACATACAAAAATAAATAAATAAATAAATAAATAAATAAATAAATAAATAAATAAATAAAATAAATAAGTCTTAAAAAAAAAGAACTATTGTAAGAAATGTACAAAATCTCAATATGTTTTTTTTTAAAAAATGGATCAAATTAGTCAGTATTTACCCAATATCAAGCTGGCTGCCTTCGTTATTTTTCTCCTTGCTGTGTTATCTAACATAACTATCCCATCCTTGAAGTGTACCTTCAGTACAGTGCACCTCGACTCCACTTAAGGAAGGAAAAGGGTTCATTTGGGCTCATGGTTTGAGAAGATAAGGTCCATCACGGCAAGGAGATGGCAGCAGTAGAGTGAGACAGCCTGCACACCAGATGCATAGTCAGGAGAGAGTCAGGAATTCAGAGGCTCACCTCACTTTTTCCCTTTGACCTTTTTGTTCAGCCAGAGATCCCAGAACTTGAGATGGTGCTATCTACATTCAAAGTGGATTTTCTCTCCTCCGGTAACTCTTCCTGGAAACATCCTCATAGATATGGCCTAAGGTGTGTTTCCATGGTGATTGTAAATCCTGTCGTGTTGATGATGAAGACCAACCATCACAATGATTGCCACTAAATTTCTTTTGTGACTCACCTAAGTAGTATATTGTTCAACTTTGAAATGTCACAGTAGAAATGCTTTACTACTAATCACACTACTCTTGGTTTTCTAGGGCCCCAGGCAGTTCCAAAAATGCTTTCTGGCTGAATATTTCATAATTAACTGACTCAGAATTGAAAGTCACAGATTTCAGCTGCTGATGAGTAATAATGAGTCACCAAATCAGGCTGTATATGGTCAAATATAATTACTTGGTTTTTAAAACTTTGGCATGAAAAATAACCCAAATCCTCATATTACTTCATTATTAAAAAGCACAGCATAGAATTTCAAGTTTCTAAGTATATTTTAATAAATAAGAACTCAAATAAAACACTTATCACTTAATCCTAGCACTTGGGAGGCAGAGGCAGGCAGATCTCTGTGAGTTCAAGGCCAGCCTGGTCTACATAGCAAGCTCCAGGGCAGCAGGGACTAAAGGAAGACCCTGTCTCAAAAAAAAAAAAAAAATCCCCGCTATGTACTGACCCAGTCAGGACTGCTAACAAGTTTTATAACATACTTTTATTTTTATTTTGTGTATATGAGTGTATGGCCTACAGGTAAGCACACGTGTCTTGTGCCATACCCATGGAGGTCAGAGGAGGGTAGAGGATCCCCTGGAACAGGAGTTACAGACAGTTGACTGTTGCCATGTGAGTGCTGGGAACCTGACCTGGGTCCTCTGTGAGAGCATCCAGTACCCTCAACCACTCAACCGCTGAGTCGTCCATCTCTCCAGTCCCTATAAAATACTTTTAATCAAGATGAAAATGCAGACAAATTTTTCTGGGCCACTGACTACTACAACTAAAGGCCTTAATTCCCCAAATGAACTACTGATCCTCCCTGGTACTTAGAAGAAACCTCAGGACTAATTTAAGCAACAGGAGGTTCTATGGCTTTAGCTACTGGGGGCCATAACTACCCCACCCCTGAAGCTTACCTTTGGTACAGCGCACCTCTACTCACAAATGTTCAGCCTGCCATTGGCATTTTAGAAAGAGCCAAACAAAATGAAAATGTTTTTATTTCAGATGATGAAAGCAAAACCTCTGATTCTGTAAGATCACGTGGGAAAACCTTCACTGGTTCTTGGGTCTTGTGTCATCTCCCTATTTTTGCTCAAAAGGAAGTCTGGAAACCTGGCATTTTATACTTTTGAACTGACATGTTTCGCCCATCACCAGAGAAGCCCCAGTTAAAAGGCTTTAGGCAAATTTCTAGAGTCTTCTAGTTCCCATCTCCTTATTCCTAAGACGGAGTAGTAATGGGACCTGGTAACTTGTTGTAAGCACCAAAAACATTCTCCGTAGAGTATGTTATATTTTCATAAAGTCAGAGAAATCTATCTCCAGACTCCGCCAAGAGAGGTACTGGGAGCGTTTCTCACAATGAGCTTTAGCTGTACTACATGGGCTGCGCCGTGGGTGGAGGCCTGCTCCAAGTCAGGCATCTCTGCTCAGCCTCTCATCTATCGGTAGCCCAAACCTTTATTTTCCTTGACTTCTTTCTGTAGACCAGGCTGGCCTTGAACTCACAAAGATCTGCCTGCCTCTGCCTCCCGAGTGCTAGGATTAAAGACGTGCCACCACACCCCGCCCTTCTTTGACTTCTTTGTTGGTTTGTTTTGTTTTTTTTTTGGGGGGGGGGGTGTTTGTTTTGTTTTGTTTTTGTTTTGTTTTTGTTTTGTTTTTTGGTATTTTCAAGACAGGGTCTCCCTTTAAGCCCCAGCTGGCTTGGAGCTCATTCTGTAGAGCAAGCTGGCCTTGAACTCACAGAGATCCACCTACCTCTGCCACCCAAGTGCCAGGATTAAAGTCATGTGCCACCACGCCTGGCTCTTCTTTGACTTCTTAAACCACTCCCAGCCTACTTCTCCCCTCTTTCCCACATTTCCCGGTTTACTTCACTGACTTTCTTAATAAATATGTCTGGTTCTCTGTCCTTATTTATTCAGTCTGATATTTTGAGCCCCAACTAGGGACAAGGCATTGAGCAAGGCAAATATGAAATAAAGCACAGAGGATAAGGTTCATTTGGAAGAGTGCTTGCCTTGCAATCACAATACCCAAGCCCAACGGAAAAGCACCAGGCATAGTGGCATGGGTTTGTGACCCCAGTGGTCAGAGGGAATTGGAGACACAGGAATCCCTGTATCTTACTGGCCAGCCAGTCTACCCTAACTAATGAGCTCTAGACCAGTGAGAAAGCCTATCTCAAAGGAGTGGAATAGCATTCCTGAAGATGACACCCAAGGTTGCCCCCTGCCCACCCCAGACATGTGTACCCTCACCCGTGAATACAGGTACATATACACACATTTAAAAAGAAGGGATGGGGGCTGGAGAGATGGCTCAGTGGTTAAGAGCACCGACTGCTCTTGCAGAGGACCCGGGTTCGATCCCCAGCACCCACATGGTAGCTAAGAACCATCTTTAACTCCAGTTCCAGGGGAATCCGACACCCTCTTCTGACCTCCACGGCACTGCACAGCACGGATGCACCAACCTACATGCAGACAGTACATTCATACACATAAAAAATAATAAATAAATTTAAAAAGATTAAAAAAGAAATATGTATTTCTGTACATTAAAAAAAGGGAAAAGATATGAAATACCAGTTTCATATTCTACTTGGAAATATGCCAGAAAATGATCAAGAAGTTGGTAAATAATTCCCCATTTTTTTTTCTAGGACCTTTTAAAAAAGTAAATCTAACAAGTATAAATTTAGTAGGAATATTGAGTGACTAAATTTAAATGCACATAAAACTGTAACCTAGTGAAGAACCTGAGAAGGCAGCTACTTCAGACACTCCAATATTCCTGTCTGGACCCCAGGGATCAGCCTGCCAGACCTCGGTGACTGATTCCGTGATGAGATGCAGGAAGGAAGGAGCAGATGGTGCTGGGGGGCGGCAACAGTTGTGATTGTTTGGTTTTGTCTTGCCTTGTTTTGTTTTTCCTAATGTGAACTCTGCCCTGGGCATGGAGAAGACACATGACACACAGATCCTACTTACCTAGGGACCCTGCTTCCTCCAAGATGCTTCCAGTGGTGAGTACACGTGCCAGTGACAGGGAGCCCCCAGTGTAGAACCTAGGCTCAGTAAGGACTTTTTTCCTTTTACTCAAGTCCCAAGAGCCAAGACCAGGACCAAACATCTCTCACCAGTAATAAAAGTTGGTTTCCATATGGGTTTTACAAACATCATTAATACTATCTACTATCATTTTTCTAAATTGATATAGTATCTGTCTTCTAAATACCCTTATACCTATAGATTAATCCAGCTCACACTTCAGATCAGAGAAAATTCTTTTCGCAGTGGACCATAAATAAAATGCAGTGAATAGGTGACAATGGACTACTACTCAGCCCCCAAAAGGACATCTTTATCACAACCTCTCTCTCCAAAGCTTATAGAACATCAAAGAAGACAGAGTGAAAAGACTAATGTTAGAGACCACATGCGGTCAGTGAGAACAGCTACAAATTAAGTGTCTCCTGCATGACTGGCAATTGCAATTATGAAGTCTCAACAGCTGTGCTTGCCTACACAAGACCAGCACAAGATCAATCTAGTCAATATTCCAGCATGGAGAATGGGGTATTCACAAGGCTTCAGGACTACTGAGAAGCAGCAAATGGAAAGCAACCGGAGGAAAGAAAGTTAGCTTTCTTCAAGGGTGGGCCCTGACAGATTGTCCATGCTACAGTGGACAGCACTGTACCCACAAGTGTATGGGCAACAACAGACATAGGAGACCATACACTTATAGATGGACAGGCAGTGGGGAAGAGAGATGGGCGAGGGGTTCAGTGATCATATACAGCCATGCTTTCAAAATGGAGAACGTCCCTGGCTTGTGAACAAATGTCACTAACTCTTAGTCACATTTTCTAAAGAATGGTAACTCTGAGGAAAAGCTTTTCATTGAAACCTAATTCATCTCTTTGTTGGAATCTTTATAATTAATATATAGCCATATCAGTTTGCTTGAATCATCACCACACACAACACAGGAAGGTCTGGTGATCCAGTCATTCATAACAAAAACACTGTCAGTGTTTCTAGAATGAGACACTATGATTGACTGTTGAACTCTTAAATTGAAGCTTTAGGGAATCCAAGTCACAAAACAAAACCCTTAACATTTCAATGATTTTTCTCTACTAATTGTAAACCATCAGTTTCCCTAATAACAGAAAAATGAGTTAAGGAATACTATCCTCTGCCCCTTGGTGCTTAAGGAGGGAGGGCGATGGCCTGTCGAGCTGTTCTCCTTCTCCTGCGCATAAGCTGACCCTTCTCATTCACTGTGGCTCGCTTTCCTGGGTTTTGCTCAGCCTCCCAAGGACCCTGAGGTAAAAGCCAAGCTTCTGATGACATCACTACAGCTGCTCTAGATAATTTATCAAATAAAAATAAAAGTGCCCAGCTGAAAGAGCTGCCATAAAACACACCCAGATTCTGAAAGTAGACTTTTCATAAATATAAATCAAGAGATAGTCTTTGCCCAGAGTCAGAACAGAACCATAAAGTGGCTTTGAAGATGTCAGCTGATTAGTTTTCCTCATGGCAGAAACACTGGATTGGGTCCCAGAAGAATCTACTTCCTTGCCCTCCTAAAGGAAGACACTAAAGTTATTAAGAAAAAAGTAAAAGTGATTGATAGGGGCTTCATTTCATCAGAAAGCTTAAAAAATCAGGAACATTAATTTTATACAAGCAAAATGAAACAAATTACCTTCTTGAAACAAGCCAAGGCTACTTAAACATACTAGAACTTTCTATACACCAAACCATAAACATACTGTCTCCTGTTTCATCTTTCCTCAGACTTAGTTCTAGAATTACCTCCTCTGTTAAACAATTATAGGTCTGTTCTTAACACTGTACCATCTCAAAAATTCAACCCCCGCTGTCAATGAAAATAAAATCTGCTTAACAAGTCTTTATCAACAGTTACTACGTACAAGATGTTATGTGAAGACTGCAAGGGAAGGGAGAGGTGGTAGGCTACACAAACAAGCAAGGCACTTCCTGTGCTCACCCAGTTCTCAGAAAAATAAAACAACAGAACCCTGTGACAATGCAGACCAAACAACAAAAGTGAAGAGGGCCGCTGTGCTTTGAATATGGTTTGCCCCTCTGAAGTTCACTTTGAAATTCAATTACCAATGGCAGGATGTTGAGAGGTGGTGGACCTTTAAGAAGTTGTTTGGGTCACAAAAGACCTACCCTCTTGCTCTGTCTTTCCTGGGTCCTCCAGCACCCCTCTGCTGTCCACCAGGAGCTGAACCCTCTCCAGAGACTGAGCAGATACAGAATCATGCTCCTGGACTTGCAAGTCTCCAGAACTCTGAGCCAAAGTAAACTTTTTACTTTAGCAATACCAAGCTTTGGGCATTTTGTTACAGCAAGAAAATCCAGACTAAAGCAAAGACAAAAATGCATAGTGGACCCAAATGGATAGTGGAAAAATTATGCATTCTTTTTTACTTAGGAGGGTATCTTCCATTTGTTTGTCCCTTTTGTGGTGCTGAGGATGGACCCCCAAGGCCTCATGGATGCTAAGTAAGCACTCTACCACAGAGCTATATTCCCAACCCCAGAAAAAAATATAATTGTACTCAACAACCACCCATACTTCATTGTCTGAGGTCCTTCCCCTAGAACAATTTTGCTTATTGTACACAGGTCTTGTGAGTCACATGAATAACATATACCAAAGTCATTTGATTTGTACTTAAAAAATAAAAGGATAAGGAAATACAATATTGAAGGACAGCATCTGTGAGATTTAATTTATTTGGATGGCTGAGGATGTGATATAGATAAAAACTTGAAGATGTTAACTTAAATGTTAATAAATTGGTTTGTCTTAATTAGATACTGAAAAATTCAGCTAGTATATTGTACTCCCTGATTATCAAATATTTAATTAGAACTCATCTGGATAGTAAGGGTATTGGAGAGATTGTAAGAAGTACCAGTAATGGGCCCTACCCCAGTAAAGATTGTAAGAAGTACCAGTAATGTTAAGGGGCTGGAGAGATGGCCTAGCGGTTAAGAACACCGACTGCTCTTGCAGAGGACCCGGGTTCGATCCCCAGCACCCCCATGGCAGCTAAGAACCGTCTGTAACTCCAATTCCAGGAGAACTCCAGATCCGGGAGATTCTGATACCCTCTTCTGACCTCCGCGGCATTGCACCACACGGGTACACAGACCTGCATGCAGACAGTACATTCATACACATACAAAAATAAAAAAAAAAAGAAATATCAAAGATTAAACCATCAAAATCAGTAAAATAAACATGTTTGATATATGACAGAACAATAAGCATGTATTAAAGAGACAAAAGAAAGAAGAAATGAACAGGAGACAGCCCTAAAGTCACTTGTTTTGGCGATTGTATCTGTAATACCAACAACAGACTTTTAGAAAGAAAACACAGGGCTGGAGAGATAGATGGCTCAGCAGTTAAGAACACTGGCTGCTCTTGCACAGGATCCAAGTTGGATTCCCAGCATCCACATGGTAGCTAACAACCGTCTATAACTTCAGTTCCAGGGGATCCAACACCCTCTTCTGACCTCTGCAGGCACTGATTGACAGGGTGCACTTACACACATGCATGACATGGTACACTTACACACATGCAGGCAGTGCACTCGTGCACATAAAATAAAAAACAATACTTTTTTTTGAAAAAAAGAAAAGACCATTGGGTGTGGTGGTACACGCCTTTAATCCCAGCACTCGGGTGGCAGAGGTAGGTGGATCTCTGTGAGTTCAAGGCCAGCCTGGTCTATAGAGCCTCAGCCCAAGGCTGGCTGGGGCTATGGGGAGACCCTGTCTCAAAAAGATAAAAAAAAAAAAAAAAAAAAAGACCTACTGGGACATCGGAGATCAAAGACTGAAACCTCTGTAGCCACCTTCACCTCTCCACCACTGCTCTGTCCCAGAGAAAGCCATGGAACAGCACTATCCCTCAGTGACTTCCGGCTGTCCTGTGCAGACATGGTCCTCTGTGACTAAACATGGTGGTAGGATTTGTTTTGGCCATGCATCACACCCCTGTGGGAAGCTCACTTCCCTTCCTACTTGAAGGATGATCGTAGTCAGAGATCCTATGAAGGAAACCTGTCAGTTGGGGCCCAGCCTGTGTTGGATGTGAAGCATCACTGCACAGATGATGGTCTCTTGCTCCTGAAATGCACTGTGGCCTCCCCTGGGCCAGGCATGCACAGTCATGCATACAAATGCATCTCACTCTCATTCCCCTGGATCCATAGCTCATATCAACATAGCAAAGACTCCTCAGTCGTCCAAACAAACTAAATCTTACAGATGCTGTCCTTCAACATCTGAAATCAAGCCTGGCATAGCAGGACAGGACTAACAGGCAGGAGGACTACAAGGCCCAGGGCAGCAAGGAAGGAGTCTCCATCTCAAAACACAAACAAAAACAGTGAAATCAGAAACAGTTCTTTCTGACCCACCCCTTTAAAACAATGTATTTAGAGAGTAACAGTATGGGGGAGGGGTACCATCATTCCATGACTTCTTGTGACAGTCTACTACACTTCCAACCTGTTTTCAGAAGGCCAGGGCACAGGCATGGCAATCATGAGATTAATAAGGATTGCCATAAGAACTCAGAGTATAAGTAGGTCAGATGAAACATACTATATTGAAAATATACAGAAACTGGCCTGGGGAGATGGCTCAGTGAATAAAGCACTTGCCATGAAAGCATGGGAACCAGTGTTTGGATCCCCCATTCCTCATATAAAGAGTTGGGTGGAGCTGGGTGGTACACAGAGTTAATCCCAGCACTCAAGAAGCAGAGGCAGGTGGATCTCTAGGAGATCCAGGTCATCGTGGTCTACGCAGTGAGTTCCAGGCCATCTGGGGCTATAGGGAGACCCTATTTCAAAAAAGAAAAAAAAGCTGTGTGGGAATGGTGGCCCCTGAAATCCCAGCTCTTGGGAGGCAAAGACAGAGGATCCCAAAGGCAAGCTGGCTAGCTGAACTGTTGAATCAGTAACTTCCAGCTTCAGCAAGAGACCCTGCCCCAGTGAATAAAATGGAAAGTAATTGAGAACATACCCAATGCTAACCTTTGGTGCACACACACACACACACACACACACACACCCATGCACATGCATGCACTTACATACATGTATGCCCACTCACATGCAAAAACAGAAAAAATAGGAAAGTATGTAGGATCAATGTAGGAAGTAGGTAAAAATAACCATGACTATTAGAAAATAACCAAACAATGGGGCTGGAGAGATGGCCTAGGGGTTAAGAGCACCAACTGCTCTTGCAGAGGACCTGGGTTCCATCCCCAGCACCCACATAGCGGCTGAGAAATGTCTGTAACTCCAGTTCCAGGGGAATCCAATGCCCTCTTCTGACTTCCGCGGCATTGCATGACATGGGTGCACAAACCTACATGCAGACAGTACATTCATACACATACAAGAATAAATTTAAAAAAATTTTAAAAAGAAAATAACCAAACAAAAGGCTCTGATGGCTACCCTAAAATGGAGAAAGAAATATGGTTGCTTACATTTCATGCTATACAGGAAGTAAGAAATTCCATCTTGCACTCTGTGCTGGTTAGTTTTTGTCAACTTGACACAAGCTAGAGACACCCAGGAAGAGGGAATTTCGATTGAGGAATTTCCTAGCTCACATGGGAATGTCTGTGGCCTATGGGCATGTCTGTGGGGCGTTTTCTCGATTGGTGACTGGTGTAGAAGGGCCCATCCCACTGTGAACTGCATCATCCCTAGGCAGGTGGGCTGGGCAGTATAAGAACATGGGCTGAGGGCTGGAGAGATGGCTCAGTGCAAAGGACCCAGGTCCAGTTCCCAGCATCCACATGGAGGTTAACAACTGCCTGGAACTTCAGTTCCAAGGGATCTGATGCCCCCTTCTAACCTCTGTGGGCATTGTACAACATAGGTACACTTACACGCATGTAGCCAAAATACTCATACACGTAAAGTAAAAAATAAATAAATTTTTAAAAACACTTTTTAAATAAAGAAGAAAGAAGGTACAGGCCAGGAGAAGCAAGCCAGCAGGCGGCATTCCTCCACTGTCTCTGCTTTGTCCCTGTATCCAGGTTCCTGTCCCGAGCTTCTGTCTTGGCTTCCCTTGGTGATGGACTGTGACCTGGGAGTTGGAAGGTGAAATAAACCCTTTCCTCCCCAAGTTGTTCTTGATCAGTGTTTTATCACAGCAACAGAAGCAAACTGGAACACATTCCTACCCCAAGACTAAATTTACTAATGGAACCTCTAATCACACTGGAGCATTCTTGTATAGTGTTCCATATCTTCCTACATCTGATCGGCTCACAGCAGCTGTGTAAAATGCCCACCATGAGTTACTTCATTCTTATGTAATCTCCCTCTCTTCATTTCACCATTCAGATAGGTGGCTCGAAGAACATTTCAACATTTTTAGCTTTGAAATTTCTGCAAATTTACAGTTGAAATACATGATTTGTGCCTGCTGTCTCATAGCCTCACCAAAACATGTGGAGGAATTTACATCCCAGGATTAGTTTTCTAGGCCTTCTATTTTGTTTCATGTTGCTACCTACTTTAAGCTATATCTTGAAAACAACAGTGTTCAAACATATGTTCTAGAGCTTTGGCATTATAGCACAATAATAATTGTAATTAAGTGCTGTGCATACACACAGGGGGGAAGGAGAGGGAGAGAGAAAGAGAGAAAGAGAATGTTCTTCCATCCCAGTTTCATCTGCAGTACCAATTGCCAAGAACACGTAATTCTTCAAGCATTACTCATGACTGAGTCCAATCTAAAATAGATACCTGCCTTGACATTCGTAATGAACAACATACTGAAAAACAACATGACCCTTTCTGGAAAGTTCAAGTAAGAGTAGATATTTTTTTCTGAGGTACCACAGGATACAGTATATGAACTGTCAGATATTCTCCCTGAGAGTCCACTATCCCTCTGGAAACTGACCTATAAAAAAGACCACTGGGGTTTTTAAGTGCCAGGTGAGTCCAGGTCTATATTTTGTTTTATTTATCCACAGGTATTCAAATGCAATGAATAATAATGATTAGGGCCACCATCTTGGTCTGACCTTAGTTTTATTTCCTGCAAGCTGAGACTTCAGAATGTAACTCCCTAAGTTTCAGTTCCTGACCCCTCAAAAGGAAATGAAAAGAATACCCTCCTCAGAATTCTACAGAACTATGGCTGCACTCCGTACAGACAAAACTTCAGAGAGTGAACAAATCCAGCACTGTTCACCACACTTCATTTTAACCTCCAAAACTATTTCATCAACTTAAAGTTTGGAGGTTAAAATGAAGTGTAGGGAATAAGTATCTCTGGGAAGCATTCAATGTGCATGCATGTAATGTATTCCATGAAGGTCTGCAGGAAAGCAATTGACAAACCCCTGTAATTTGGATGTTTCCAGTTGACAATGAAACAAACAAACCTGTCTTAAACAATGATACATATTATCTCCCACTGTAAAAATCCCAAAGCAGATGGGCTCCGGGGCTCAGGGATCCCACTGTGTACACACTTCATTCTCAGACTGGCAGCGAGATGGCCGCAGCAGTTTCAAACATCATCTACAAAGAAGGTAATGACCAGCGGAAGAAAGACAACCTTTTCTTAGTGCCTTGCTTAGAAACAAGTAGATTTCACAGAAGTCCTGGCTGAGTCTGAGAAGGTGTACAGGCATGTCATGATCAGCCTAGGAGGAGGGACCGGACAGTAGGAGTTACCCAACAACCCTGCTGGTGTGGACTAGGTGTTAGAAAAGTAACCTACAGGGGGCTGGAGAGATGGCCTGGCGGTTGAGAGCGCCGACCGCTCTTACAGAGGACCCGGGTTCGATCCCCAGCACCCACATGCTGGCCGAGAGCCGTCTGAAACTCCAATTCCAGGAGAACTCCAGTTCCAGGGGAATCCGAGACCCTCTTCTGACCTCCGCGGCGTTGCACGGCACGGGTGCACAGACCTGCATGCAGACAGTACATTGATACACATACCGAAATAAATAAAATTTTAAAAAAAATAAAAAAAGAAAAGTAACCTACAATAACCATCATAGCCAAAAATGTATCTGTCTCCCTAGAGTTCACCCTAAAAATGCCCCAAGACAAGTGAACATCAAAGTCTGATATACCACACAGTTCAATCTCAAAACCACATGTCAACCTTCACCCCACAGAGGGTTAAGTGCATTTGGTGGACTAGGAAGGGCACAGCTTAGCATGCTAACAACTTGGTCAGTAGTAGGTACTGCTTCCTCATAGCAAATAACACATAGAAAGAAGGGTGTTTCAGGGCTGGAGAAATGGCTCTGGGGCTAAACGGAGAGCCAAAATTTGGTTTCCAGCATCCACATGAGGTGCCTCACAGCCTCCTGTAACTCCAGCTCCAGAGGAGTCAATGCCCTCTTCTGGCTTCCATGGGCACCTGTGCCCACATGCACATACCCTCATATAGATACACACATACATCAAAATAATAAATCTTAGAAAGAAGAGTGATTTCCTAGAAATAGACACATAGCTTTCAATCACTTGCGTCTGATACACTGTGACTGGGTTGCATTGAAACCCTACTAAAAGTCTATAAGGCATTGAGATATAGCTCAATGGTAGAGTGCTCACCCAGCTTTCAGAAGACCCTGGGTTTTATTTTCAGTATCTCAAATTAAAAAATTAATTAGCTTTAGGTGCTGGAGAGATAGCTCAGCAGTTAAGAGCACTGACTGCTCTTGCAGAGGACCCAGGTTCAATTCTTAGCACCCACAGAGCAGCTAACAACCGTCTATAACTTCAGTTCCAGGGGAATCCAACGTTGCATTGCACAACGTGGGTGCACTTACAAGCATGCAAGCAATACACTTATTCACATAAAAATGATTTTTAAAAATTATTAGTTTTAAAAGGAAAAAAAAAAAAAACCTGGAAGGTGAAACAGCCAGGAAGATTATAGAAAGGAAGAGGAAGAAGCTGGTGGGGCAGTTAGCACTTACATCAGGAAGCAGCCCACACAAGAAAGAGTCCAAAACCCTTTGTGGTTAGTGAGATCTATAGACCTAGCCCCTCAACTTCATGGACTTCTCCCACTGTACCCCAATACCCATCCAGAGGGCTCTTTCCCCAGGTTTTCTAACAGTTACCTCCCACATTTCTTTCAGGTCTCTACAATGATGCCACGCTTCTTTTTTTTTTATTTTTTTTTATAAATTTTATTTTTTCATGTGTGAAAATGTACTGTCTGCATGCAGGTTTTGACACCCGTGTCGCATGCAATCCCCGAATAGCAAGAGCGGTTCAGATTCCCCTGGAACTGGGAGTTCCCTGGTGTAGATTCAGGAGATGGTTTTGGGACCATTGTGGTGCCTGGGGATCGAACCCAGTCCTCGTAAGACAGATGGGTTTGGCTCTTGAACGCGTCAGGTGCTCATCTCTCCAGCCCCTTGATGCCACCTTCTTATGAGACCACCCCTGAATATACAGCTCACCTCCTCCACAAACATCCCTCCCCACCCCCTGCTTATTTTCATGCATAACACCCATCACCATGTGATGGATTATTTTCCCTCTTTTGGATCATTATCCTCTGGAACATAATTCCTAAAAGGCAGAGATTCCCCAGACAAGTTGCAGGCACATAATAGGTGCTCACTAAATGTCTGTTGAATGGATGAATAGGGAGAAAGGCAAGCGTAGAAAAGGAGGAAGGAGAACTGCACTCAGAGAGTTTGATTTAAAAGTGATGTCTTTAGAAGCTGCTGAGCAGAGCTCTGAGCTATGGCCACAAAGAAGTATTTTAATAGAATGGAACAAATTTCCTGAAATCGAAAGTAAAAATAAGTTAAGCACAGTTGTGGTCCAAGTTACCTGAGGCAGGAGTTTAGGGCCAGTCTGGGGTAGCATATAAGTCGTTAATTCTTTGAGATTTTTAAACAAAAAAAAAAAAAAAAAAAATGAAGGATGGAGGCAGAGTGGAAGGGCAGGATTTAAGGTAAGCACATACCTGTAATCCCAGCACCTGGGAGGTAGAGGCAGATATCAACAGCCCAGCTCTGGCGACCTCATAAGACAGAAATCAGTATAGTTCACTCCCTATAGGCTAGCATACATTAAAGAAACTCCCACTGTAGCCTCTTGGGTACAAACCTATGATCTCAGTTCACTGGTGGTTAGGACAGGAAGATCCCATGTTCAAGACTGACTTGTGCTACAGAACTCACTCAAGGAGCGCCTAGAAAACTGAGTGGGACCTTATCTCAAAATAAAAAGTGAAAAAAAATTATCTAGCATGTGTAAGGCCCTAGTCAATTCCCAGTAGGCAAGGGGGGGGTAGCGGAGGGGAGGAGGGGAAAAGGGGGAAAAGGGAGGGGAAACCATAACCAACACATTCCTAATACTCCTTGACTTTCACCCAGTGCCCAATGTATATTTTGTCTTGTTCCTTTGCCAAATAGGACAGGGAGCCTATTGCCTTCAGCCTCAGTTGCCCAGCTCAATCTACAAGGATCTTAATGAGAATCCATACTAGATTCCAGTCTACACGGATCTTAATGAGAACCCACGCTAGATTCCAGTCTACACAGATCTTAATGGGAACCCACGCTAGATTCCAGTCTACACGGATCTTAATGAGAACCCACGCTAGATTCCAGTCTACACGGATCTTAATGGGAACCCATGCGAGATTCCAGTCTCTTTCAGGATTTGGACCCAGGCTGTGCCACTGCTCTCAGCACCACATGTAAATGCCCAGTGGCAGTGAGCTCTCCAAGTTCCTGTATAGCCACACAAGATGCCCTAGCCATTACGTGCTATGCCCAAAATACTCCCTAATTACAGACCCCAGACAGCTATTTAGATGCTCCCCAACATGTGATTGTCAGGGCAGCAAGAAGGTGACTCGTGAAGAATCCTGAATTAAAAGTCAGAAGCACCTACGATCATAGATCCAGAATAGCATCAGTTTCCTTGGCATCTCACTGCACAGTGCCTTCCACTGCCAAGCTCGGGAAATCCACAGGTTTTAACTCCCAAGACCCAGAGTCCAAGTGCACAGCTCTTACCGTTTGCTGAGAAATATGACAGAGATTTTCAGATTAGGGCTAGTCAACAGAAGGCCTTTATTCTACAAGTCCTATATGAAATCTAAGAATTTAACAGGTTCCAAGCAAATGAATATTTCATTCTCATTTCATAGTATAATAAAAAGTCCTTTTCATTGGGCGAGCTTAAATGTAACTCAAGAAGCCAACCTCTGATTCTATCAGTAGACCACAGCCACTCCAAGTGAGTGGTTCATTCCTTAATGTATCACAGCCATAGGAGTCTTGCCGGCAGGCATGTGGGGCTCAATAGTAAACTGTCAATAGTACATAAAACAGAACCAAGCTGGCATAACATGTGATGGAAATGGAGGGGAATGCTTTATGTAGTTACTTGAAAACTATGAGAACTACCCTGACACCAACAATTCAATCCCTAAAGCACAATGCAAAAGCTGACCTCAGATACAAAGTTTCTACTTAAACCCATATACTACAGACTTGGTAGTTTATATGAGTCAAAAGCCATTTTTATTTTCTTTAATGATACAGTAAAAAATAGTACTGAGATAATTTGGTTGAAAGAGTTCCATTTTATATAACTTTCTTAAAATTAAATGAGCTTGAGCCAGATGGTAAAAATGCACTTTGATAAAAGGAGGGTTTATTTCTTTTTGTATTCGTATCTTTAGGGTCATTAAATTTTTACAGTTCTTATTCATATATACAATTCTAGATTATTAAGAAGGAGATTCCTTTTTATGGGCCAAAAATGTTGGGATGAAAGTTTCTTTCCTGTTACATGGCTTCAAAGCCATGGTATTTGTTACAAGGTATAAAGGCTCCAGATGGACTGATGGTACTCCTTTCTAAAGAGAAACTCTTTTGCTTTTATGTCCAGCTGAGCTTTTAGTCTGTCTGCCTACATCATGGTACTAATGGCAGTCATGAGAGACTGGGCATCCCTCAGTATAACTGGCCCAGTGCAGGCCTGCTGCGTTGAAAGCGCCTGCTTGGTGGGACTCTAGAGTCAAGGAATCCTTTATCAAAGGCCCCGCGGAAGCCAGGTCCAAGGATCCGGCTGCCTCCACTGGTGCACACTTTGTAGCTGTTGAGGGTTCACAGAGGGCAGAGCGGGGCAGTAATAACTACTCCCGGCGGCAGCAGCAGCGGCCACACTCCTGCTCTCTCCCAAAGGGAATAAAGATGCTACATTCCTTCTGGCCACGTCCCTCCCTCCCAACCAGGGAGTAGAGTGTGCCCTCAAGGAGGGGAGCTAAAGGAGTTGGGCATCGAGCACAGAGCTAGCTGGCTGCCCTTCCAGAAACACTCAAGGTCTGCATTATGAACAGGCTGTGTGGCACATTCTAACCAACACACAGTTGACCAAAAAAGAAAAGAGAGAAAAGACATTTTGGAGTGTGGATGGGGCCGCCCTCCATGTTACTGAATGAGCATAAGGTACCAGTAAGAGGAACAAATACTGCAGCCTCCAGCCAGCTGAGTTTCAAGTGCTTGTCACTGCATGGGCATGGCACCAAGATGAGTGCCAACATAAGAACACACACATGCACACCTGGGTGCGCATGTACACACACACACACGCACACACACTTTTCCTACATGACTTGTTTCCACACTTTAGTCCTTTCTTTTTTTTTAATTTTTTTAAAATTTTATTTCGGTATGTGTATGAATGTACTGTCTGCATGCAGGTTTCTGCACCCGTGTCATGCAATGCCCCGAAGGTCAGAGGAGGGTGTCGATTCCCCTGGAACTGGAGTTCTCCTGGAATTGGAGATGGTTTTCGGACGCCATGTGGGTGCTGGGGATCGAACCCAGGTCCTCTGTAACAGTGGTTGGCGCTCTTGACCGCTAGGCCATCTCTCCAGCCCCCAGTCCTGTCTTTCATTAGTCACTTCCAGCCTCAGCTTTTGTCAGCCCTCAACGCTTCATTTCTCCTTTTCCTGCCTTACTTTCCCCGCGCACTTCATGCTACGTAACGGCCATGTTTTGGGCTCACTTACATCCCTACTAAACTGTAAATGCTAAAAGGAGGAGAAATGCTTATTATGTTTATTGAAATTCATATCTGAAAACTCAGAAAAACCCATGTTCAATATCTAATGAAAAAACAGTCTGCTCTAGTACTGGGTGTGCACGTACGGGGGCGGGGGGTAAACTTGCTAGTACATGAAAATAGTTTTTTTCCTTATGTGTGTGAGGAGGCGTATATACATGTTTGTGTGGGTGTGTCCACATGTGTGTCCACCTTATTTTTCCGAGATTTGGTCTCCCATTGCACCCATCTATTTAGGAAGGCCTACTGGCCAATGAGTCTCCTGGACCTCCCTGTCTCTGCCCTCCTGGGGTTGCAGACGTGTGCCACTGTGCACAGCTTTTAACATGGCTGCTGGGAATCGAGTATTGGGCCCTCATTCTTGCATGGCTTTCTCTTCACCAACTGAGCCATTCTCCCAGCCCACTATTGTTTGTACATTTTGGTTTGGTTTAGTTCTTTATGTTTTTGTGACAATGTGGATTGAGCTCAGGGCCTTACACATGTGTTCTACCACTGAGATACATCTCCCACTCTGTCTGTCTCTCTGTCTGTCTATATATCAGGCTGCCCTGGATCTTGCTTATAGTCCAGGCTAGCCTTGAACTCTTTATCTTCTTTCCTCAGCTTTCCAAGTACTGAGATCACAGGCCTGTACTACCATGAACAATGTTCAGAAGTACTTTTTTAAAAAATGCTACTTGGGGAAGGGGCATAGCTTTCATTTTAAGAACCGCAAAGAGCTCTCCCATACCCTTCACCCAGCCTCCGCTAACAACATCTGATATAAAGCGATGCATTTCTCACACAGCAAGGAAAGGCCTGAGAGCTGATCTGTTAGTACTTTTGACTACAGTAGGGACCAGACCACAGAAATCAAGGGAGTCTTACAGTCATTGGGTCAAACAGGTGGTGGTGACAAGACCCCACTGGGGAGGTGACAAAGTCACTTGGACAATAGTGGCTATCAACATTCACCAAATAAACTTACCCTCTGCACCCCACTAAAAAAAAAAAAAAAAAAAAACAAAGATTGGCACTGGCACGATATTATTAAATGATGACAGCTTAGATTTCTAGCTTTTCCAGTATGTCCCTATTGGATCTTGTCATCATGGCCCCTTCTATAACCTCCAGGCTGATAGCTTTGCAATCCTCTTTTTAACATTCTTGACAGTCTTGGAGAATACTTGCTCAGATGTTTCATCCTTCAGCTTCAGCTTGTCTGTTGCTCATCTGGGGTAATGGATTCAGGGGAATAACATGCAGTTGGAGCATCTATTGAGACCTATGACATCCAACCAATACACAACTTAGGACTGGCGAGGCTAACCTTGACTACGTGATAAACTGCTGTCTTCTGGGTTAAACCTAGGCTAGTCTATTCCTATGGTCTGCTAATTAGTGGTGAGTTACTATGTGAGGCCATGATCAATACCGTGTGAGTGTGTCTGTACATACATGTGTGTATGCAAGTGTGGAAGCATGAGGCTGAGGCCAAGTGTCTATCACTCCCCACCTTAGTTTTTGAAAGAGGTTTTCTCTCTGAACATAGAGCTCGCTGTTTCATTAGGCTGGCTGGCCAGCAAGCTCTGGTGCTCTGTTGTTGTTGTTGTTTCTCAATCCCCCAGTGCAGAGGTGAAAGGCTTGCAGCCATAGCTGGCTTTGTGTGGGGGCGCTAGGTTCTAAACTCAAGTCCTGAGCAAGTACTTTACCAGCGGAGCCACCTCCCCAGCACCCACCCCATGCTCAGTACTCTTGGAACCTGTGTTTGTTTCTGTGCTGTCTTCAATCCTAATGACCCCAAAACAGCACTTCCACTTTGACCCAGTCACCAAAAGAAGAAAGTATAAGTTGCAATTTGAAATCACCAGAACTGGGATCACCTAACTAATCAATACTTTGTTTTTCTAGAGAGTATAGTCCTATAAATGAAAGAAGTAGAACACTTGAGGATTCAGACTGTTGGTGATATGACAAGATAAATCAGCAAGTGACGTGAATACAAGAAAAATCCTGCTCTGTCTGTTTCCTGTGTTCATCAGAGGATGTGAACCTCCGCTTTCTGTTCCAGCTCCTGCCACCATGCCTCCAGCCACAATGGACTCTAATTCCCTGGAACCATCAAATCCTGGCAACCAGAATGCTAAAATGGAGAGTTTCACACTCAGGAAAGCACGCTGTGGAGAAGAGAGAGGATGCCCGTGCCACTGCACACTCCTTGTCAGCGACGCAGAACAAAATGGTCAGACAGATGTCCTCTGACCAGTGAACCTTCAGGGACCCATAGGAGAAGACGTCATAATTTTGGTATATACGTAAAAATCATATATGCATATTTTGGAGCAATACGAATTGGAGGGAACAACAAGAAAAGGACTGGATCAAAGAACTGACTGAAACTGTAATCTTCAGCCCCAAACAATAAACCTCTGCATAGAAGAACTTTAAAAAGACTGGAAAAAAAAGATGCATGACATGTATGGCAAAAGGCATGAACTCAGGTGGGGTGGGGGGCATGGAAAGGGAAATGAGTCTGAAATTGGACTGAGAAATATGGTATGAATTGCACAAAACTTCGGAAAAAAACATAAAAACAAGCCAGGTGTGGTGGCATACACCTTTAATCCTAGCACTTGGGAGACAGAGGCAGGTGGATCTCTGTGAGTTCAAGGCCAGCCTGGTCTACATAGCAAGCTCCAGGCCAGCTAGGACTAAAGGGAGACCCTGTCTCAAAAAGTCCCCCCCCCAAAAAAAACCCACATTAAAAAAAACCCCAATGATGAAGAATTTACAATAAGTCACATGACAGATTTAGGAAATAAATTTCTTTTTTTTTTAATTTTTTTATTAATTTTATTTATTTCTGTATGTGTATGAATGTACTGTCTGCATGCAAGTTTGTGCACCCGTGTCGTGCAATGCCGCGGAGGTCAGAAGAGGGTGTCGGATTCCCCTGGAGCTGGAGTTCTCCTGGAATTGGAGTTTCAGACGGTTCTTGGCCGCCATGTGGGTGCTGGGGATCGAACCCGGGTCCTCTGTAAGAGCAGTCGGTGCTCTTAACCGCTAGGCCATCTCTCCAGCCCAGGAAATAAATTTCTAATAACTGCTTATTCCAAGAAAAAAAAATAAAAGAGAAATCCTCTGCTCTGTATTCCTGACAGTAACCCATTCTCTGATAGCTGTGACTGGTAATAGCTTTAGCTTCATTAACTGTGTTTAACTAACCAATGGCATTTATTTAACAGGCAAGAAACAAAAATGTGTTCCCAAGACTTTTAATTGTCCTGGAGTCCTTCCCAGGACATATGACAGCCCAGAATAGGGCCGTATCCAAATCACCCGCAGAACTAGGTAGGACACTCTGATTACCTTTCATACAGGATATAATGTCAGATTTGAATTTCAGATAGTCATGTTTATAGTAAGAATACCGTGAATCGTTTGAAATTCAAACCCAAATGAGCATCTTGTCTTATTGCTATATCCGGCAACCCCTAGTGGGACTCCAAAGCTTAGGTGTTTCAATCCTATCTGCTAACTCATGACTTACCGACATCACACACTGCAGGTGCCAGACCGCCTATGCATAACGCTTACTCTGGGATTATTTGATGACTATGCTGAACTAAATGGGGCACATAAGCAAACACACAGAACAAATGACAAGGGGTCAACAAAATGGAATCCCTAGCAAGGAGAGAGGCCGGCCGGCCAGCACAAGGAGCCGCTCTCCCCCTCCGGTCCCTCTCCACCATTTCTCCTTTCCCCTTCCCTATCTGAGAAAAGCAGGACAGGCAGGACATGGGCCCCGGAGTCCCCCAAGCTTTGGAATGTAGTAGGGGAAGAGACAAAGAATAGCAACAAGGCAGGAGCTTAAAAGTGGAGCAGCCATCTGGGCATGGTAGTGTACACCATAATCCCAGCACCCGGAGGCAAAAGTGGCAGGATCCCAAGTTCAAGACCAGCCTGGGCTACATAGCAAGACCCTCTCTCAAAAATAAAAACAGTGATAACAACAATAAAATAATCCAGGATTTTGGAGGAACAGGACTGAGCTAAAGAAGCCTTTTTTTTTTTTTTTTTTTTTCTTCAGTAAAACCATCCATGGTGCTGTTGGTGCTTCTGAGTGGTCAGTTTTTGGTGACTACAGTAAAGCACCAAATTCAGGTTTAAGTAGAGAAAGGCTGTAAGGCACAGGTGAATGGGTTGGTTAGCTGGTTCAGCCATTGGTTGGTTAACTGGTTGGTTTACCAGTGCTGAGGTGCAAGCCAGGGCCTAGACCAATGCTAATCAAGCTCTCTACCTATGCTCTCAAGCCCGCCTCCTCACTACCAGGGTACCTAGGGGCATGAGTCTCTCCTGCTGGGTCAAGCACAGAGGCATGGGTGAGAAGGCTGGTGCTGGATGAACCCCACCCCCCGATACAGAAACGAGTTACACCTTGGCTTTCCTTCAAGCCTCAAACCAATACCCTAGAGATGTCCTCCTTCAGTTCATTGACAAACACTGTTAAAGATAGCTTTGTGGATGCATAATTTGAATAATTAGCAAAAGTCACTCATATTAAGTAGCTAATTCAATATTTTCAGTTATTTATAGAATTGTGCAACTATAAATATGAGTTTTAGAATATTTCCACACACACCTACAAAGGGGTACCTTAGGGCCCCTAGCAGTTAATCCCTACCTCCCTCTCCAGCCCAGCAATCTATGTCCTTGATCTACAGATCCACTTTTCTGAGCAGTACAGATACATGGGATAATACAGTGTACACTCTTCTGCATTTGGCTTCTCTCTTCATGATATCTTGGATGCCCATCCACAGTACAGCATGCATCAGTAGTCCATTCCTTTTCACTTCCAAGTAGTATAGAATTCCATTTTATGGATATACCATCATTTGCTTATCCATTTACCAATTACAGACATTTGACCTATCTACTTTTGGCTCCTATGAGCATTCGTGTACAAGTTGTGTGGTTGTACATGCATGTTTTCAATTCTCTTAAGTAAACACCCAGTAGTAAAATTGTTGGGGCTATAGTAAGTCACCTTAACATCAAGCTAACATCAGGACTGCCTGCCAAAAGTTGTGAAATAGTTGCTCTGTGTAAGTCTGCACAGTTCATTATCTTCCCTTCCTTCATTCACCGACCGGGTCCTCATGGACACAAGCATGTCTCTCACAAAGCTGGCATGGTTTTCCACCAATGAGGAGTGAAGTCACAGCCTGATCAGGAAATGGTCCTGCCTGTGGTATATTCAGAGGGAAGTTATTTTTATTGCTCTGTTAAAAGGAATAAAAATTTTAAATCAAAAGGGTCTGTTCATTATTCTTCATGGCTAGCAACTACACATTTATATTAAAAACATATTTATGAAAACTGGAAATAATAAAATGTTGGTAACAAAATAATACATAAAATACTTGTTTTGCAAAGAAGAAAATAAATGACTCACTCAAAAGATGGAATAACGAGCTGAACAGAGACTTCACAAGTGAGGAAATAAAGATGGCTGAGAAACATCTTAAGAAGTGTTCAAAATCGCTAATAATTAAGGAAATGCAAATTAAAACCACTTTAAGATATCATCTCACTCCAATAAGACTAGCTAGAATCAAGAAAACAAATTATACCAAACCCTGGAGAGGTTGTGGGGAAAGGGGAACACTCATCCACTGCTGGTGGGAATGTAAACTCCTACAACCACTATGGAAAACAGTGTGGAGAACCCTTAAAAGACTCAAAATGAGCTTGCCACCTGACCCAGTCATACCACAAGACTCATCCTACCACAGAGATACATGCACATCTATGTTTATTGCAGCTCTCTTCACAACAGCGAAGAGCTAGAACCAACCCAAATGCCCCTCAACTGACAAGTGGATAGAGAAAATGTGGTACACCTACACAATGGAGTTCTATGCAGAAGTAAAGAAAGATGACATCATGAACTTTGCAGGGAAATGGATGGAACTAGAAAATATTATGCTAGCCGGGTGTGGTGCTGCACGCCTTTAATCCCAGCACTTGGGAGGCACAGGCAGGCGGATCTTTGTGAGTTCAAGGCCAGCCTGGTCTACAGAGCGAATTCCAGGACAGCTGGGGCTACAGGGAGACCCTGTCTCGAAAAGAAAAAAAAAAGAAAATATTATGCTAAGTGAAGTAACACAGTCCCAGAAAAACAAATGACGACTGGTATCCCTCATTTGTGGATGCTAGCACCAAGTACCTAGTTGTAAGGCAAACTGAGCAATGTTAATATTATATTCCTCTTTACCTGAAAGCAACTGTACTCTTATAATGTGAATCTCTTAACAGGCTCTAGAATTAACCTACCACTTATTTTCAGACTTTGGAATCTTGGTATATGAGTGGAGGGTATGTATGCATATTTTAGAGTGATATAAAATTAAAAGGGAAAATGTGAATCCTGAAATATGATTTGGAAATAACATACAGCTTATTTTCAGACAACATAATTTTAGTATAGGTGTGATATATATGTATATATATATATATACATATATATGCATATATGTATATATATATATATACATATATCACACCTATGCATATGTTGAAGCAATACAAATTGGGAGGAACAACAATAACAAAAGAACTGGGACTGACTGGAACAGTAAAGTTCTCCCCAAAACAATAATCCTCTGCTTTGAAAAACTTTATAAAGTCTCAGAAAAAGATACAAGACATGTATGGCAGAATGCATGAACTTGGGTGGGGTGGGGGCATGGAAAGGGAAATGAGTCAAAATTGGACTGAAAAATGATGTATGAAATGAACAAAACTTCAATAAAAATATTTTTAAAAAACAAAAAAGAAAAAAAAATACTTGTTTTGATCTATTTTTGTTTTTTATAGTTACTCAATGATATTGTAGATGTATATTCATTATAAAGGAAATGTGTTTAGGATGATTTTTAAAATAGAAATTTTATGAGCCCCTTCTAAACAAACATATATCTATGTACCTAGAAAATGTTCAGGTAAGTAAATTTTCAGAGAAAAGGGTTTTTATTATTTTTTCTTCTTTGTACATTATTGATATTTTCTCTTTTTCTGTATTTCTTCATTTGTTATTTGGTAACAAAAAGCAAGTTCCAGGCAGCTGTGGCTACAGGGAAACCCTGTCTCAAAATGAAAAAACAAAAACAGTATGAGTGTTTATTTAATTATTGTCATGAATAACAATTATGTCTGAGAAGCAAACATTACTTTATTCTTTTTGTACTTTCCAATGGCAAACTATTTATTACTCTGAAGAAGTTAGGGAAAAGGACAGCCCAGATTAACTAAAAGTTGTAATGTCTTACCACTCTATATATAATGTCCATTTCAGTTTTTGTTTTTGGTTTTTTTAAGAAAGAAAGCTAGGTATGGTGGCACACACCTTTAATTCCAGCACCCAGGAGGCAGAGGCAGGCAGATCTCTGTGAGACAGAGGCTAGCCTGGTCTACATAGTGAGTTCCAAGCCAGCTGCGACCACAGAGAGACCTGTCTCAAAAGGACCAAAGAAAAAAAGCAAAACATAGAAAATAGTATACAAACGTTTCCCCACAATGTAACACCAGAGAAACTGTTTTTAGTCCAGTGCACATGAAAAGTTTTACTCTTGAGCTCGTACTTACCTGTCCAGGCTGACACATCCCTGCTTAATCCTTTTCCTAATGTGCAAGGCCAGAATACAGTTATGTTTCATATGAATGCATATGAATGCCATTTCCTATGATGCCAAGCAGTTGAAAATTGGGTCTTAATATACTCCCTCCTCATTTGTATTCATCCCATTTTAAGTCATTAAAAAGTAATTACCGGGGCTGGAGAGATGGCCTAGCGGTTAAGAGCGCTGACCGCTCTTGCAGAGGACCCGGGTTCGATCCCCAGCACCCACATGGCGGCTGAGAACCGTCTGAAGCTCCAATTCCAGGAGAACTCCAGTTCCAGGGGAATCCGAGTCCCTCTTCTGAACTCCGCGGCGTTGCACGACACGGGTGCACAGACTTGCAGGCAGACAGTACATTCATACACATACAGAAATAAATAAAATTAATAAAAAAAAATAAAAAATAAAAAAAAAGTAATTACCAAAGAACAACAAAAGACAATTGCTTGGCTGGAACTATTATCAAAATCTCCACTTCAGAAAAAGTCATGACCAAAAAAGCATTCCTCACAGATTGGTGACTAATGAGAGCTAAGGACTGACACTATGTCTCGGACATATCTTCTGCTGTTTGCTGTATTCTGACTCATTCATTCCCAAAACAACGTGAGAGAGATGCTATCATCAGCACTATATAGATAAGGGAACTCAAGCCTGGAGACGTGGGGCAACTGTCCCAAGCTACTTCATTGGGAGCTCGGAGTCCACCTGGCCAAGGGTCCCCTGTACCTGAGCATCCCATCTCTCCCTGTGAACACGGACTGATGTCCCTTACAGGTCGGCTAGGGCTTCTCCAAGAGGGATGCCATGTTGGTGACCGGCTTGCCTTCATCATTCTCTACAAAAATGTTGCTTGGCATCGCTCTACTTTCCAACAGTCACTATAGCAGTTCATTGACTATGTATTATTTATTTTTTGACATTTATCTCCACTCCCTCAGATTCATTCTAGTCTAATTCCCTAGAAGTATTCTTTGACTATGAAAGGTGTCAAGAACTAAGTGATGGTACCCCAGCCCCTTCTCCCACCAATCTCTGCAGCTTCCTAGTCATCCTAGGGTCTGGTATCTGCAAGTGGCTCCAAAACGGCATTGTTACAAGGAAATCTTCTCCAGCCTGCCTGGCAGATCTCTGTGTGCCAACATGTAACCCTCCTTTTTACAGTTCTTCCCTGTGAGGAAACAGAAATGCGGTCCTAACTAACACGGAGCCACGCCTGGGGCCACCAGGGGCCAGACCCATTCTTTATCAAACTCACTTCCTGGAAGCCACATCTGTAAGCTGCAATATTCTTTTTCTTTTTTTATCTCCTTACCCAGTTTTATAATTTTCCCTTCAGAAAAACAAAAGAAAGACATTTCACTGAATTTTTATATTCTTTTCTTTCCTTGCTAGAATACTTTTAGAATGAAGAATTTTAAAACTACGCTTAAAAGTTGTTGACAAATATGGTGGCTCACACCTATAATACCAGCACTTGGAGGGTAGAATGGGGAGAATCACAAGTTGGAGGCCAGCTAGCCTGGACTGCCCAAGGAGACAAGAAAGAGAAGAAGAGAGGGGAGGGGGAGGGCATCGAAGGGGAGGAGAGGAAAGGGGATGGGAGAAGAGAAGGGAGAGGGGAGGAGAAGGGAAGGGAGAATAGGGGAGAGGAGAAAGGAGATAGGGAAGAGGAGGGGAGGAGAGGAAAGAAAAGAAAAAAAGGAAAGTAGCCGGGCGTGGTGGCACACACCTTTAATCCTAGCACTTGGGAGGCAGAGGCAGGCGGATCTTTGTTCAAGGCTGGCCTGGTCTACAGAGGGAGTTCCAGGACAGCTGGGGCTACAGGGAGACGCTGTCTCGAAAAGACCAAAAAAAAATGTGCTCAATGAGAAACTTAGGACGATTTTATTAAAGTTTGAAAGAAAAACAACAGTCCAGGCAAGCTGAAAATCCCAGCAGCTGGTGGGATATACAAAGATGAAGAAAAGATCATGCTTTATAAAGTAGGTGTGAAGGTCAGAGAAGCAGTGAGAAAGTCTGCTTAGCGGTGCTAAGCTGTGCATCTGAGTGGAGAGGATGCTGGATCTCAGGGTCTCTTGTCCGGGACACACAGAAATGGAGACAACTTACTAATAAAGGAAAGTACTCTGAGAGCGGAGTAGGCTAGAAAGCTGAGGAAAGAGCCTAAAAATCAATGGGCCTGTGGCCCTTGACCCTTTATAGGACATTTATATAATGGCTGCTGTTAGAGCCATGCCAATTTGTAAAGCGTCACCATTTTGTTTGAACTGTGACAGTTCCAGGAATGACAGTAATTTGGTTTCTATTAGTAAATTAACTTGTTTCTCTAGATTCTTGACTTCCCCACCCTGTTCTGATAACATAAAAACCTGGAACTCTAGATGGGAACTCCCCTGGACTCTGATCTGCACCTCTAGCAACCCTAAATGTTTTCATTAAGAGGACTCCCTGGGAGCCAAGTGACCTGTCCATAAGGCTGTGGAGACAACCTGGATTGTGCTTCCAAGACCCAGATTCTGGCCTTTTGGAGCTGCTCACTGCAGACTTCAAGGGAAATCTGTTTACTCATACAAATAGACCAGGCCATCCATCCTGACAAGAGATACTGTTGGAGTTTATAAGAAGCAAGAGCCAGTGAGTGTAGACATGGAGCTGAGTAGCTCTATCCCTGCTCCAGCAAACGTGCCTGCAAATGTCCTCCCAGTATGAAGGTCACAATTCTTTTTTTTTTTTAACTTTTAACTCTAAGAACTTCAAATTATTTATTTATTTATTTATTTATTTATTTATTTATTTATTTATTCATTCATTCATTCATTTATTGAGACAGGGTTTCCCTATAGCCCCAGCTGGCCTGGAACTCACTCTGTAGACCAGGTTGGCCTTGAACTCACAGAGATCCACCCGTCTCTGCCTCCTGAGTGCTAGGATTAAATGCATGCACCACCACCCCCTTAAAGATGG
>VZQC01001212.1:1653525-1678952 GCA_009823505.1 Rhizomys pruinosus
TGTAATTCTAGAATCAAGCCATAAAATATTAATTGCAAATGGTATTTCAGAATACATCTCAGGACCCCCCCCCCCAGAGATCTGTGCTTCCTTATTAATGTAAATAGTTTATAAATACACTGAAAATTGGGCCTGGTGACCCTGGCCTGTACTTCCGGCACTTGGGAGGCAGAAGAAGGTGGATCTCTAGTTTCAAGCCAGGCAGGGCTACATACTGAGTTCCAGGCCAGCTAAGGCTAGATGGTGAGACCCTGCCTCAAAAACAGAAATACATTGTTAGAATTAGGGCAACATGGATTTTTTTTCTGGGAACATTATATTTCACATTCTATTCTTTTCTTTTCTTTTCTCTTTTTCTTTTTGAGACAGGGTCTCCCTGTAGCCCCAGCTGTCCTGGAACTCACTTTGTAGACCAGGCTGGCCTTGAACTCACAAAGATCTGCCTGCCTCTGCCTCCCAAGTGCTAGGATTAAAGGCGTGCACCACCACACCCAGCTCAACTTCTATTTTTCTATACTGGATAAAACCATTTTGCAACTCTTTCCTGCAAAAAGAAGTGAAATTCTAACCAGGAGCTAGCGACATGCCCGTGGAGCTCTGTGGCAACCCATCTCCAGCCAAGCTGCGTGGCCAGTTTTATTTTTACCCTCCTCTTTCCCGGACTCGCTCTGTGTAGGTCCCAGCTGCGCTCTGCCAATCTGGGTCACTCAGCACAGAGGATCAGTGGGCGACAGCCGCTGAGTCCACTTTTAGCAGGCCGCATGCCTGGGGAGTGTTGGGCAGAGCTGCGGCCTCTGGAACCAAAGGTCCAGAGAACAGCAACTGAACACTCGTGCTATTCCGAGGCTGCCAGGGACATGAAATTAAATGAGGGAAACAAATCAGACACTGGCATTGGCGGTCACTTCTCCTCCTAAAGTTTTTTAAAAGCTTATCAGCTTTATAATTCAGTATAAAATAAATTTCCATATATACTGGGAAGAATTGAAGGACCCAAAGTAGACCTTTTTATTTTTTAAATAAACGAAGATCAATCTGTTTCACTGTATCCAATTTTTACAACTACTGGAACCAATTGGGTCCTAGAATGGTGCTCAATGACACCTCCACAACTGGCATTTCCTAGTCTTACAAAACTAAAGGAGAGCTGGGCATGGTGTGACACACCTGTAATCCCAGCACTTGGGAGACTGAGGCAGGAGGACTGCCAGTTCCAGGCTAGCTTAGGCTATATATGACCCTATCTCCTGCCCCCAAAAGGCATAAACAATCTATTGATGCCTCTTTTTAAATGTTTTACATTTATTTTTATTTTATGTGTATGAGTATTCTGCCTGTATGAATGTAAGTGCAACATGCATGCAATGTTCAGAGAGGCCGGAAGCGGGCATCAGATCCCCTGGAACTAGAGTTACAGATGGTTTTTAGTAGCCATGTGGGTGCTAGGAACCAAACCCAAGTCCTCTGCAAGAGCGGCCAGTGCTCTTAACCACTGAGCCATCTCTTCAGCCCCTAATACCTCTTTTTAAACCACTCTCGTTTCAATCCTATATAACCAATGTTATGAATTTTTTGCCTTATTTTCTTTCTTCCTTACCACTCATGATTATGTTCCTATAAATTATTGCTTTACTTTCTGTGTGTATTTGTCTGTGTTCATGTGTATATGTGAGAGAACACGTATATGCTTGTATACATTCATATCTATACACGTCTGTGTGGAGCCCAGAGGACAATCTCTGGCACTGGTCCTCAGGCATTCAACGTCTACCTTATTTTTTGAGACAGGGTTACCCAACAACTTGGAACTCACTTTAAGCAGGCTAGGCTAGCTGGTCAGTGAGCCCCAAGGATCCTTCTGTCTCTACCTCCCCAGCACAGGGATTAAGCACCTCCATGCCCGGCTTTCTGCAGGGGTTTGGGGGCTTGAACTCAGCACTTCACTGCCTGAGCTATCTCCCTAGCCCATCGTTGCATTTCAGTTAAAATCTTAGTAACAATGCTTCTTGGTTTCCTCCCCATCCTCTCCTGTATTCTGCCATAAGTACCTACATTTTCCTTTCGGGAATTCTCTGCTTCCTTATTGAGTAACAGCAGGACTTTTGATAGGGATGGACGAGACTAGATTGAACTAGGCTAATCAATTCTTTATTCCTCTGGCCAGCAAGAGGACATCATGAGGGCCATGTCCCCTTCTCTGCCCAGGGCACTTAAGGAGAATGTTCGGATTTGGACTTACCCTGTCCAGGCCAGAGCTCAGTGGAAAAGCCTGGGCCTTCTGGGCTGGAGCAGGCCAGGGAAAAGGCATTACAAACAGCTAGAGCGCAAAGCCGCACAAAGCACAGCCAAGAGGAACAGCTGACGGAATCCTGTCCAACACTGATGATGTGGCTGAGTTAGCCTGGTCCGAAGTGGGACTCTACCTCCAGATTGTCAATGTGCTAGGAGGCTCTCTGTTTCTCTAAAGCCAGTCCAGACTGGATGTTTGTTATATAACCATAAAAATATTAACAGAAACACACACACACACACACACACACACACAAATTTCAGGGAAAAAAACTACTGCATATGCTACAGTATAAACTCAAGTAAATAAAACATTAAATTGTAAGTACAGTATACACTCAAAACTCTAGGGGGGAATGTAAAAAGTCAGTGCCTCCCCATGTCAGAACAATGCCAGGGTTCATCACACCACTTGGGAAACACAGCCCACACATGCATGACAACATATAATTTCATGACCAAAAGCACTAACAAAAATAACAAGAGCACTGAAAATTACCAGCATGGGGCTGGAGAGATGGCTCAGTGCGTAAGCACACAGCTGCTCTTGCAGAGGACCTGGGTTTAGTTTCTAGCACCTACATGGTAGCTAACAACCATCCTTAACTCCAGTTCCAGGGGATCTAACACCCTCTTCTGACCTCCGCAGACACAGCACAACATGGGTGCACTTACAGACATGCAGGCAATACACTCATATACAGAAAATAAAAATAATAAATAACATATATTGTCTTTTTGAGCAGAGTCTCCCTGTAGCCCCAGCTGTCCTGGAACTCACTATGTAGAACAGGCTAGCCTCAAACTCTTGATCCACCTGTTTCTGTTCCCCCCCCCGTCCCCCCCCCCCAGAATGCTGGTATTGTAGGCATGCACTACCACACCTGAAGCAAAATATTTTTTAAAAAAATAAAATTACAGGGCTGGAGAGATGGCCTAGCGGTTAAGAGTGCCGACCGCTCTTGCAGAGGACCCGGGTTCGATCCCCAGCACCCACATGGTGGCCGAGAACTGTCTGAAACTCCAATTCCAGGAGAACTCCAGTTCCAGGGGAATCCGACACCCTCTTCTGACCTCCGCAGCATTGCACAACATGGGTGCACAGACTTGTATGCAGACAGTACATTCATACACATACAGAAATAAATAAAATTAATTAAAAAAATTTTTTAATTAAAAAAAAATAAAATTACCAGCATGGAAGAAAAGATGCTATTGTCTACTACGTAATAAATATGGAATTTTAGCAAGAAACATTGAGGGTGCTGGAGGTAAAGTTGTGTGTGAGGAAAGACAACCTGGTCCATTATGGAAACAAAAATGAAACGCAAACAAATCTGCAGAAATTAGACTTTTCGATGACCCCCCCAAAGCCAAATGGAGCGTAAACGGGGTGATGGCCTCCCTGGCTGCCTTCTTCACTCTTCCCACCTATTCTTCCCCGTCGCTATTTGAGGATGGTAACGTATTACATCATGCTACAGTTTGGATGCGAACAAGTAAACTATCCCCACAGGTTCATGTGTTTGAATATTCAATCCCCAGCTGTTTGGGTGGCACTGTTTTGATAGGTTGTGAGACCTATAGGAGGAGGGGCCTAGCTGGAGGAAGTGAGTCACAGGGGGCGGCCTTTTTATCTTGTGGCCCCAGTCCTTCCAGGTGACCTCTCTTCTTCTTGAGCACTGCAATGATGTAACCAGCCACCCCGCACTCTGGAGCGATGCCTTCCTCCATGATGGACTGCATCCTCTCAAGCCTTGAACCAGAAGAAATCCTTCCTTCCTTAAATTGCTTCTTCCAGGCATGTTATTACAGTGACATGAAAATTAACTAATACAAAGTGCTAATGAAAACCTTACTTGAGGGCTGTGGAGAGTGGGGGAGCTCAGTGACAGAGCACTGGGCTAACATGTGCGAGGTCCTGGGTCCCATCCCCAGAACCCTTCTGGCCAAAGCTCACAAGAATCATTGCAAGTTGTACCTAATAAAGTTTCATTCCTTTCTTTTCCAACTGCATATGCAATAATTCATATTACAAACATAAATCATTGCAATTCCAATGTATTCATTCAGAACACCAGGGCCCAAACCAGGCGAGTGGTCAAAGGGGAAAGCTGGAGTCTGGGGGTGCCAAGGGCAGATCAGAGGGCTGCTGCCAGGCAGCAGGTGGATGCCCAAGAGACACACAGGCTCTGAGTCCTGCCCACCTGCCCACCCGACTTGACAGGAGTGAAATTTACTGAGACAGGCCCAATTGTGAACCAGGGGGCAGCAGATCCCTGTGTGACACAGGTCTGAATAGGAAGCCCCATGCACAGAGCCTAACAGTGCCTAGCACAGAGACATGCTGAATCCACAAGGTTTTCTTGGCTTTGTTAAGAATCATTTCAGCCGGGCGTGGTGGTGCACACCTTTAATCCTAGCACCTGGGAGGCAGAGGCAGAAGGATCTTTGTGAGTTCAAGGCCAGCCTGGTCTACAGAGTGAGTTCCAGGACAGCTGGGGCTAAACGGAAACCCTGTCTCAAAAAAAACAAAACAAAAAAAAAAGAATCATTTCAGTTCATGTTATATTCCAGACTATCCAAGCCCAGAGACAGAGTCAAGGTCTACCAAAGAGGCTGCAGAGAGGCAGCGGAGGAGAGAGGACCTATCTTGGCTGTGGTCCATTCTACTCCTGTAAAGGTTTTTCATTAGAGTTCTTACTGCTCTCCTGACAAAATTTATCTTTTAAAAACATTGAAAGGGCGCCAGATGAAGAAAATGTGCATAGGAGCCAGATAGGTGGAACTGTTTCCTAGCAACTAACACTGCTTTTCAGAGAAGATGCTCGGTAAATAGCATCTGAGGAAGGGGCTGGGCTGGAGGGGCGGGGCAGGTCAGCCTCTGGATTACATGGTGTCTACGCTGGCGTTGCAGGAGTTCTGCTTTACTTTTAAAGGGTTCTGAGTCTGGAAAGTTATCTCCTCCAATGAACACACACACACACACACACACACACACCACTACAGATGGAGCAGAGCAGCCACAGAACCAGATTGCCTGGGTTCAAGTCTCAAGTCTGCCACTTACTAACTGCATGACTTCAGGCAAATCACTTACATTTCTGTGTGCCAATTTTCCTATCTGTAAAGTAGCATAAGATTGCTTACTTGAGAAACACACTAACTAGCAGACCCCGTGTCCAATGCTCTGGATCTCTATCTACCATTCATTAACTGGAGCGCCTGGCACTTGAGAAGTGCTCTAGCAGTGTTTACTATTGTTTTCCTTTATATTATTGTTTATTCAAGCTCTGGACTAGCCAAACTGCCACTGTACCTTATCACATGCAACAGGAGTTAGGCTTCCTCTTGTAATAATCCCTCCCATTTATGACATCTTACAAGGTCCTTTAGGAAATGGGTGGTAAACCACATCTGTTGGCTGAGAACAACTTCAGTTTCATGACCACTTTTTCCTGCTTTCCATAGGAAAGGTGGAGAGGATGTAACTTCTCAACATTCACACTGGGGTGTAACAGTGCTCACAGCCAGAGTGGCTCACCAGTATCAGCCACAGTTTGTTAATTTTGTGGGTTATCACACCTGTGAAAACATCTACCTAATAAAAGTTCATATGGGAATTTTTTTTGGTCTTTTTGAGACAGGGTCTCCCTGTAGCCCCAGCTGTCCTGGAACTCACTCTGTAAACCAGGGTGGCCTTGAATTCACAGAGATCCGCCTGCCTATGTCTCCCAAGTGCTAGGATTAAAGGCGTGCGCCACCACACCCGGCGACTCATATGGGAATTTTATCATAAGCATTCTCCTATACTTTCTCTACTGGGTATTCTGCAATCAGAAGTACTCTTATCTTTCTCTCCTGTTTTCTCCCTTTTTTTTGATTGGTTGATTTTTATTTTTATGTATATGAATGTTTTGCTTGAATGTATGTAAGTGCGCTGTGTGTGTAAATGCCCATGAAGGTCAGAAGAGGGTGCTGGAGCCCCTGGAACTGGAGTTACAGATGGTTGTTAGCCACCATGCAGGTGCTGGGAACTGAACCCAGATCCTCTGTGAGAGCAGCCAGTACTCTTAACTGCTGAACCATCTCTCCAGCCCCTCTCTCTTGTTAAGAAGCATAAACTATCAGATTCTAGAACAGGTGCACAAAATGGTGCTCAATGTTTGACTAGAGGTAAGGAAGGAAGGGTTAGCAACCTGGGATGATGCTCAGCATGTTTATTTAAAGGGAAGACTCTTAGCCAGGAGCTGGCTAATAATGAGCCCTGCCCTAGACCGACCCCTAGGGAAGCCTGGCTTTTTAAATAATTCCTTAATGATATCACCTACCAAAGGGCCCACAGTAGAGTCATTTTCCAAGTATCCAATCACTGACTGTTTCCAGGCAACAATTAAGTGAACTGCTTTTCTAAATCGATCTTTAAAAAACAACAACAACACTTTGCTTCCTGTCAGGGCAGCAACAGCGTCTATTTTCTCTGCACAGCACAGGCCAAGTGCCAATCAAGTGACTGTCACTGGCTGGGTACAGACTCTCTGGGGCAGTGGATGTAATGGCTGAGGGACCTAGCTAAGTAAAATATGGAGGGGTCAGAACATTGACAAAGTCCTGATCCTTGGTCACATATAGGAGCTCTGCCTTATCAAAGGAGGCAGATCCCACACAATGAGCATTGATAATGCTGAAAGAATGGCTTTTCTGAGAAAGGTGAACGCTCTGGGTAAGGTGTGCATCTGGTTAAGGAAGGGAAGGATTCATGGGCTTAGAGGACTGGGGGTGGGGGGAGTACCACCCAGGCACTTATGTTTAAGCTTCTAAAGGATTTGTCCCTGGGGGGGGGGCAGGAAGGGACATCTCAAACGCCATTCTCTCCTTGATCCTAAGAATTGGGACAAATTCTTTGTGCATGACTGATAAGGAAGGAAGGGGGAGCAGAAGGAAAAGAAGGGGAAAGAAGGAGGAGAAGGAAAAGGAGGAGGAGGAGATGGAGATGGAGGAGGAGGTGGGAGAAGGGGGGACCCACCGCCCTTCCTCTAGGGGTGGGCATGGTACTGAAGTTCTGAGCAATAAAATGGAAGCAGATGTGTCAAGAATTTCTAGAAGTCCTCTTACAAGAGGTAGCTGCAGTCTGCAGTCCCACTCCTCTACTCGGCTTCCTGAAAAGGTGACATAGTAATAACTTCTGATACCCAGATTGGACCATAAAAAGAGAACTGACAATTTATGGGGCTTCCAAATATCATCCCAAATCAGAAGACATCTGTGAGTTACCAGCCCAAATCTCATACAAAGTTACTGTGCTCACGCACTGGAAAGTAGACAGGTGGCCAGCAGTCCCCTCTCATCTCTAAGTAGAAGGCAGATAGCATCCACAAATTCCACAAATTCCACTTTGGCCAAAAGCTTTAATCTCCAATCCCAATCCTGAAACATAAACCTCCAAGTCTTCTCTGTCATTTCTCCTAGAAGAGCTGTTTCTGTGCCTTGGACGTCGCAGTTGACCATCCTGCAGGCTCTGTTCTGAGTAGCCTGCAAGTATAGGCCTAAAGGCTGGGGCTGTAGCACAATAGTAGAGCACTTTACTGATCCCACCATGTGCCAGGCCTTGTGTTTAATACTCATCCAATAGAAAAAAGAGGGAGGGAAAGTACATTTTAAAACTTCTGACTTGAACTAGAGAGATGGGTCAACAGTTATGAGTACTGGCTACTTTTGTAGAGGACCTGAGTTTGGTTCCCAACACTCATATAGCAGCTAACAACTACCTGTAACTCCAATGCCATCTTCTGGCCTCTGCAGGCATCTCACATATGTAGTGCACTTACATGCAGGCAAAACACTCAGACACATAAAATAAAAATAAAGTTTAAAAATATAAGTAAATACACTTCTGACTCAATTCCCTCTTTACCCCTGCCCACACACATACCTTTACTATACTTATAGAACTTTGATTGCGGGGCTGGAGAGATGGCCTAGCGGTTAAGAGCGCCGACCGTTCTTACAGAGGACCCGGGTTCGATCCCCAGCACCCACATGGCGGCCGAGGACCGTCTGAAACTCCCAATTCCAGGAGAACTCCAGTTCCAGGGGAATCTGACACCCCCCTCTGACCTCCGCGGCATTGCACGACATGGGTGCACAGACCTGCATGCAGACAGTACATTCATACACATACAGAAATAAATAAAATTTAAAAAAAAAAATTAAAAAAAAAAAGAACTTTGATTGCTTCTACCTAGCTTCTTTTTTTTTGCTGCCAGTATTAGGGATTGGATCTCACATAGGCTAGGCAAGTACTCCACCACTGAGCTACAGCCCCAGCTCTATGCTGCCTCCTTTAAAGCATTATTAGAATAGAAGCAATAAACCAGCATCCATACAATATTCCTGCTTAGAATCCTACAATGTTCTTGGCTTAAATTTAATTTTCACTAAGAAGCTTCATCTGTAGAGATAGTTCTTTTACCTTAGACATCTCACACACCATTCACTTAATTTATTAACTTCTTATTCATTAATTCATTCATTTTGAGACAGGTCTCACTGTAGGACCCAGGCTGCTACCGAACTTTCCTCCTGTCTCGGCCTCCCAAATCCTAGAATTAGAGGATTATAGGCAAGCACCACCTGCCCCCAACCTGTTCTTTGTCTTTAGAACATATAATCTCACTTGTAATTATGCACTTATTATTTTAATCTCTCTCATTGTGCATTTCTTGAGGGAAAAGACTATGTGTATTATGATTTAACTCTAGGTCCTTGTACAATCCCTGGAATACCACTGGAGCTCAGTAAATATCCTTCGGGAAAGAAATATTTAAAGCATGCTTTCACATGTTAATGCTTATTTTTACCATGCTCTATAATGAAGAACACTATAAATGAATACCAGTCAGGCATCCCCAAATAATTCATTTCATATTTTAAACCATTTGAGTTTTTAGAATAAAATATTCAACTAAGATAAAATAATTGTATGAATATCACTTGCTAGAAATGTCTTGTAAAGAAAGAAAAGATAATGATGCACTCATTGCAATGAATATAACTTCAGTTCTTCATTTGGTGCAGGATCACATGATCGAAAACATAAGGCTAAGTTGTTTTGTTTTGTTTTTGTTTTTTGTTTTGTTTTGTTTTTTTAGTGCTGGATCATGGCAATGAAGAATCTCACCTTGCTACCCTACACCTTCATTTGAAAAGCAAGGGCAGGTGTATTCTAACTTGGTCTTCTAATAGTTACATTCAGGGGTCTGTCCCTAATGTCTAAGGTTGACCTGAAGGCCAAGCTGCATCCCACAGTAGCTGAACCTCTGTGAGCAGAGTGCAGGGCAGGAGACTGGCAAGCTTTCCTAGCTGGCCCACAAGTTTATTCTGAAGGACTTCATGTAGATACAAACAGGGAGTTTTGCTATCAGTGTAAGTGTTGCAGGGAAACCCATCAGCCAAATTATCATATAGGTATGTGACGTAAGACCAAGTGACCTTGTTTCTTCTCTAATGTTTAAAGTAAATCTTAGGGTTGGAGAGATGGCCTAGCGGTTAAGAGCGCTGACTGCTCTTACAGAGGACCTGGGTTCGATCCCCAGCACCCACATGTCAGCCGAGAACCGTCTGAAATTCCAATTCCAGGAGAACTCCAGTTCCAGGGGAATCCAACACCCTCTTCTGACCTCCGTGGCATTGCATGACACGGGTGCACAGACTTGCATGAAGACAGTACATTCATACACATACAGAAATAAATAAAAATTAATAAAAAAAAAATTTAAGTAAATCCTAGGCCAGGCATGGTGGCACACGACTTTAATCCCAGCAGAGATAGGCGGATCTCTGAGAGGTCAAAGCAACGTGGTCTACAAAGTGAGTTCCAGGACAGCTGGGGCTACAGGGAGACCCTGTCTCAAAAAGACAAAAAAATAAAAAAAAAAAAAAGTAAATCCTACAGCTAGCCAATCAGGGTCAGATGCCTAAGAACATCTCTTCGGAAGTGCTGTTCTTAATACTACCAACATGGAATTTTTCCACAGCAGACATGAATTCCATGATGTCATTCCACCTTACACAGAGAGCTATAACACCTCATGTACTGGCAGAAGTCTTGCCAATATTCTGTCAGTCTTTTTTTAAGAACTATTATTTCCTCTGTATTATCTAGTAACCTTCCAGTTTCAGCTATTAATCACTCTCAGTCACCTAACAGCCAAGTCCTACCAGCCTTTCCTCTTCTCAGCTCCTTGCACTTAAATCATCCTTTCTCCCACCCTGAGCTTCCCCACACAAGGCACATCAGAAACCTTCCGTGATTAAAGTGTAAGCACATACAGCCTTAAGAATAAATACTATATTCCATTAAAAAAACTCACAGAGCAGTAAACTGGGCTTTAAAAGAACAAAACTGGGCTGGAGAGATGGCTCAGCAGTTAAGAGCACTAGATGTTCTTATAGAAGACCCAGGTTCAATTCCCAGTACCTACAGGGCAGCTAACAACCGTCCATAACTCCCATTTCAGGGGATCCAATGCCCTGTTGTGACCTCCTTGGACACTGCAAACACAGGTGCACTTACACACATGCAGGCAATACACTCATACACATAAAAATAAAAATAATAAAACTTTTTTTGGTCTTTTCAAGACAGGGTCTCCCTGTAGTCCCAGCTGTCCTGGAACTCACTCTGTAGACCAGGCTGGTCTTGAACTCACAAAGATCCGCCTGCCAAAGACCAAACAGTACCAATAAGAATAGCTTAGTCAAAAATAAACTGGGCATGGTAGCACAGGCCTATAATCCCAAAAGCACTCCACTGCCTGAGGCCAGAGGACCTGAGTTCAAAGTCACCCTGGACTACATAGCTCTACCCCAAAACATACACACACGCACATGCACGCGCACGCACACACACACACACACACACACACACACCCCAAAACTCCAGGAAGATCAAGAGCAAAATGGGGTGGTAAGGCCAGAATGAAACTCAGGTGACAGGGATGCCAACCAAGCAAGCTCCCCAAAGGTTCCGGAGCTGCCTATTCAGGTTCTTTAGCTGCTGAGGGTGGGGCACAGTGGGTGCTAGACAAGCTGCCATTTCCTCTCTCAAAATGACCTTTCACTATTCAAAGATGAAGTTCTGTCTGAATGGGAAAACTCAGTTAAAGAAGAGGAAGACATAGCAAAGGCCACAGTCTCTGTGTGCCAATGATGCTTAACTACGTCAACACTGACAAAAGATGCCCCCCTCTTCCCATAACCACATGTGAAGAACAAACCTTACAGATCATACAGGTTTTTCACTTGGAATTCTCTATAGATGGAGAGGGGAGAAGAGCCTGCCTTCTCCATCAACAAATGCTACATGTACTTGCAGACTATGCACTAATCGGCACCCATGGCAGATTAGCGCTGGAGGTAAGACTAGAAGGAGAGCCACAGCCCCTGTTATCAGACACAAAATATTCCAGAATATCTATCTTTGTAAGGTTAGAGTATAGCTCAGAACCCCAGCATCATACATACACACAAATAATAATCATAATCATAAGATAATGGACCAGCAAGCTTTGACATAAATATTAATTACCTACCTACCAGCTACCTGTCCTCACAAACTATCAGGGTTGGGAGCTGCAGCAGTAACAGCAGGACATTCGTGCCGGACTGCAGCCTCTCTAAACTACAGATACCTTTGAAATGTTAGGTCTGAAGGCAATCAGGTGAAAGAGAGGAGCCTGATTCTTTTGCCTGCCTGACTGCCTCAGTTGTACCTCCTACTAGGAAACCCTTAGATAGCTTGCCACTAGCCCTGAGTCCTGCAGAAGAAATAGACAAACTATAGGGAATGAGCATGTCCAGGAAGTGAAGCCCCTAAACCTACATGCTATCTCCATATGAGAAGTGGCGGGTCAAGGGGAACTCTGCACTGTCAAGCTCAATTCTTACAGGTCCACATAGGGTCTTAAATGTGAGAAGCAATATAAAGAGTCAGATGGCAAGGACTGCAGATTGATACTGATCAGGTGACCCTGAACACAGTTCTTGACTCCTAGAAACCTCAGTCTCCTCAACTGAAAATTCAGATAATTGGAAATATGTTTGTAATATATATCACATATTAACATATATGATGTATATATAATATTCTGATATATATACACAACTGATATATATACATACACATATATGGATATTTGGAATACTCTAATAGATACAGCATATACTAGTATATAATACACACATGTATTTGTGAATCTAAGAAGGGATCTACAGATTACCATCCAAGCTCTGACATTTACCATTTACTTGTAATCTTGGGCAAGATCGTTTAACTCTCAGAAACTCAACTTCCTCATCTTAAAATGGGAATACCAGCAGTATTTACTATGTGAGCATAGGATCTGCCCAATGCTCATACACAGTAAACCCTCCATAAATGCTGGCTTTGACCCCAAGCAACAGCATTACCATCTGTGTCATGTTGTCCCTATCTGTGACACTACTAAGAATGGTCTGGAGAAGAAAAAAAAAAAAAAGACTGCCAATTTCCAGCCCTTCTAGAGCTGCCTAGTTCCACCTAGCACTAACTGCCACCCAGAGTAGAGGCCAGCTGTGAACATCATGGGTCCTTTGTCATCTAACAGTGGAGAGCAGAGTGCCCAGAGACCTAGCTGCTGAAAGCACATATCTCCCTCCCCCCTTCTTGGTGGCCAGGGCTCTGTCTGCCCATTTAGAGTTTGTTTGATGCAATCAGTTTCTAAGGAGACTCTAAGGGGAGAAGTGCCAGTCTTCCATCCCATTCCACTTTCGTGTTCCCCAAATCTGTGGGACTTCACTGCTCTCCTTCCATGTGACAGCACTGGGTCACAGCAGCCCTTGTATACAAACAAGCCGACTGTTTAAATGCCATTGTGAGAAAGATGCCGCTTGCTATAGTCTACGCATCTATTCAGATCCCTCCTCCTTTCTGGATCTAGTCAGGGTTTTCTTCCTCCTCTTCTACATCTCTCCTAAGCAAAGCTGAAGGAACATTTGTAAACCTAATCTTTATTGCAATAAAAAAAAGTTCAAGAGTCCTGAAGTCCCTAGAGAGATAGAGGACTTGAATGACTCTATAACTGTAACGTTATATCACAAATGTCTTTATGGTACTGGCCACCAAATGCTAAATTAACTCAAAGGCTACTCATAAGTTTTCTCTTCAGCCAAGCTGTCACATGACACTTTTTGGTCTTGGTACCCTCCGTGCTTTCAATCTTCAAAATCAGATCTGAATTGAAAGTTAAATAAAAAAGCAATTCTCTGTGGACATGAGGAAACGAAGTTCCCATCCATATGAAATATGGCTTAGGATACCAATAAGACTAAAATCAGAGACTAACCAAAGAAGACTAACCACCAAAACTCACGGGCGTGTTATGACTAAAAGTAAAGGGATCCAGAAACTTTTCAAATTGAAAATATTGAATTGGGTTGAAATTTCAGCCCCTCCCTAAAGACTTGGCCACATGTTCTAGATCAACTGAAACCAGGCAGAAGGGACATCTGGTCATCCAGAAAGTGTCTGGCATTGAAGAGAAAAATACAGATTAGAATAGATTAGTACTGTCATGGAGAAAGGGACAAAGGGGAGAAGACAGCCCGGAAAATTAGAATCATCTGCCCACAAACATCAATACTATCAGAAAAGAAAGGACAGGGAAGTAAAGCAGACAATGCCAAGGCAATTTCCGGTTTAACATGTTGGAGTGTCCCCACAGGGAGGGACTCGGAAGAGTCTTCTTGGAGCTTAGTAACAAAAACTAAATGTTAAACTTAAAAATCCAACCTAATATTGAGGAATAATTTTCTAAGCCTTGATAGAATGCAGGCGTAATCTCACGAATAGATATCGCAGATTTTCCTCTGACCCTAAAATCAAGTAAGAGCAACATATAGCATTTACTTTATTTCTACCCACATATCCAGAGGTAATGAGCTGAGATAAACTGAGGGTGTGAACTCATGCCTATCCCACAAAGCCTTGGGTTTGATCCCCAGCATAAATCAGTAAGTAAATAAAACAATAGCAAGATAATGAAGTAAAATCAGCAGGGCATTGAAATATATTTTCTATACCAGAACTTTATAGTTCTGAAGAATTTCATTCAAAATCAAGCTTAGTGCCAGGCATGGATGGGACATATCTGTAATCTTGGCACCGAGGAGACAGAGGCAAGAGGACCCAGAGTTCAAGGTCAGCCTGGGCTCCATAGCAAGACTTTGCCTCAAAATACCAATATGAGCCTAATATTAGCTCAGGGAGACAACACTTGCCTTGCCTGCTCAATCTCAGTCCTGAAATGTAAATAATAAAGAAAATCGAATAATAAATCAGTAAAGCCAAAACATAACTAAATCAGATGTAGTTGTTATTAGCAACATCATCAAGTGTGACAGCAATGAGAGTAATCGCTAGAATAAGAGCAACAGTAATATCAACAGTAATCATGACACCATCACTCAAACAGTACTTCCTAAGCACCAGGCACTAATCTAAGCATTTTCTTAGCATGTATGTGGTGTGTGTGTTTGTGTGTGTTTCCTTGTGAGGGGGAGCACTTGTGTGCAGGTGGGAGTGCATGTGTTTGTATGCACATGTGTGTGCATGTATATCTGTGCATGTGCATGTGTGCATGTGTGTGTGTGCATATATGTGTGCACGTGTATCTGTGCATGTGTGTATCTGCGCATGTGCATGTGTGTGCTTGTACACACGGAGGGCGGAGGCTGACACTGGGATTCTTCATTACTTCCCACTGTATTCTTTGAGGCTGTGTCTCTCAGTTGAACCCAGAGCTCATCAGTATGAGCTCATCTGGCTGACTAGCCTTACCTGGGATTCCCCATCTCTTCTTTCCAGCTGTAATTCCACAGCTCCCACACCCACCTGGCATTTAGGTGGGCTCTGAGGTCCCAAATTTCAGCAGATTTTTCTGACCACTGAGCCATCTTCCTAGTCCATATTCTAAGTATTTTAAATATATTAACATTAAATCCTCCAGTATTCCTATGAGGCGAAATGTTTAGTGTCCCATTTTACAGATGTTTTCAACTATCCCTTTGTTATTTTATTGTTAACAGCTTGAGGTATCTTTCAAAGAAAATATCTGGAAACATACAGACAGGAAAAGCAGTTTGCCCAAGGTCACTTAGCTGGAAGTGACAGACCTGAGACTCCACCCAAGAAAGTTGGGCTTCCAGGTCCGTGCTCAGCCTCACTGCCCCCTGCTTAGGAAACCCTCTAGAAAAGTACTATGCTAGGAAGCTAGCCTCGCCTCCATGTGCTGGTAGCCCATTAATCCTTGAACTTCCCTGCTTCCCATGAGAGTTTCCCAAACCCACACTAAGGCCCTCAGCCTTCAGCCTGCTCCCACTGCTATAAAAAGGTACTGGAAGTGTAGCCCAGCTGTCCCCACCCCCTCTGCGACCGTGGCGAGCTCCACAGAACATTCACCTTTGGCAGCTAAGGCAGTAGTTGGGGTGGGGGAGGTAGGAGCCTGGTTCCCAGGCCACATTTCCTGCCCAGTAACACCGTCCTCAAATAGCCAAGGCTGCAGGCTGAGAAATTCCTCACTAAGAACCTGTGTCCTGAGCTTCCTCCTGGACCCTTATTGAGAATGCAAATTCTTTGGCCAGCAAGGAAGCTCAGGACTGAGGAAGACAGATGAGCAGCAAAGTTTGTTTATTAACCTGCTGCACCCAAGGGAACGTTTTTCTGAAAGGGTGAAATTCCTGACTGCTCAAAAAGAAGAAGAAAATAATAATAATAATAATAATAATAATAATAAGCAAAAGCCTGTGGGAAACTTAATCACCAACGGAACAAAAACGAAAAACAAAGCCCTCCCAATGAGGATGTTGTCCGAGACAATGGGCCCCTAACGGAGATGCAATTGGTCTCCAGATAAGAATCCCAAGGGGAAGCAGCTTGCACTAAGAACCACATTATTGCTATATTAGCCCAGGAATCTTTGTTCACTGGGCAACTATGTGCAAAACCATCTGTTACAGGCCCTGGGCTCCCCTTTTGCAGATGTGGCATTTACATTTCAAGAGGAACCTTTGGCAAAGAAAGGGGGTGTCATTATCCTTCCCCAGAGCAAATACCTTTTTTATATGCCCTGTGAGGGGAAACTCCCCTCTGGATGAAACCCAACTCTGCCTTTGAAAGGAGATAGGCCACTTCAATAATGCACATGGTAGCGTGCCTGGCTGCCGAATCCGAAAGCCATACACACACTACTAAGCACACACTAGGGGGGGGGTCTTTCCTTTCTTGGGTTAGTCTAAAGAGCAAAGTATCAAGAATCATAATTGTGTTCAGGGCCTATCCTGGCTCTACTTCCTAATGAAACCATGTCTTCTCTTAAGCATAATATATATATGCACATATATACAGAAACTCATGGAGCTATGCAATTCAGGTTTTCATGTATGTAAATCTACACCATAATAAACTTTTAAAGGCATAGTACTCTCAATTAAACTGGGAATAAGTCACTTGCCTTCGAAAACAGTAAGGCTGTTTTTCCTTTTATATTTTCCCTTAACCTCCAAACACATTCAAAATCTCTCTGGGCAATTTTCAAGTTCAAAAACCTGAAAGATACAGTCATCCAACTTGCCACTACTACCAGTGACAACAAACGTCTCCGGTGGAGCCTGTGAGCCCAAGGCACAGGGGGAAAACCTGTCATACTCCAAACCTTCCAGACAGACATCAAAAAGAAAAGGCTAATGTCTTTTTCTCATCTAGTGCTGAGTCATCTAGTTACAAGAGACATTTCTGCTGGGCTTTTAGCAATAGTGTCTAGTTTGTCCTCCTGTTTCCTTAACTCCGTTTTAAAATAGATGTTTCTAAACTCTGAGAAACGCTTGCTTGGTCCTCACAGGTGAAGGCCTGTGGCTGGAGGTCTCCAGCAGCAGTCAGGTTAGAATAGCTTCTGCAGACAGATGGGCCGGTTAAAATCTGCAGCAACCCTAACAGCACTGGAGATCTGTGGTGCCCGGAGGGTGGGGGCGGGGTCACTCAAGCGACCGTCTAGGGCCTGGCTCGGCTGGCTGTGATTTAGCCGGACACTTCCTCGAACCAAGGCCAGGAGGGCTGCATGTCATTGGGCCAAATTTACCTTCCACAAACCATAATAAAGACCATTCATTGAAAAAGAGGTCCCTTGCGACTATCAAGGGGTCATCTTTCCCACTCCCGCCCTCCACGCCTCCTGTCCCTATGGACCGGTGGTTTCAGAGGCTCAGGGAAACCAAGCTGAGTCTACAGATAGACATCGAGAATCAGGATCACCCAGCGAGCGCCGAGATCCGAGCCGAGAGCTCCAGTGATTTCCCTGGCCTGCCAGGGAAAAAAAAAAAAAAGAAGTGATATATGCCAACGGGGCTGGGTACGCGGCCCGCCAGAGCCCACCGTGCGGCCTCTAGGGCTGCCCAAGGCTGGGCAGCGTCCCCACAGATAGTGCCCTCGCCAGTGGGCCTTGCAGGTCCCCCACGCTGTGCTCTCTGCCAGCCTCACACCTGAACCGGTGCCAGAAACACAGCCAAGAGGCTCCGGTGGGTAAGCGCCTCTGTGGACGCACGGCCAACTCTGCTCAGGGAGGGCGAGGAGCAAGGCCAAGAGGCCGAATGTGGGGCACCCGGAGCAGGACACCCCGAAATGCGGAGTCCGCAAGGGCTTTGGGGGCTCGAGGTCCTTGCACCCCTGCAGGGCTTCTGTTCACACTGCGCCTGCAACTGGCAGCGCTCGCCAGCGGAGCTGAGATTGCGAGAGCCGCGGGCAGCGGGGATGAAGGCGCAGGGACCGCCCCCCGCCCTTCCGCGCGCGGCTAGACTGCAGTGCCCCCCCTCGGTTCCCGCCCACCTTCCCCGGGTTGCAAAGCCAGGGGATCGCTGGTCCCTGGAGGCGGCGGAAGGTGACCAAGAAAGTCGTGGAGGTGGGGGTGCTCGCGGTTCCCCGCCAGGCCTCCCGCCGGCCGCCCGCACCTACCTCGATCCACTGCTGCGCCTCGGTGACGGCGGGCTCGGGGGGCGGCTCGGGCTGCAGGGGCTGAAGGGCTTCCAGACCGAGAGCGGGGCAAGCCATCTGCGAAGCCCGGCGTGCACTGAGCGCTGGGCCGCCGGGTGAGCGCCGGCGCCGCCGCAGGAGCGCGCTCCCCGCCCCTTCCCGCCCGCCGGCCCTCCCCGCCCCCGCCGCGCGCAGGTCCGGGAGGACAGCGACACGCACCGCTGAGGACGCCTGGCCCGCCGAGCACAGGAGCTCCCTCGCCTCCGATCACCCCCACCGCCCCAGCTAAAAATAACCCCGGGGAGAGCCGGGTGTCCCTCCCCGCTCACGTTAGGACCGTGGGAGGGACTCGCCGGCCACCCCGCACGTCCGGGTCACAGGCCGGCTCTCCAGGGGCAGGCGGAGCCGGCCTCACCTGGGAGCCGCGCGGAGCCAGGCGCTCCGGTTGCGGAGGAACCGCGCTGCGCCGCGGGCGAGGAGCAAGCGCCTGCACCTGCCGCCCTTACCGCCGCGAGCCTGGGGCAGAGCCGCGGCACCCAGACCCCGCACCCTGAAGTGTTCAGATGGGCGCCTGGTCTTTCTGTAAGCGGGAGGGGACCCCAGGCAACCTACATGGACCCTAGTGTGTAGATTGATCCAGACAGTTATTCAGCCCTACTGTTTACCAGCGACCAATCTAGGCGCTAGAGATTGATGCAAGTAAAAAATAAGAAGGTAAACAACTCGTAATCCTTGCTCTCCAGATATTCACATTTGAGCTGGAATGTAGGAGACCTTGAGTTTGATTCCCAGCACCGCATGAAACCAGGCATGGCAGTACGTGCCTGTAGCCTTGCACTGGTGAGGTGGACGCTGGTAGTTCAAAGTCAGGTAGCTACATAGTGAGTTTGAAGCCAGTCTGAGTCCCTTTCTCAAAAAAAAATATGCTTACATAGGGGCGTGGTGGCACACGCCTTTAATCCCAGCACTTGGAAGGCAGAGGCAGGCCGATCTCTGTGAGTTCAAGGCCAGCATGGTCTACATAGCGAGTTCCAGGACAGCTGGGGCTACAAGGGGATCCTATCTCTAAAAAAAAAAAAAAGAAAGAAAAGAAAAGAACGTTCACATTATTTGGGGAACGGGCAGAGGATGAAAATGTAAATCAAAAGATGGATGCAGAACATGAATGTCTGCTAAGATCAAAGGAGATTAACCTTTAGTTAGGAAGAGAAAAAGATGGCTAATTTTTGATAGCCTGTCCACCTTTGTCATGAGAAGCCTGCTTCAGGCAGGCATTCCGGAAGAGCCTAGAGGGAAAGGCCTGAGGAATTTATTCTGGTGCCTCCCGGCCCTGGGCATTGACTTACCACTCTGTTTAGGCCACAGCTGCCCCCCCCCCCCAGCTACTTCCCTTGGGTTCCAGGTTTCTTTCATCCCATCCTCCCCTCCAGGCCAGGAATGGTAAAAGCTTCACACTTTTGCCCACTTCCTCCTTAAAGTTGCTTCCAGCTGATCATGCCTCTTGTTGTCCAGAAGAGCCCAAGTGACATTCTTGTGGTTTTTCCAATGGAGATGACATGACGAGGTGACATGGATGGGACATTCTGAGAGAATACTGCCATATGGTGCCCAGTCTTTGGGGTAGAAATGAACTTGAAGAACCCACAGAGGACCTTAGTAACTGCAGTGCAGTGAGGAAAGAACCAAGAGGGGACCCTAACAGGGGACGACAGGTCAGGGCCAGGCACAGAGTAGCCCAGACTTGTTGCATGGCTAGCCACTGTAGCACTGAAGCGCTCTAGCCTCAGGGAGCCAATTTCTCTATTGTCCTTACCATGCTCAGATTTTTATTATAGCCATGTCAGTGTATATTACATGGAATTTGATTAAAATGTTTTGTTTAGAAGACAGTCTTAAGTATTCCATGCAGGCATTGACCTTGCTATGAAACCAAAGATCACCTTGGACATGTAATCCTCCTGTCTCCACCTCCTGACCACTAGGATTACAGGCATGCATCTCCATGCCCAGTTTATTCATTACTGGTGATCAAACCTAATGTATGCCAAGCAAGCATTTCCAATTGATCTACATCTTCAACCCTTGAATGTGGTCTTAATTTGCATTTCCCTGAGAACTAATGATCCTGAGTATCTTTTCACATGAATATTGGCCATTCATATATTGAGAAAAAAAAATTTTTTTTTTTTGAGCAGGGCTCACTCTGTAACTCAGTCTGCACTGAAACTTAGGACAATCTTCCTGCCTCAGCATCTCAAGTGCTGGAATTGCAAGCCACACCCATTAGCATCTCTGGATTCAGTTCTTTTCTTTTTATGGTTGAGATCCAAGCATTCTTCATATATACACATATATATGTATATATATGCGCATATATGAAGCCCTTATATGGTATATGATGTGCAAATATTTTCTCCATTCTGTGTGCTGAATTTTCACTTTTTGTCTTTAAGTTGTTTACTTTTTATTTGCGCACATGTCCATGTGCAGGTGTGTGGGTGCTCAAAGATATCAGAAGGGAGCATCGGATTCATTGGAGCTGGACTTAGACAGTTGTGAGCTATTCAGTGTGGGTTCTGGGATCCAAATTCTGGTCCTCTAACAGAGAAGTAAGTGCTGTACACACTGAACCATCTCTTCAGCTCAGATTTCACTTTCCTGATGGTATCCTTTGAGAAACAAATGTTTTTCATTTTGATAGTCTAACTTACCTATTCTATTTTTTTCTTTTGTTGCTTATAGTTTTAGTATCATAATAAAGACATACTAGTTTAACTCAAGCTCACAAAAATTTACTACTCTAAATATTTTTCAAAGAGCTTTATAGTTTTAGTTGTTACATTTTGGGCTTCTATACATTCTGTGTAATAACACAGATTTTAATGTCAGACAAAGTTAAGTGTGTTAGTCTGAGTCTTCTGAGAAGCAGAAACCAAGATGGAATTTCAGGTACAAGGACCTTATTAAGGAAATGACTTCAAGTGAGAATGCAGAGAGGTCTAGCTAAGTGCTGGGAAAGCCAGCCCTGCAGTGAAGAAGAGAGAGCCATGCACAGTGGTATACAGCCTATAGTCTCGGGACTCGGGAACGTAGAGGTAGAAGGACCAGGAGTTCATGGCCAGTCTTGGCTACAGAGCAAGTTTAATGCTGGCCTGAGCTACATGAAATGCTGTCTCAAAAAAGAAAGTGGGGGAGGGAAAGTCAGGTAGAAGAGACCTTAGGCTGCCATCTACTCCAAAGACAGTTCGGCGAGACCACCAGAGGTCCTTGAGCCAATGCCAGCTGGCAAAAAAGCCCAGGATGGGCCAACCTTAGCATCCCTGCTATTCTCAGAAACTGGCAGTTACTGAAGCAGGAGCAGATGTGTGCCCTCAGTGCAACATGGCAATAGATTTCAGAACAGAACAGCTGCAGCCTTTGGTCAGTGATGTTCCCCGAGGGACTCAGTTCATGGCTACCACATTTAAGTCTAAATCCAGTCCTGCCACTTATTACAATACATGAATGAAAACTTTATTATTTAACCTCTCTGAGTCTAGATATTTATTTATGTATTTATTTTTTTATTTGAGAGACAAGGTTTTACATAACCTACGCTGGTCTGGAACTCACTATGCAGCCAAGAATGACCCTCAACTTGTAATCTTCCTGCCTCTACCTCCCCAGTGCTGGGATTACAGGCATAAACTACCATGCCCAAGGATTTGTATACTCTAGGAAATGCTCTACAACTTGAACTATGTCCTACCACCTAATTGTTTTATTTTGAGACAGGATTTTAAGTGATGCAGGCTGGCATCAAACTCATTACGTGGGTGAGCCTGACTTTGAATTTCTGATTCTCTTTCCTCCATCTCTTGAGAGACAGCATTTCAGGCATGTGCCACCAGGCCTAGTTTACGCAGTACTGAGTGTTGAGCTCAGGTCTTTGAGCTCAGGCTAGCACTTTACCTATCCTCAGCCCCGAGTCTTAATTTTATTAATAAAGCACCTGTGTTCGTACATGACACAGCAATTAGTGATTAATAAGTTGTATAACAACTGATATTAAAATATGCATATCTGTGGCTGGAAAGATGGCTCTGAGTTAAGAGCACTGACTGCTCTTGCAGAGGTTTGATTCCCAGCATCCACTCAGTGGCCAACCATCTGTAACTTCAATTCCGGTAGATCCTGTACCTTCTGACCTCCAAAAGCATTGCGTGACATGGGTGCACTTACACACATGCAAGCAATACAGTCATATACATAGAATAAAAGTTAATAAATAAAATATAATAAAATAAAATATGCATGTCTATTGTGATGGTTCATTGTTAATATTTTTTTTTAATTTTTATTTATTTCAGCATGTGTATGAATGTACTGTCTGCATGCAGGTGTGTGCACCCATGTCGTGCAATGCCGCGGAGGTCAGAAGAGGGTGTCGGATTCCCCTGGAACTGGAGTTCTCCTGGAATTGGAGCCTCAGACGGCTCTCGGCCGCCATGTGGGTGCTGGGGATCGAACCCCGGTCCTCTGTAAGAGCAGTCGGCGCTCTTAACCGCCAGGCCATCTCTCCAGCCCCCACATATATTTTTATTGATTCAAGAATTCCATATAGTGTACTTTATCTTTTTTTTTTTTTTTTTTTTTTTTTTTTTGCGTCTTTTTGAGACAGAGTCTCCCTATAGCTCCAGCCAGCCTGGAATGAAACTCACTATGTAGACCTGGCTGGCCTTGAACTCACAGGCTTCTTTCTGCCTCTCAAGTGCTGAGATTAAAGGTATGTACCACCACACCTGGCTATTTGTTCTTTTCTTTAAGACCAATCAAGTCTAATCTGTGTTTCCCAAGTATAGCTATACCTTGGAGTCGGGTCAGCCTACCAGGTCTCATATCAGTTAAGAAAACTGACTCTCCCTCTCCCATCTATCAACTGCCAAAAGATCCTCAGCTAAGGCTGGAACTCCCAGCCCACCAGCCCCATCCACACTAGACCCCTGCCTGGCTTGGGTTTGCTCAGGTCTTGTGCATGCTGTCATAAATGTTGTGGCTTCATGTGTGCAGTTACCCTGTAGTGTCCAGGTAACAGTTTTCCTGCATTCATCTGCCACCTCTTGTTCTTACAGTCTTCCCACCCCCTCTTCTACAGTGATCCCTGAGACTTGGGAGGAGAAGGTGCTACTTAGGTGTCCCATTTAGGGCTGAGAACTCTGCAGTCTTATTCTCTGTATAATGACCATTTGTGGGTCTCTGTATTAATCACCAGTTGTTAACTTGCCACAATCTGGAATCACCAAGAAGAGAGCCTCGACTGAATAAGTTGTCTAGATCAGGTTGGCTGTGCACATGACTGTAAGGGATTGTCTTCATTGTTAATTGTTGTGGGAAGATCCGGCCCACTGTTCCCTAGGCAGGGAGTGATGTAAGACAGGAGAAAGCTAGACGAGGGCTGGAGAGATGGCCTAGTGGTCAAGAGCACCAACTGCTCTTACAGAGGACCCGGGTTCGATCTCCAGCACCCACATGGTGGCCTAGAACCATCTTTAATTCCAGTTCCAGGGAAATCTGACACCCTCTTTTGACCTCTGCAGCATTGCACAACACGGGTACACAAACCTACATGAAGATAGTACACTCATACACATAAATAAATGAAATAAAAAAATAATTAAAAAAAAGAAAGCTAGACGAGAGCACTGAGCAGGCAAGCAGCATGGGTGCTGGTCTTGACTACAGATGTGATGTGAATAGCTGTTTGAGTTCCTGCCCTAATTTCTTCATGATGTGCTATAACCTTGGATTGTAAGCCAAATAAACTATTTCTTCCTTAAGTTACTTTAGGTAAGGGTGTTTTATTGCAGCAACAGAAATGAAACTAGAACATTTTCTAATACATAAAATAAAATAAATGAGTCAAAGACCAGTTATAGCTTCTAGTATGTTCAATAGTGAGCATATGTATCTATGGTTGAATGCAAGCAAGTGTTGACTAAACTTCCTATTATGAGACACAGTCTCCATAAGTTGCCTAGGCTAACACTGAACCCACTCAGTTACCCAGACTGCCTGAAACTCAAGACCCTCCTTCCTCAGACTCTTGAGTAGCTGGGGTTACAGGCCTGGGCCATCAGGCCCACTCTAAAACTATTCATGGTAGGCAAGAGCTTCAGTTTTGACAAAGACTCATGAGAACCTAATCCCCCACTTATGCTTTTACATGTATGTGGATGGAAAGAATTCCTCAAAGACTAGTTCCTTCTTGCATCTCAACCTCAATTCTCTATCCCCAACTCCTCACCACCTCTGGGTGCAAGTACCAAAGAACATGAGCCTGTCTCCATCTTCCAGAACCTTCTGTCACAGCACTGAGTGACAGGCATAGTAGATGGTTATCCTAGTTTGTCTTCCATTGCTGTGACAAAACACTCTGATCGACACCAAGTTGGGGAGGAAAGGGTTTATTCAGCTTACATCTCCTGGGTCACATTTCATCACTTAGGGAGCCCAAGGCAGGAACTCAGGGCAGGAACCTGGAGGCAGGAGCTGAAGCACAGGCCATAGAGGAATGCTGTTCACTGGCTTGCTCTCCTGGCTCATGCCCAGCCTGCCTTCTTATATGGTACACAACAACCTGCCCAAGGTGGCACCACTCACTGTGGGCTGGGCCCTCCCACACTGCTCGACCATCAAGACAATACTCCACAGATGTGGCCACAGGCCAATCCAATGGAGCCAATTCCCCAAATGAGGCTCCCTCGACCCAGGTGTGTCAAGTTGACACGAAAGCTATCCAGCACAATTGACCCCTTGTCAACTTGACACACAAAACACATCACTATTAAACCACCACCTTTCCAGTTCTTGTCCCCAAAGTATGATGTTAACACTAATCACAACCTAAGACAGTACAACCTTAAAAGCCCCACAGTCCTTAAAATGTCCAAATGCTTAAAAGTTCAGTCTATTAACCTGTCACCCCCCACTGGATGGTGGGGCTGTAGGTGTTTGGGCACAACAGCCTGCAGATAGGTTTTGCATGAAGGATGCTTGTACTCATGGATTATCACTTATAGCTAAAAATGAAAAAAAAAAA
>VZQC01001212.1:1680328-1696993 GCA_009823505.1 Rhizomys pruinosus
CCCACCAGGCTCTGGTGGCTAGTTCCAAACCTATGGTGACAGATGATCCTGATTAAACTCAGTGGAGCTCAAAAAAAAAGCCACCCAACCCCAACAACAACAAAAAGTCAGGAATGTGGAAAGGGGACTTAAAGGTAATAGGTAAAACAGAAACTCTTTAATATCCAAATCCATACCACAGACAGTCTCACAGAATTAGTGCTCCCTTGGGATCCATGGGATAATGGTTCCAGGACCTCCTGAGGAAACCAAAGTCTGAGGATGCTCTAGTCCCTTACGCAGAATAGCAAAAGCATTTGCACGTAAATGAGTAGATGATGCAAAGAACATATCCTTCTGTGAACTTAGCTTCAGCCCTAGATTAACTTCTGACTGGTACTGTGGAATGCTAGGTAAATGGGTGGGTTTTCTGTATTGTTTAGAGACTAATGACATGGGAAAACAGTCTGTACATATTCCATACAGATGCGATTTGTTTTAAAATAGTTCCCACTTGAGATTTTAATCTGCAGATGCAGGAAACCAAGAGTCTACTGAAGTGTTGTTTTGTTTTGTTTTGTTTTGGTTTGGTTTGGTTTGGTTTGGTTTGGTTTTGGTCTTTTTGAAACAGGGTTTCCCTGTAGTCCCAGCTGTCCTAGAACTCTACTCTCTATGTAGACCAGGCTGGCCTTTAACTCACAGAAATCTGCCTGTCTCTGCTTCCCAAGTGCTAGGATTAAAGGCATGCACCTCCATACCGGGCATACTGAAGTGTTTTTTACCAACATAATACAGAGTAGTAAGATGGATATTAACCACTTTTGTTTGCTTCTGTAACAGTGATTGACTGATTTCAATTATTTTCAGTGCTTTCCATTAAGGATAAATAAAGGCGAAAGCTGTGTCATCCTCTCACTACTCCCTTGAGGTATTTACCAATAAATGCTATGTGTGGTTGTTTGCTTCCGGTAAGTGCCATGCGTGGTTTGCTTCCGGTAAATGCCATGAGTGGTTGTTTGCTTCCGGTAAGTGCCATGTGTGGTTGGTTGCTTCCAGTAAAAGCCATGCGTGGTTGTTTGCTTCCTGTGTGCCAGGCACTCTACTTTCCCGATGAACTTATTCTTTTTTTTTTCCCCCAGAGGACCTTCTTAAACTTTTTCCTCTCACAACCTCTTTTTGGCTGAGAAATGTTTATGTGACTCTAGGCATATAATACAGGTATACAAGTCAAACATTTATTAATAATGAGTAATTTTACCATGTAGTAAAGAAGTAAACATATTCACAAATTACTGAGTTTAGCTTTTTATTGTTACATAAATAATTAAATATCAGAGCTGGGAATGTAGCTGTTCAAAGAATGATTGCCTAGCATGCATCAAGCCCTGGGCTGGATCCCCACACCACATAAACCCAGTGTGGTGATAAAAGTCTACAATCTCCACATTCTGGAGGGAGAGGCAGGAGCAGAAGGTCAAGGTCAACTTCAGCTACTTAGCAAGTTCCAGGATAGTCTGGGATACATGAGATCTTATTTAAAGAAAAGAAAAACAGCAAAAACCTCAGTTGAATATAATTGGTACTGCAGAATGCAGAGGATCTACATGTTTTTCAGAGTTGGTCTATATTTTTATTTTATAATCACCAATGCTGAGAATGCCATAACTCCAGGCCAGCCTGAGATATATCAGACCCTGTCTTAAATATTTAAAAAAATGGAAGTGGACATTGTAAAATTCTCAAAATATGTAGTATAAAATGTCAGAAATATGTTTAGGGCCACTTGAGAAATTATTGGAAAATCTGTCCTAATCTTAAGCCAAATTCATTTAATTTTCTTTTTTGTCTTTTTGAGAAAGGGTCTCCCTGTAGCTCTGGCTGTCCTGGAACTCACTCTGTAGACCAGGCTGGCCTTGAATTCACAGAGATCCGCCTGCCTCTGCCTCCCAAGTGCTAGGATTAAAGGCATGNGATTGCCTAGCATGCATCAAGCCCTGGGCTGGATCCCCACACCACATAAACCCAGTGTGGTGATAAAAGTCTACAATCTCCACATTCTGGAGGGAGAGGCAGGAGCAGAAGGTCAAGGTCAACTTCAGCTACTTAGCAAGTTCCAGGATAGTCTGGGATACATGAGATCTTATTTAAAGAAAAGAAAAACAGCAAAAACCTCAGTTGAATATAATTGGTACTGCAGAATGCAGAGGATCTACATGTTTTTCAGAGTTGGTCTATATTTTTATTTTATAATCACCAATGCTGAGAATGCCATAACTCCAGGCCAGCCTGAGATATATCAGACCCTGTCTTAAATATTTAAAAAAATGGAAGTGGACATTGTAAAATTCTCAAAATATGTAGTATAAAATGTCAGAAATATGTTTAGGGCCACTTGAGAAATTATTGGAAAATCTGTCCTAATCTTAAGCCAAATTCATTTAATTTTCTTTTTTGTCTTTTTGAGAAAGGGTCTCCCTGTAGCTCTGGCTGTCCTGGAACTCACTCTGTAGACCAGGCTGGCCTTGAATTCACAGAGATCCGCCTGCCTCTGCCTCCCAAGTGCTAGGATTAAAGGCATGCACCACCACACCCAGCCTTCATTTAATGATTTCTAAGCGAAACTTATCAGGAACACAGACAACAGTTTTTAAGATCAAACACCCTAACATGATACAGTACAAAGTGATATTAGCTTGATATATGCTAATAAATACTGGTGAAGGAATAAAGTCTTTGTTTCTGTAATTAAACCATGATGTATATACAGTAAAAACATTGCAGTTCATAAGATTCAATAGTACAGACTCTTAGATGAGGTGTGTTTAGGCAGCCTTTGCTGGAATTGTGTGGTGTGAGAACGTGCCCAGTGCAAAGCGCTGTGTGTTGGAAACCAAGACTTCAGTGAAGGTGCACAGTACAGCGCAGGTGAACACTGCCAGAAACAACTCGGTTCATTACATGTTTGGTTCTGAGTTCATTTTTGGACATTGCAAATTCAGTAATCTTTTACATTGCAAAATTTTTGAGACCTGCCCTCCCCATTAGTTCAGTTCATGACCCTGCATGGAGTCATAGCCCATATTTTAAGAAGCTGGGCTTTATGACCTATTAAGTCATCATGATGCTCCCCAGAAAACTGAGGCTTAGGTACATCAATGGATTAAAGTCATACTACTAGCGAATGACCAGCTGCATCTTCAGTCCATTCTGTCCGATTCTGAAGCCTGTATTACCATGGATCTTCATTTTTCTTTAAGTATATTTACCAAAGTTTAATCTCATTTTTTTTATTTTGAGACACTCTCTGATGTATCTGGGGCTGGCGTAGCAAAAGATGACCTTAAACTTCTGAGTCTCCTGAATCTACCTCCTGAGCATTCTGATTACAGTCATGCACCAACCACCACACTGGGTTTATGTGGTGCTGGGGATTGGAATCAGGGCTTCATTCATTCTCAGCAAACACTCTACATACTGAGCCATACCCCCAGGCCTATTTCTGTATTTGCACATATATTTTAGGATATGGCTGGAATGAAAAATAAATCATTACATAGTCTGTAACGTCAGGAATATGGAATGTTAAGGACAATTGCTTCAGTGGGCTCTATTGCCTACACTGTTCATAAATAAATACACAATTACAATATAGCACGCTACCTATTATTACAGAGGAAAACAGAACTATGATAATACAGAATTGAAGCAGGAGTGAACCACAAGAAAAAGTAAAGGGAGAGGGGAAAGAGGCTGAGGGAAAAGCTGTGCATTAGAGTGAGTCTTTAGTGTGCTGATAGCAGTGTGTTCAATCCCCAGCAGAAGTAAGGAAGATAGGGAGGAAGAGACGGAGGAGGAGGGAGAGAGGGAAGGATGGAGGAAGGAAGGGATAAGGGGAAAGGACTTCCAGCAGTATGAGAGAGTATGATGCTTTAGAAAAATGAAAATAGTTGGCATGAGTAAAGAAAGGGTTAATCGGGACTAGAGAGATAGCCTAGCGGTTAAGAGCACCGACGCTCTTGCAGAGGACCCAGGTTTGATCCCCAGCACCCACATGGCAGCTAAGAACCGTCTGTAACTCCAATTCCAGGAGAACTCCAGTTCCAGGGGAATCCGAGACCCTCTTCTGACCTCTGTGGCATTGCACGACATGGGTGCACAGACCTGCATGCAGACAGTACATTCGTACACATACAAAAATAAATAATAAAAAAAAGAAAGGGTTAATCACCCCCAAAACTTCGGTGGGATGATACGTTGAAATAGCAGCTATTTGCTTTCTCTCAACAGCCAGGTGTTTCCTGCTGATCACCTGGGAAGGTAATGGTGTATCTGGTCAAATGGAACCATAGAGCAAACCCAAATGGTCTTGGGGGTGCTTTGGCACTAATTCTTTTTTTCTTTTGCTTTGGCACTAATTCTAAGTCAGTGGACTTGCACTCAAGATTAATACATAAGAAAGTTCATTTTAGTGTTGTTTATAATAGTAACAGTAATATATAGGCTTGGGATAAATTATTAAAAATTATATATTAAAATATACCCATTAAGATAATGATGGTCAATAGATTGTTAGACAAATATGATTCCCTTGGATTTTTTTAATCCTAGTTAGGCATTATTTATCTCTCCTTTCTTCCCTTCCCTGTCTAGCCCTCCCTCCATGTCTTCTCGGGTTTAAAGCATCCCTGTTGGCCAGGGTAGTCCAAGAGATTCCCAAAATCACACAGGCCATTGCCACAGCCCTTGATTGCCTCCCAGAACCTGAAGGTAAGACCCTATTGCTAAAGACAGATGTGCTGGATAGCTTTAGTGTCAACTTGACACACCTGGGTTGAGGAAACCTCAATTGGCGAATTGCCTCCATTGGACTGTCTGTAGAGTAGTTTCTTGACTATTCAAGGATGTGAGAGGGCCCAGCCCTCTGTGGGTGTGCCACCCCTGGGTAGGTTGTGTATATCATATAAGAAAGCAAAGCTGAGCATAGGCCAAGGGAACAAGCCAATAAGCAGCATTCCTCCATGGCCTGTGCTTCAGCTTCTGCCTTCAGGTTCCTGCCCTGAGTTCCTACCTTGGGCTCCCAAAGTGATGATCTGTAACTCAGGAGATATAAGAATAAATCCTTTCCTCCCCAAGTTGGTACTGGTCAGAGTGTTTTGTCACAGCAATCGAAAAGCAAACTAGAACAACAGGACATAGCATGGAGAGCGGAACTGGAGCAATGGAGCTGGAACCGACCAGGAATCCACTGCCCGTGAGGCTGGCTCTCACAGCTTTGGAGAGCACTACACAAGCTACCAAGGGAGAACAGCAATCAGTGGTCCAACACCAGCTTTAAGACCAAATAACCACATCGACATCCAGCACAGCATATGACATCGATGCAGTACTGGCATTGCCGTCTTGAAGGCAATCAGTGGCTGACTAATTGGGCTTAAAGCCCACTCAGTGGGAGGAAACTCATGTGCAGTACTGTAAACAACTGGAGAGGTCATAGATCTTAGAGAAATTCCCTAAGTTGTCACATCCCTGGGCTAAAGTAACATCTTACTAACTGCAAAATAGGTATCCTTATATTTACAGACAAATATCCCAGACACCACTCAGAAAAGAAGCTTCTTTTGGACCAGATGAAGAATAGTACAGAGTCCCACAACTAGATACACAGACACTGTCTGTGAACTGCTTATGCCTAAGCAGCATGTCTACGATGTAAGCTCTACATTTAATGCTCATGTGACATAGAATAAGGGGCCAAGAGGACATTAAATAATCTCTTAAGTCTCATTAAGGAAGCTCCCTTATGCAACAGGGGGCCAGGAAATCAAAAGATCATGAATGGCCAAACCATGGAGATTAGGAGTCTACAGTGTGTACAGAGTCTACAGCTTCATTCACCCAGGGCTCAGGGAACACTGCACGGAAGAGGGAGCCGAAAGGTTGTAAGAACCAGGGAGACGGAGCAAGGGCATATGGAAAGAGAATCCTGCAAGGTCCTAGGACCCTGTTCATATGAAAACTACAGCATGGGTGTCAGCATGCACAAGACCCATGGAAGCTCAACCGGACAAAAACCCAGTACAGAACTGCAGAAATGGGTAGCAGAACCCAATCATACCTGAAGAAATACTGGCAGCTGATTTCAATTGGAAGAGAAAGAACTGGCTTTTAAGAGAGGTACTCCTAAAATAAGAAAGAAAGAAAGAAAGAAAGAGAGAGAGAGAGAGAGAGAAGGAAGGAAGGAAGGAAGGAAAGAAAGAAAGAAAGAAAGAAAGAAAGAAAGAAAGAAAGAAAGAAAGAAAGAAAGAAAGAAAGAAAGAAAGAGAGGTACTCCTGATAGGCTGACAAGAGCTCAGAGGATGAACTGGCACTGAGGAGTGGGTGGGCAGAGTAATGTGGCACAACAGACCCTAACACAAATGACAGAATATATGAACTCGGGGTTGGGGGGGTGCTGTGGGAGGATGTCAGTGGAGGAGCCTAAAGGTGTTTAAGACTGTTTGAGATGTGATGTTATGTATGAAATACACAAAAAAGTCAATTAAAAACGATGGTGATTTTATGTTTACTAATATATACAGTCACTATAATAGTTGAAAGGGAGAGCCGGGCGTGGTGGTGCACGCCTTTAATCCTAGCACTTGGGAGGCAGAAGCAGGTGGATCTTTGTGAGTTCAAATCCAGACTGGTCTACAGACTGAGTTCCAGGCCAGCTGGGGCTACAGGGAGACCCTGTCTCAAAAAGACCCCCCCAAAAAATAGTTGAAGGGGAGAAATGCAAGTTTATGAATGATATGCATATTATAAAAAGATTCCTCAGGGCTGGAGAGATGGCTCAGCAGTTAAGAGCACAGACTGCTCTTGCAGAGAACCCGGGTTCAATTCCCAGCACCCACATGGCGGCTAAGAACCATCTTTAACTCCAGTTCCAGGGGAATCGACACCCTCTTCTGACCTCCGCCGGCATTGCACATCACACGTGCACCAACCTACATGCAGACAGTACACTCACACACATAAAAATAAATTAAAAAATAAATAAAAAAAGATTCCTCTAACTACATAGTTCAACTTTCACAGAAAAATTATATGAAACTATACACCAGTGTGTTAACAGTGACAACCTCTGATTGATATGTTTGTGAATAATTTAAATCATTTAGATTGCCGGGCGTGGTGGTGCATGCCTTTAATCCTAGCACTTGGGAGGCAGAGGCAGGTGGATCTTTGTGAGTTCAAGGCCAGCCTGATCTACAGAGTGAGTTCCAGGACAGCTGGGACTACATGGAGACCCTGTCTCGAAAAGACAAAAAATAAATAAATAAATAAATAAATAAATAAAATAAATCATTTGGATTTGACAACTGAATCTTCTATTGACAATAACTTTGTAAATTTGTATACAAATTTGTATTTGTATAATTTGCATAACTATAACTACTCTTTTCTTTTTAAATCAAAAAATAGTATAAAGGGAGCTGGAGAGGCGGCCTCGTGGTTAAGAGCACTGTCTGTCCTTGTAGAGGGCCTGGGCTCGATTCCTAGCACCCACATGGTGGCTAATGACCATCCGTAACTCCAGTTCCAGGGGATCTGATGCCTTCTTCTGATCTCCTTGGGCATTGTGTGATACAGGTGCACTAGCACACATGCAGGCAATATACTAATACACATTAAACAAACAAACAAGCAAATAATAAATAAATAAATAAATGGTATGAAGATCTAAGTGTGCTGACCTTGCCTGTGATTCCAGTACATGGGAGGTAGAGGCAGGAGGATGAGGAGTTCAAGGTCTTCCTAGGCTACAAAGTGAGTTCGAAGCCATCCTGGACTACATTTAACTGTTTCAAAAACCTAAAAAAAATTAAATTAAAACCAGAGTTAAAAAATTAAAAACCAGGTTGGTTGAAACATTTCCAAGAATGAATGGCAGGGGTTGGAGATGGGGACACATGGAACCAAGATCATCAGCTGAGGGCGAAGACCGTCCTGCCTGTACCTCACTCTTCTTCCAACATTCCAAGGAATAGCCTAGTTATAAAAATGACAGAACATCTGTAGGCACCCAGAGCTTTGCAAATTAAAACTGGAGCCAATATCTTCGCATTTTCCTTTTGATGTAAATAGCTGCAGTACAATCTAGTTTCTTTTGCCTCTGTCACCTAAGCAACAAAATATAGGGTGGCATTTAAGTTCATTATCCACCTGACATCCCATAATTATCTACACCACTGCCTCTTCTACCTTTGTTCAGAGCCAGTCCAGCTAGGGGCCCCATGTGCTCCAGCAATAAGCCAGTGATTTCAAAGCAGAGAATGTGGGCTTCCTGGAAACAAGGGACGGACAGAGGCTTAAATCAGGGTTATTTTACAATTTCAACCAGACGTTCTCATACTGACTTCCACTAGTTCACTACAAAATAAATAAAGCCAAACACACACAAATAACTTGTGACAACTTTTTCCTTAGTTTAATACTGTATTTTTATAACAACCACAATTTGGGGTTTTTAACCAACAAAAATGTATTGCCCCTTAGCTCCGAAGCTTCCTTGACTCTTTCAGCCTCCAGTGGCTTCCTAGCTTTCTTGACTTTAGGGAGCATCACTGCATCCTGGTCCTCCAACTTCACATGGCCACCTCCTGAGTCTCTCTGTGCCTCCCCTTTCCTTTCTGAAGATATTACTGATTAGAACCCATCCGAAGTCCAAAATTATCACATGCATTCAAAAAAATGGTATTCTAGGGCAAAAGGATGGTGAGTTTGGGGACAGCCTAGACTACATAGAACGACCCTGTCTCAAGGGAAAAAAAGGAGAAAGGGAAGGAGGGAAGGAAGGAGGGGAGGGAGAGGAAAGAAGAGAAGGTGAGGGTGGAAGGGAGGGAGGGAAGAAGGGAGAGAGACAGAAAAAGAAGGAAGGAGAAAGAGAGGAAGGAAGGAAGGAAGGAAAGAGAGAGAAAGAGAAAGAAAGAAAGGAAAGAAAGAAAGAAGAAAGAAAGAAAGAAAGAAAGAAAGAAAGAAAGAAAGAAAGAAAGAAAGAAAAGACAAGCAGACAGATAAGCAGACAGGCAAGGCAGTATTTCCAATTAAGATCACATTCATAGGTACCGGGATTAGTTCCAGTTGAACCCACTACAATGTTATGGCTATATAGGATTTTCTTTTTAGATTAGAAGTTAATCTTAATCATAGCTAACATTTACTAATAACTTATTCAGCCATAATGCTAATTAAGCATTTATAATTGTCCTCTAAATAAAGATACAAAATCTTTCTACTCCGTTCAGCCCCACCTCCCCCACTACCCAAATATCTGGTTTCCATTATTTCGTCTTCTGCTAAAGAGAGTAGCATTTCAAAATTCCTGCCAGTGGATAAAGTGGTAGCTTTCTCAAGTGAGGAAGAATTGCAGCTCATAGACAGTCTCTAGCACGACCTGTTTGGCCACTTTTTGGAACCGTACAGCTAGACTTACCCTTGCTTATAATACTGATATGATCTATAAAACTTGGTGCCTGAGACCAGGCTTGTTTAAGATATACAATCTTGAAATTCAATGATGTGGTTCAGCCTTGTCCATTTTTTATATAGGTATGCTTTCTTCAAAAATAGAAACTTAAACTTGCATTCCTTTTTCTATGATTTGGAATACTTTAAATTTAATAAATTAGACACTTTTTACCAAAAAAGTTTAAAAAATAAACTAAAGGAAAAAGAAATATAATCCCTGCTACTTTCCAAGTTACATCGAATTAGACTGTTGTGCATACTTGGTTTTTATATTCTAACTTGGATTTGGAAAATTTTCAAAACATATAGCAAAATTTAAAGAATTTAACAATACCCAAATTCCCACTCCTCAGATTCTGCATTACAGATCTACTATTACTTTATTCTTTACCTATACATCCATTTGTCCCATCTCTCCATAAATCTGCCTTGTATTTCCTTCCTGAATACCTCAGCGTGCACACCATTAGACCAGAGCAGAATCCAGGCTCTGTGTGTGTGTGTGTGTGTGTGTGTGTGTGTGTGTGTGTTACACACGTGTATATAGACATGCAGAAGCTGGAGGAGGCCACCAGATGTGCCATTCTACCAGTCTCTGTCTTATTCCTTGGAGGCTGGTTCTCTCACGGACCCTACAGCTAGGCTTGTGGCCAGCAAGCCCCAGAGATTCTCCTGTCTCCCAGCCTCACCGCACAGGCATTAGAGCCATCTGCTTGGTCTTTGCATGGGCGCTGCGATCCAAACTCAGCTCCTCCTACTTGAATTACAAGTGCTCCTACCCACCGGGCTGTCTCGCCAAGCTCTTCGGAGGCAGGCAGATAGATGCCGGAAGGAGAAGGGAGATTAGCTGAGCATGCCCTTTTCCTTCTCCATTTAATGATTAAGCCAGACACTTGGCTTGGCTGAGAGATGAGGATCAAGGCAGGAGGGCTTGGTCTCCGCAAGAAGCCCGCAAAACCGGAGAACGCATTCCTTTACCACGGACACACTGAACGATGTGGTAATCGAGCATCTTCCGTCGCATCCCAGCAGCAGCTCCCTGGCACACTCACCCACTGGACTTCAGCGACTCTGGGTCTTCATCCTTCACAGTTCCTTGTGTGTGTATCCATCTGTTGCTCTTTGATTTCCTGTTGCCCTTATTCTCTCCTTCTGGAAAAGGACGTCTTCCTACAAAGAGGCCTACGGTACTTTACAGTGACAGGTTCGGATTTTGATAATTCCCTGACCAAAGACAGAAAAGGATTATTTCTAGCCCAACCTAGAAAGATGAAAAAGATTAAAATTGGATCACATAGATATTTAGGTCCAATCATTGCAGTTCAAGGGACAGGATTGGTCCATTGTAGGTCATGTGTCAATTATATTCAAAGAAATAAAACCTACTAGAGCAAAACATTAAGGGTTCTGGACCCCACTGGACTGAAAAGGAAATCCAATGTTCTAACTCATTCACATCCTTTTTCCCCAAGGCCCAGGAAGGAAGGAAGGAAGGAAGGAAGGAAGGAAGGAAGGAAGGAAGGAAGGAAGGAAGGAAGGAAGGAAGGAAGGGAGGGAGGGAGGGAGGGAGGGAGGGAGGGAGGGAGGGAAAGAAAAAGAAAGAAAGAAAGAAAAGAGAAAGAAAGAAAGAGAGAGAAAGAAAGAAAGAAAGAAAGAAAGAAAGAAAGAAAGAAAGAAAGAAAGAAAGAAAGAAAAAGAAGAGGGAGGGGAGGAAAGAAAAGACCTATTGATTTTATAGACAGAAAATATCTCTAGCAGAGTTTTTATATTGTAACACTTTAAAGGTTTTATTTAAGGTTTTATTTAGATTGGATTATTGAGAAAATATTAATGCTCTTGTGTCAAGAGATATTAATAGAATAATGTTTATATTTTTTCCTAAGACTGATCATGAAAGTTTTTATTCTTAACTTTTTGTTGAGTAAAATGAAAACTCTAAGGGTAAATTCAAAAGGCCAAAGGAACTTAGTCTAAAGGGGAGAGAAAACTGTTTAACCTCTGTCTAACCTTTTGTAACATGTTTATTTAAACATTCTGCCAATGTTGATATGATTCACCAAGAATGTAATGCAGGTTAGGTATAGTTAGATATAATTTATTTATAAATCTTCAGGACTTTGGCAACTTCTATAACAAAGGTTGAGAAAATAAACTGAATGTACATGACTGTGGTCAAACAGTGTCAAGTACATGACTGTAGTCAGTGTCAAGTACATGACTGTAGTCAAACAGTGTCAACCTGTAAAACTCAAAACAAAATTGAGACAGTTCCAACCCTTAGCAACAACTTTGTTTTTCCAACTCAAATATTTAACCAGTAGTCAAATAAGGAGATATTAGAACTGATAACACAACTCCACTATCTCCTAGATCAAAGTCTCACTCAAGAATGTGTCCATTAGGTCAAAATAAAAATTCTAGGACCCCTTACCTTTCTAAGCACATGGGTTTCAAAAAATCAAATGTTTCTGCTTTTTTTAAGTAGCAGAATTCAATTCTATAAGTAACTGGAATCCAGGCATAGTAGCGCATGCCTTTAATCCCAGCGAACTTGAGTTTAAAAACTGTAATGGAGCAGACACAGTCTTGAGTCCCAGGACTCAAGAGTTTGAGGCCTGCCTCAGCTACCAGCAAACATTCATGGGGAGGGAGGACACAACGAGGGAGGGGGGGCGACTCAAATGATCCCCATAAGATCTCTTTAGATATTCAGCTTAGTTCAGAGATGCCAAGTAAATTCTGCCTTAACCTTCATCTAAATACTCTTGGGGTTGACAAGTGAATGATGGAACACCCTCTTGGACCCTCCCAGTGCACTCTGTTCCTGCTTTGCATCACTGTTTGTGCTATGGGAAATTTTGCCCACCAGTCCTGAAAGCCTGGGTGGGGTTTCTCCACCACCAAATGAGGCCAATTCATTGGATCTCCCCTGGGGGAGAAGATAGCGGAGCTAGACAGTTGAAACATAACAGGAAAGCAGTTCCTCTGGTTCCTGTACCAGGAAATAGCTCCTAGCTGCCAAGACGGCAACTCCGGGGCCAGACCCCAATCATATGGAGTCTGACATTCTATGCTTAATTCCACAACTACTGGAGGAATAAGGCTTTACAAAAAAACTGTGATGTCTAAAGCACATCCTGTTCAGCACTGGCCAACACAGAAACTTTTGTCCCTACTGGTATCATACAGTGGACAAAGACCCCAGTCATGCTTCTCTTCTCATTCTGGACAAGCAAATTATCCCTTTAAAAAACTAGAAGCATAAATGTGAAATAGTAGAAACTGGAACCCCTGAGCCAAAACAATACAGTGAGCCCAGTATTTTGATTTTGATTTTGAGAGACTAATGAGCATTTTTAAGGAATGATATGGTGGTCCTTTATGATAATAAAGCCCAAATGGTAACAGATGGGCCCCTAATATCAGTAAGATGCCTTCATTATAGTCACCGGTCCTCAGAAGTCTAGAAGCCTAACTCAGCCCCATAACAGTTCCAACTTGAACCCAGCCAGGGACTGAGCTGGGTGGGCTCATCATTCAGCAAGCACAGAGTTAACTCCTGTATCACCAGCTTTCTTATTTGCCTATCTTCAATCCCCTTATTATGTACATAACTTCAAACCATCTGCTATGGATTAGCCTTTCCATTTTCTATATTTACACGTGTATTTGCATACACACACACACACACACACACACGCATGCACGTGTCTGAAGTTCAGAGGACAATTTGCAGGAGTCAGTTCTCTCCTTGGTTTTAGGTCTTCAGGCAAGAACCTTTACCCACTGACCCACCTTGTGGGCCCCTTTACATTTTAATGCACCGATGACTGCCTTTTCTGAATTCTACCCCACTTCTCCTTTTCTTGGTTGATCTATTCTTATTTGCCCTCTGGCAGTGCTTTGTCACCAACAGGATTGTGGGAGACACCTAGTGTATCTGCAAAGAGGCAGGTCACAGCCTCATTCTCAGGGATATATTCTTTGACGGGTGAAGCATTTCTCATGTTAACAGCTGACCCCCTTTATAATGTCACTTACCTTCTTCAAACCTTAATTACTTAAGCATATTGAAATCAGCTGGGAAGCTTCAAAGACCTCCCTATGCCTACATCACACCTGCAAAGTCTAGTGTAATGATGTACTCTTAGCCTGGCCCCTGTATCCTCAGGGGATTGGATCCTCGCCCTCTCCTTCCCAGAGGCTACTGAAATCTCCAGATGCTCAAGTCCTGATAAAAAAAAAAAAAATGATGTATTTACATATAATCTACATATATATCTATACTGTAATTAATCTCTGGATTGTTAAGGATACCTAATTCAATGTAAATGCTACAGAAATAATTTTGTTTTTTAAATTTTTTAAATTTTATTTATTTTTTATGTGTATGAATGTACTGTCTGCATGTTGGTTTGTGCACCCGTGTTGTGCAATGCCATGGAGGTCAGAAGAGGGCATCAGATTCCCCTGGAACTAGAGTTAAAGAAGGTTCTCAGCCGCCGTGTGGGTGCTGGGGATTGAACCCTGGTCCTCTGTAAGAGCAGTCGGGGCTCCCAACCGCTAGGCCATCTCTCCAGCCCCCAGAAATAATTGTTATACAATAAAAATTGTTTAGGGAATAATGACAAAAAAAAAATCCCCCACAGATATCGTTAACACATGCAATTTTTTTAAAGACAGCCTTGAGCCCAAGTTGGTTGAACACAGATGTAGAACTCTTTTTATAAATAGTCTGATGGACAGGATGGAGCGAGGGTTCCTAAAAGGCTCTCAAGTTGAGGATTCCTAGACTTAGAACATACCTTTCAAGTCAAGCCAACTGAGCCCTCTCTACATCTGTCTATACTGACAAAAAGGTTTAAATCTATGTAGTACAGCTTCTTACAGAATACTTCTATCCTCCTGATTCCTTTAACTGCCACTCTCAACTCACTAAAGTTTGTGATGCTAATTTGGACAGGTGAAATGCATAATTGGTACCACTTGCAGAGCTCAGCAGCTGGAAGTCAAAGGACTGGAAGCAATCATATTGTAAGTTTCTCAAAGGGAGAGGCATACCATATTGAACTTTTGAGTTTCCATAAGATCTTACCATGGTACTTTGATCAAAGTAGACACCTAATACATATTTAGGAGGGAAACTGGGCTAATCTATCTAGAGGAGTCTGCTTCCAATTTTAAAAATATCTGTAATATATATATATATATATATATATATGATGGACATGTAGTTGGAAAATAGTTTGCAGGAGTAAGTGATATTTTTTCAATTGATTGGATGTTTTAAAAGTGGCTTTATTGAATTATAAATCACATGCTATGTAACCCTCCCATGTAAAGTACACAACTGAATGGTTTTAGTATATTCACAGCTCTGCAACCATCACTGTAACTAATTTTAGAGTATTCACCGCCCTAAAGGGAAACCCCATTCCTATGTTCTTCTTCCCCAGTTCCCTCAAGGCCCAAGCAAAAACACTGTTTTATGTTTCTAGAGATCTGCTATTCTGGACATTCACATAGACAGAATCATGCAAAATGAGGTTGTATGCATCCAACTTCTTTCAAGGTTAATCTGACTTTGTATCATGTATCATCACTTCATTCATTTTACCGCCAAGTAATATTTCATTGTAGGGCTAGAAAGCATTTTAGCTATTCATTCATCAATTGATGGATACTAGGTTATTTTCAGTTTTGGCTACTATGAATACGGCTGCTGTGAATGGCTGGTTTTGTGTGTACATATATTTTCATACCTCTTGGATACTTACATACACAAGGGCAGAGTTGTTAGGTCATATGGTAACTTTATGTTTAACCTTTTGAGGGAGGAACTGCCAGTTTTTCCAACTTGGCCACACAATTTTCCATGTGTGTCTTCTCTTCTTTTCCCCCTTTCCTCCTCTCAAACATCAGGTCTTTATTCCCCCTTCCCTTAAGGGCAGGATGTGGTTGGTTGAAAAAAGAAACAAAAGAGCGTTCCTGACTTTCAAGTCCAAAAGCCTTTAGGGGACCAGTGAAGACTCTCTTGGCAGACAAAGGGGATTAGAGAGAGGACTAACCCTAACCCTAACCCTAACCCTAACCCTAACCCTAACCCTAACCCTAACCCTAACCCTAACCCTAACCCTAACCCTGTCCTCCCTCCACCCCACCCTGATCTACCATACAAAACCAAGTTGCCTCCAGGGCTAGGAAGAGAATAAGAGACAGATGAGACGAGAACAGCTGTGTGGTTGTGGGCAGGCAGCTGCTTCAGGAAACTGCTAAATAGGACTCAAGGCCCTGGATCATAGAGAATCAATCCTGTAGACACTGCTGCCCCATAGCATGGCAAGATGGAGCCAATGGTGTGGCGGCAGAGATGACACAGAATCAGGTACACCAGCTGTAATTACCAAGTGGGACAATTAATGTAGCCTTATGTCACTCAAATAACTGTTCACAGAAAGCCAGGCTAGCCGATCTTAAGCACATCTCAGTGACATTTACAGACATAAGGATCTGGAACTGCCACTTAATCCCTTGGACCTGCACCCCCTTTTATAACTCAGATTGATTTGAGGGGGAACTCCAAACTGATTAAATTTAATTGCCTACCAAATTATAGGTTCAATTTTTTTTTTGGTCCCTTTTGAAATAGGGTCTCCCTGTAGCACCAGCTGGCCTGGAATTCGCTCTGTAGATTAGGCTGGCCTTGAACTCACAGAGATCCACCTACCTCTGCCTCCCAAGTGCTAGGATTAAAGGCATACACCACAACACCCAGCCTATAGGTTCAATTTTTAAATTGTGTTCTGGGGCTGGAGAGATGTGCCAATGGATAAAATGCTTGTTGCTGACATGAGGACCTGGATTTGGGTCCCCAGCACCCATGTAAAAGCTGGGTGGGCGTGGCATCAAGCACTAGTAACCCTAGCACTTGGGGTGCAGAGCCTGGAGAATCCGGGACTCACTGGCCAGACAGTCTAGCTGGACTGGCAAATTCCAGCTTCAGTGAGAGACTCTGCTTTAAAAAGGTGGAGTGTGGTGGCACATGCCTTTAATCCCAGCACTCGGGAGGCAGAGGCAAGTGGATCTCTGTAAATTCAAGGCCAGCCTGGTCTACAGAGCGAGCTCCAGGCCAGCTGGGACTAAAAGGGAGACCCTGTCTCAAAAATACAAAAAAAA
>VZQC01001212.1:1697807-1711566 GCA_009823505.1 Rhizomys pruinosus
AAAAAAAAAAAAAAACATATTCAGAGGGGCTGGAGAAATGGCCTAGCAGTTAAGAGTGCTGACTGTTCTTGCAGAGGACCCGGGTTCGATCCCTAGCACCCACATGGTGGCTGAGAACCACCTTTAACTGCAGTTCCACGGGAATCCGACACCCTCTTCTGACCTTTGCGGCATTGCATGACTTGGGTGCACAAACCTACATGCAGACATTCATACACATACAAAACTAAATAAAATTTAAAAAATATTTAAAAAAAATATTCAGAGAAAAAATACCAGTTGCTCACAGTGGGATATCACAGAAAAATTGAGAACATGTGCCAAAAATGTTAGACATTCATCCCTTAATATCCATGCAATAAAGGTACTGCTTCCCTTGAAGTAATTGCATCCATAGAAACCCTCATCAAAAATTATGTCATGCCCACTAACAACCATCTATAAGAGAGAGAGAGAGAGAGAGAGAGAGAGAGAGAGAGAGAGAGAGAGAGAGAATTAACAGTTTTAAGGTATGTTATTCCTTAGGAGCTTTTCTAATCCTTTTTACCGCATTGTCACTGGTGCATTATCCAACCCCCTGTTGTTTTCTTATAACTGTGTTCATTCTTCTGAAAAAATGGAGAGAAACTGCCTAGTGCAACCAGGTGATGGTGATCTCCAGCAGGTGATTCGCTGTTACGACTTTGACCTTCTAATCCCCACAGACGTTCTCTTTGGTTGCCTTGTAAGAAGCACTTTACTTCAAGTGCTTGGATGAATACTTGGGGAATGGCTCATCTCATCAAGTAAGGATTTCCTCTCAGCAAGCGTACCTTCCCTTCAGCCTTTATGTGGTTTTGTTTCTGAGACAAACACACATCTCTTAAACTCTTGATGACATGTCTGAAACTCTTGATCTATTGCCAAGAATATTTAAACTTTATTCAGCGGACTCATCCCTGAGGTAAGAAACTTATTTCATATTTGTTTTCATCTGATTAAGGAGATGTTAGAAGGTAAAGAATGTTATTCACCAAAGATTAACCATCTGCGTAGCAGGAGACATGTTCTGGAGTGGATGGAAATTTAGATCTTGACACTAGGAGTAGGGTAAATGGCTAACAGCCTTTTAGAAACTTAATTTGAATAGCTACTTGGAGAGAAAAGAGAGGCAACCCCAGGGGGGGACTGTAAGCATTCCCCTTGGTTAAAAGAAGCTAGGCTACTGGAAATTATTTGATCCATGGACAGTCTTTCTTCTGCCTTCTCTGTTTCCTTCGGTTGGGATATTCTACCCAGCCTTCTGGTCTCCAGGTAAGTCCTGCTGCCTTGGCAAACTATTTCTGACCTCTCTGTCTCATCTCTCTGTCTGTATTAGCTATTTTACATGCCCTGTCTGAAGCAGAGAGAGGGCAGTTTGAAGTGGGAAAGAGTTATTCTGATGCACTGTTTCAGAAATCAGTCCAGCCCTTGCCTTTGTGGACTCTGGTCCATGGTGGCAGAAGCGCGTGACTACTCATCCCATGGTGGACAGGAAGCAGAGTCACGTGGAAGGACTGAGAACCAGGGTGTAACCTTCCATGGCATGCCACAGTGGCCTATTTGCTCAACTTTCTAGTTTCCAAAACTTCCCAAAACAGCACCACCAACTGGCAACAAATAAGCCTAGGAGGTGGGGGTGGAGGGACATTTCCTATTTACAGCGGACTACGGAGTACTTCCATCCACTCTCTTAGGGGGTAGTCTCAGTCTTTCTCTTAGCGATTACAGTTACCACCAATTAAGTCTTTCTGTAACTATTTGTCTAATAATGTCCAATAAGTAATAAGTTCTGTGACATCACTGATGTTCTTCATTTTGCTTGCCTGCTACTATGCCAGCACCCAGTTATCCATTCAACAAATATTTACTCAGCATCCAGTATGCATCAGCTATCTGGCTAGGTGTGCGGGCCCTCAGAAAACTTACAGTCAAGCACAGGAACTCAAGCAATATATGATAAATGTAATAAATCATAGATCAACCAAAAATAGACTGAAATTCTGCGGTATCAACATAGAAGAGTAAGATGACAGTATTTACTTGAAATGAGTCAAGGCCAGAAAGGCAAATAGCATTTATACTCACTTATGTGAAAAGGCTGATGGTGGTGGAGGGGGTGGGTCTCAAAGACAAACTCATGGTGGTCAAATGCTTAGATGGGTCTGGAGGAGGAGGAAATGGAGGGAGGATGGCAATGGGCATTGGGGTTCAATTGGGTAGAGGTAACAACCCACTGCTCTGTAGCACAGTAAGATAACTATGGCCGGTGGCAATTAATTGAATATTTCAGGTGGCTGGTGTAGGTATGCGATGGCATAGTCTAGCAATCCCTGAACAAAAACAGCCTGACTCTAAGCATCCATTAAAACCAATAGTGGGGCGGGGGGTTAGAGAGATGGCTCAGCAGTTAAGAGCACCAACTGCTCTTGCAGAGGACTGACGTTCGATTCCCAGCACCCACGTGGCAGCTAAGAACCATCTTTAACTCCAGTTCCAGGGGAATCCAATGCCCTCTTCTGATGTCTGCAGCATTGCATGACATGGGTGCACCAACTTACATGCAGACAGTACACTCAATACACATAAAAAAATAATAAATTAAAAAAAAATAGTGGGACCTGATCTATTCTGACAATTTGTTCCTTTGGATTTCTCCCAGAACTCTGCTCTTAGAACTGTTCTCTCAAATGAAGGTCTTGTTCTTTTATTGAAACTATCCATCCAGCACCAAGTGAGAAAAGAGTAACTTGTTTTATCAGAGGATTATGCCTCTTCTAACCCCTACTGACCCAGTACAGCATGCACAACCACAAACAGATGTTATCAATCCAATCCCACCTATTGTTTACAACACAAATTCTCTGCTTTCAGTATTGATATTTTCACAACATAGCCTACCCACACACATTATTCTAGATCAAGGGCACAAAAGCTCATGAGGGAATTAAATTAGGTTACAAGAGGAGCCCAAGTTCTAGTAAGCTTATTTACATCATAAGTAAGCTGAGATGGTGTCCCAGAAAAATCATTCCCACAGTCCAGGAAAGTTTTATTGTTGTTGCATGTGCATGGGTATGTGGTGTGTGTGTGCTTTTGTGTATGCCTGATTGCATGTGTGTGAATATATGTATGAGTGGGGACAATATACACAAGTGGAGGCTAAAGGTTGAGGTCAGGTGTCTCCCTCAATCGCGCTCCCCTTTATTTGCTGAGGCAAGGTCTCTCATTGAACAGGGAGTTCGTGATTCAGCTAGCTTGCCAGCTCTATGGATCCCCGTCTCCACCTTCTGAGCGCTGGGATCACAGAGAAGCTGCCAGGCCCACCAGCACGTATGTGGGTGCCAGAGATTCAAATTCTTGCACAGAAAGTGCTTTACCCACCGAGCACTCTCTCCAGCCCCAGGAGAGACTCTCAATGTTCTAAACAGGAAGAAATGATGTTTGAGATAGCAAATGGATCAGTTGCCCTGATCTGATGATTGCACATTGTGTGTGTATTGTAAAGTCACCCTATATTCTGTAGCCATGTATACTGACTATGCAGCAATGAGAATTAAAACATACTTAAATCATTTGGTAAAAAAGGTAAAAAGTGCATTCAAGAAAATGGAGAGCAGGGTAGGGATGAGAATCAGGTTGCTTGTTGTTGTGGTTGGTCTTTACTTAACTGGATCTGGAATCAACTAAGATAGATGTGTCTGAGCAGTTCTATGAGGGCAGTTCAGGAAGGATTAACCGAGTGGGGAAGACCTCCACCAGAGTGCCCAGTACCTTCTCCTGGAGGTGGCCCAGCTATAAAGAGGACCAAGGGGCAAGCAGTACTGCTGGCCCTCCTGCCTTCTCCCTTGTTGGTGTGTCTATCCTGTTTCTGCTGCCATCTTTTGCTGCCACCAGAACCCAGTGTATTTGCCTCCCAACATAGACTGAAGACCAGCAGATCTCCAGGAACCCTCTGGGCCTTCAGTGCGGGATTGGGAATGCTGAGGCATCCAGTCTTGTGGACTGAAAGGCCATGCAGTCCTCAGCATGTTGACAGCATTGTTGGACAACCCCGTCCTTAGCATGTAAGCAAATCTAATAAACCCCCTTTGAAATATATAATCTTATATTGTGCTTGTTTTCGTTTTTGTCAGCTTGCAACAAATTAGAGTTGCCTGAGAAAAAGGAACCTCATCTGAGGAATTTCTTTCATCAGAATTGCCTGTAGCCATGTCTGTGAGGCATTTTTTAACTGCTAATTGATGTAGGAGGGCCCAGCTCACTGTGGCAATGCCATCCCTGGATGCTGTCCCTAGGCAGGTCCCTGGGTTGTATAAGAAAGGTAGCTGAACAGGCCAGGGGAAGCCAGCCAGTTAGCAGCTTTCCTCTGGGGTCTCTGCTTGAGTTCCTTCCTGACTTCCCTCAAAGATGGACTATGCCTTGGATGTTCAAATGAAATAGACCCATTTGGTCAATGTTTTGTCACAGCAACAGAAAGCAAACCAGAACACATATATGTAATATTCATGTATGAGTTCTGTTCCTCTAGAGAACTCTAATACATTAGATAAATAGCACAATGAGGATGAGAAGGGGAAATTTAAGCAGACATGAAGGAGGTGAGGAAGTGAACCAAGGAAATAGCTGGGGGACAGTGTTCTGGGCAAAGAGAACTGCTGGGGGCAAATTCCTTAAGCAGGAGGCGCCTGTGGTCAGAGCAGCAGTCGTTAGGGCTGGAGTGGGAGAGAAAGCAGTGCCAGATAAGATCAGAGCTTCTCAATAGACGTTTGTCCAATGAGTGCATGAAAAATAAATACTTGTTTTTAAATTTTTCTCTCAAGCACTTTCACATGCCTTGGATATTTTCTCATAGGTGAGAAGTCCCCAGGCTCATGCAGTCCAGAATGTAATCTCAAACACTTTAAGTAGCAACTCTACAAGGCATCGTGTCCTTTCATTGCTCATGAAAAAACTTCTCCTGGCTGTGTCAAGAGACGGCCACGTGTCCTCTTAACCAGGAGCCTTTGGAGCCTCTCGGCAGAGTCTGAACACAGGAGATAAAGTCAGTCCTTCAGCTCCCCCCATGAGCGTGTGGTGCTGACAGGCCACTTCACCCCCAAGGTTGAAGCGATGGGAACCAAAGAGCAGACCGGCAGAGGAAGAGTGTTCAAAGACAAGGAGGAGCGCTGTCTCGTTCAACACATTGGGCAGACAGCAGTGGAAAGGAAATGAGCTCTGAACAAAGAGCTTCCCCTCCACCGAAACTCACTCTCCAGAAACACCCTGAATTCCACACACTAAAAGTGTGTGGATATTTTTATCATGCACATGATTTCCTGCTTCTAATTGTTAGATACTGGGATAACTTGCTGCATTTTCTTTATTCTATGTATATATGTATGTATGTATGTATATATCTTTATATTTTTGTATTTGTATGTATGTGTGCAGTATGTGTATGTTATGTGTGGTGTATGTGTGTGCACAAAACCCAGAGGTGTCTTTCTCTATTGCACCCCATTTATTCTCTTGAGACATGGTCTCTCATTGAGCTTAGAGCTTGTTGTTTTTAGAGCTGGTCTGGCTGGCCAGCAAGCCCTAGCAATTCTCCTGTTCCCCATTCACCCAACACTGGGGTTTCAGGGCCACACCTAATTTATTTTTACGCATGTGCTAAGGTCCTCATACTTGGTCAGCATGCACTCTTACCCATGGAAGCTGTGCTGGATAGCTTTAGTGTCAACTTGACACACCTGGGTTGAGGGAGCCTCAATTGGGGAATTGGCTCCATTGGATTGGCCTGTGGCCACCTCTGTGGAGTATTGTCTTGATGGTTGAGCAGTGTGGAAGGGCCCAGCCCACAATAAGTGGTGCCACCCTGGGCAAGTGATTGTGTACCATATAAGCAGGCAGGCTGGGCATGAGCCAGGGGAGCAAGCCAGTGTACAGCATTCCTCCATGGCCTGTGCTTCAGCTCCTGCCTCCAGCTTCCTACCCTGAGTTCCTGCCTTGGGCTCCCTGAGTGATGAACTGTGACCCAGGAGATGTAAGCTGAATAAACCCTTTCCTCCCCAAGTTGGTGTCAGTCAGAGTGTTTTGTCACAGCAATGGAAGACAAACTACAACAGAAGCCATCTTTCAAAATGCAGATTTGCGGAGCCTATCTCTGGAGGACCCAATCAGTGGGTGTGAAGGGACGTGGAAAGTCATTTGTTCCTTAGCCTTGGGACTACTGGCAGCTGATCACTGCTGGGTGAGGGAGAGTTGATCTTTAAAAGAGTGATGCTATGTAAGCAAATCTAATAAACCCCCTTTGAAATATATAATCTTATATTGTGCTTGTTTTCGTTTTTGTCAGCTTGCAACAAATTAGAGTTGCCTGAGAAAAAGGAACCTCATCTGAGGAATTTCTTTCATCAGAATTGCCTGTAGCCATGTCTGTGAGGCATTTTTTAACTGCTAATTGATGTAGGAGGGCCCAGCTCACTGTGGCCTGACCAGGCTCCAGTGGCTGACTCACACTGAGACATATCTGGATACACAAAGTAGACTCTATAGGCCATAACATATATGACAGAATATGTGAAAATCCTGTAGACAGGCTATGGGGGGGTGGAGTTAGGGGAGGGGGTTTAAATATGATTAAGAAGAGGTGGAGAGCTGAACCATTAGAACAGTTTCAATCATTGGGGTGACTTATTGTAAATACCAGCTTTGGGAGTTTCATTCACACCAGAACTTATAATGGTATTTTAATATTTGAATGTATGCTTTTATTTTGAAAATTTATTTCTTGTACATGATGAATGAGTGACATAAAAATGAGGAGACTCATTCTTATCCACTGCCTTCTGTTCTAAGCCTCTAGAAGTCATGACTTTCTTCAGGTTCTTGTGCCTGGTGTCATAGTTTTTAATGCATGTACTTATTATACTGAGTAGTTATAAATTATTCTTACTTTATATATCTTTACAGCCTGATATTTTACTAAACTTTCACATTACACATTTAAATATATTATTTATCAGAATTACTTTGTTATAAGTGATATAATTTACTGTGTAAAGCCTTTGTTGAACCTATAGAGTTAAGTCAACAAAATCCTACACTGCTTTAAAATGACATTTTATTGTATATTTAAATAATAAAATATTCCTTCAAAAAAAAAGAGAGATGGCTCCATGTTTAAGAACACTGGCTGTTCTTGCAGAAGAGCTGGGTGTGATTCCCAGCACCTACATAGTGGCTAATGACCATCCATAACTCCAGTTCCAGGGGATCTGACACCCTCTTCTGAATTCCATGGGTGCATAAGGGTGCACTTACATACATGCAGACAATATACTCATACATATAAAATAATAATAAAATAGTAGTATGGCATGGTGGTGCACTCCTTTAATCCTAGAACTTGGGAGGCAGAGGCAGGCATATTTCTGTGAGTTTGAGGCCAGCCTGGTCTACATAGTTCCAGGCCAGCAGGGGTGACAGGGAGACCCTGTCTCAAAAAAAAGACAAATAATAATATTTTTAGAATTATTTGATCGAATTCTTGTGTGTCTCATACCGAACATCCTAATCATCTTTATGCTCCCACCCCATCAGCACCTTCCCAACCCCCCCCCAATGGGTTTCGTGCATTCTATAACTTATGTTGAGGCCTATTAAGTCAAATTAGTATCCCCTGGCATCCTTCAGTGTACATTCTGGGATTTAGTCAGCCTATCTAGAGTCCCTTCCTTTAAGAAGATCAGCTCTTCCTCACCCAGCAGCAATCAGCTGTGCAATATTTCTTCAGCTAAGATTGGGGCCTGCTGCCCATTTCCACAGTTCCTTGCTGGGATTTTGTCTGCTTCAGTTTGCATGAGTCTTGTGCATGCTGACACTGTTGCTGTAGGTTTATGAGCAAGGTCCCAGGAGCCTGTAAGACTTTGTATCCATGAGGTCATGCACCTCCTCCCTAGCTTTTACAATCTTTCTGCCCCATCTTCGGCAATGGCCCCTGAGCCCTGTGTGGGTGAAATTTAATCTGGGAGTCCTGTCAAGTACCCAAATCTGCAGACTCTTATTCTCTATGCTTTGCCCATTTATGTCCCTTTCTGTTCACTGTCCTCTGTTGCATGAGGGAACTTCATTGGCGAGAGTTGTAAGATGCATTAGTACTCTCTCTGCCCCCTTGTTCCACTAGGTTCCATAAGTCTTACATGTAGAAGTCCCCTTATAGATGTGTTGCTCATAGTTGGGCATGTCACAAACTTTTAATCTCTGTGTGACCAGTTGTGGAGCATTGTAAAGTCTCTGTGTTGCAAAAGAAGCTTCTTTGGTGCTTGGTAACTGGTATGCTCGACTTTAAACATAAGGATGCATATTTAGCACACTTAAGAAATTATATTTGTCTTAGGGATGTGATGACCTTGGGGTTGTCTCTAAGATCTATGATCTCTCCAGCCATGTATTTTTGGCTATGTTTACAGTACCACACATGAGTTTCTTCCCAGTAAGTGGGCTTTAAGTCCAGTTAGGCAGCTTTTGATTACCCCCCAAGATAAAAGTGCCACTGCTGCCCCAATATAGTTTGCTGTGCGGGGCATTGTTGTGGTCATTAAGCCTTAAAGCTGGGGTTGGAGCATCGATTAATGTCCTCCCTTAGCAGCTTTCCTAGTACTCTCCAAAGCTATGAGAGCCAGCCTTCAGGGAGGTGGCTTCCAGGTCATTTGCAGCTCCACTGTCCCAAGTCCTGTGTCTGACATGTTTTGTCTTCAGCAACAGGGTCTTACCTTCAAGCTCTGGGAGGCAATCAAGAGTTGTAGCAATAGCCTGCGTAATTTGGGAGTCTCTTGGACTACTCTGGCCAACAACTGGAATGGAGGTATCTCCTGGACTCATGTAGAGATGTTGTATGTGTAATTTCTCCTTATGGTTTTGAACTAATATGTTTCCCTCTGCTTTTTTCACACCAGGTATGCATTATTTACCCCTCTTGCCCTATATAACTCTCCATCCTCCATTCCCAATTACAGTCTTCCCTTTCCCCCCATTTCCCCCCTGATAACACCTGTCTCCTATGCCCCCTCTTGATAACACCTGTCTCCTATGCCCCCCTTGATAACACCTGTCTCCTATGCCCCCTTGATAACACCTGTCTCCTATGCCCCCCTTGATAACACCTGTCTCCTATGCCCCCCCTTGATAACACCTGTCTCCTATGCCCCCCTTGATAACACCTGTCTCCTATGCCCCCCCTTGATAACACCTGTCTCCTATGCCCCCCTTGATAACACCTGTCTCCTATGCCCCCCTTGATAACACCTGTCTCCTATGCCCCCTTGATAACACCTGTCTCCTATGTCCCCCTTGATAACACCTGTTTCCTATGCCCCCCTTGATAACACCTGTCTCCTATGTCCCCCTTGATAACACATGTCTCCTATGCCCCCCTTGATAACACCTGTCTTCTATGTCCCCCTTGAGCTTTCTTACCTTTTACCCCCTATTTTCTTTTATAATCTTCCCTCTCTCCCTCCCATTTAAATCCCTCATTTTACCTACTCCCCCTTAGGAACTCCTGTCCCCTACTGTTCTTCTCTTTCAGGTTCCTTCTTTCCCTTTATGTTCCTGATTCATTTCCACTTTACTGGTTCCTGCAGCTACATCAGGATATATACTCACATATAAGGATTTGGTGCTAGGATCCAGAAATGAGGGAGAACAGATGTCATTTGTTTTTCTGAGTCTGTGTTAATTCATTTAGTATAATAGTTCCATCCATTTACCTGCAAATTGCATGATGTTGTCTTTCTTTGCCTGCTGAGTAGTACTCCATTGTGTAAATGCACCACATTTTCATTGGATCATTCCACTTGTCAGTTGAGGGGAACTCAGGTTGCTTCCATTTCTTTTCTTTTTTTTTTCTTTTTTTTTTTGGTCTTTTTTGAGACAGGGTCTCCCTTTAGTCCCAGCTGGCCTGGAGCTCACTATGTGGACCAGGCTGGCTTTGAACTCACAGAGCTCTGCCTGCTTCTGCTTCCCTAATGCTGGGATTAAAGGTGTGTACCACCATGGCTGACAATGCTTCCATTTCTTAGCACACAGGCCAGAGTCAGGCACTCTCAGGCAGTCTCCCAAGGTCTAGGCCCCTACAAGCCAGCCTTTAAAAAAAAAAAAAACAAATATTATTAAGATATATAAAATCCACAAATTTTCAATTAAAATGTACATTGAAAACATAGATTTTATTTTTTAATTATGTATGTGTGTGTGGGGGGGTGCATATGGATGCAGTGCCCATGGAGGCCAGAAGGGGGCAACAGAGCCCCTGGAGCTGGAGTTACAGGAAGTGTGAGTTACTGACATGGATGCTGAGAACAGTACTTGGGTTCTCTGCAGGAGTAGCAGGCCCTCTTAACCACTGAGCTATGTCTCTGGCACTAAAAACTTGTATTTTTAACCACTTCTCAAGAGATTCTAATGAGCAGAGAAGTCTGTGAAACACTTTGTTACTGTCCTGATAATGTACCTATTGGTCAAAAAAAAAATCTATTACTAATAGTGTGAGTTGCTACTGGCAGTGTTTCAGGAGATGAAAAGAACTAGGCCCAGAGAGAACAGCTAGAGTTTCTGAAATCGAAGGCCAGAAAGGCCACCTTCGCAGCACAGGTACCTTTAGGAGAATTTACCCCCCATCCCAGGGCTTCATCTCGCCCACCAGCACATTCTGCCAGTGGGATCACTAGCAGGAAGGCAGTTTGAGATCCCCAAGCCTATTAGTGGATTATAGCAAGAGAGGGGGAAGCGTGAGAATCTGAGACTTTGTAAAGGTGCTTTAGTCATTGCAGAGCAGAAGATGGATGAGGGAATATTATGGTTTGGATATAAAACCTCCACCCCCCCCACCCCCGCAATAGGCTCAGTTGTTTGAATGCCTGGTTCCCAGCTGGTGGCACCATTTTGGCAGCCTTTGGGGACAGGAGTCATGGGCAGCAGAGGGGGTTCAGTAGAGGTTGGCCTTGGGGTTACACAGCCCAGCCTCACTTACAGTCCTGGTTCTCTGCTTTCTGATTTGCCAAGATAAAAGAAGTCAATGTGGGCTGGAGAGCTGGTGCAGCCGTTAAAGGCTCAGGCTCACAGCCAAAGAGAAGTCAATCACAGGGCTGGAGAGATGGCTCAGCAGTTAAGAGCGCTGACCCATATGGCAACTAACAACCATCTGTAACTCCAGTTCCAGGGGATCCAATATCCTCTTCTGACCTCCATGGCCATCGTGGACATAGGTGTACTTACACACATGCAGAAAATACAGTTATAAACATAAAATAAAAATAATAATAAAAGAAGAAGCCAATCACAAGCCCCGCCCCATGGATTAAGCCACTGCACTGACCTGTCTCCCTGCCAGGATAAACTGCATGTCCTGAGCTGTGACTCAGAAGAAAGCACTCCTGGGCTAATCAGACGGCTCTATGGATAACAGCACTTGCAGCTCTTGCAGAGGACCCTGGCTTGGTTCTCAGCACCCACATAGGGTGGCTCACAACTGCCTATAACTCCAGTTCAGAGGATATGAAGCCTTCTTCTGGCCCTCTCAGGCACCTGCATGCATGTGATACACACACATACACTCAGGGACACACATATGCACATACAATAAAATTTAAAAAAAGAAGCCACTCCTCCCTTAAATTGCTCCTGTCAGGTATTTAGTCACAGAGGAGAGAAAAGTAACTAGTACAGGAAGCCAGTCAACAAGCCGTGCCTCTAATCCCTGCCCACTGGTAATCCTCGTGCCCGCTGGTAATCCTCCTTCACCGTACTTGTACAGAAGAGAACAAGCAATGGTCTAGCACTCTATGGCTTCCATAGTCAGGCCAGGAGAAACACTGGTGCTTTCATCCAAGGATCTTTTCCCCCACCTGCTCACTTCTAGAAAAGCTAACTGGCCGTCATGAGATCACTCAGAGGCCTATGGTTTGACTGCACAATGAGGAGCCGACACTCTGTCCATAGCTAGCATGAAGCCAGAGTCTGCCAACAACGTAATTTCACGTGGGCGTGGACCCTCCAGCCCAGTCAAGCTTTCAGATGATTGTAGCCCTGGTTAACAGTTCAACTGCGACCTCATGAGAGACCCTGAGCAGAGCCACACCCTCATCTACTTCCAAATTCCTGGCTTATGAAACTGTGAAGTAATAAATATTTGTTCTTGCAAGCTGCTAAGTTTTGGAATGATTGGTGTATTAGTCACTTTTCAGAGCTGAGATAAAGTACCATGACCCAAAGCAACTTATAGAAGAGAGTTTATTTGGGTTTACAGCTCCAGAGGGAGAGTTCATGGTGGTGGGGAGGCCTGGTGGCCGGAGCAGGAGGCTTCCACGGGAACTGCAAGTAGGGAGAGGCTATAAACTCTCAAAGCCGGGCTGGAGAGATGGCCTAGTGGTTAAGAGCACTGACCGCTCTTGCAGAGGACCCGGGTTCGATCCCCAGCACCCACATGGCGGCTGAGAACCATCTGTAACTACAGTTCCAGGGGAATCCGACACCCTCTTCTGACCTCCGTGGCATTGCACGACATGAGTGCACAGACCTGCATGCAGACAGTACATTCATATACATAAATAAATAAAATAAATAAATAAATAAATAACTCTCAAAGCTCACCTCCAGTGATGTACTTCCTCCAGCAAGATTATTCCACCTCCTAAAAGTTCCTAAAAACCTTCTCAAATAGCACCACTGACCATGGACCAAATGTTCAAATACAGGAAGCCATGGTGACATTGTTCATTCAAACTGTAGCACTTGATAACACAATAGTGATTTCAGCAGGTCACAGAGATCTATTCATACAACCCCAATCTACACTCCTCTATCTAAATCATGCAGCATTTTTTGGGGGGGGTCTTTTTCGAGACAGGGTCTCCCTGTAGCCCCAGCTGGCCTGGAACTCACTCTGTAGACCAGGCTGGCCTTGAACTCACAAAGATCTGCTTGCCTCTGCCTCCCGAGTGCTAGGATTAAAGGCGTGTACCACCACGCCCAGTTCATGTAGCATTTTAATATCTCCCCCCTACACACACACTCTCTCTCACCAGTGCCTTGCTATATACCCTTAGGTGGCCTCAAATTTATAATAATCTTCCTGCCTCTCAATCCCAAGTACTGGGATTACAGACACACATACACCCAGTATAAAAATCTTCTTAAAGTATAATATTTGTGTGTGGTGTATGTGCTGTGTATGTGCACACAAATCATAAATTACTGGATTCCTGTATACAGCACCTAGATCAAGAAATATTATTGGGAACCCAGAAGGACCCTCTTCCCCTTTTCAGTCACTAACCACCTCCTCCTTAGAGGTAATCACTCTGACCATAAATTAGTTTCGCTTGCTCTTTATATAAATGCAATGATATAGTACAGACTCTTTTGTGTCTAGCTTCTTTGACCTCATCATGGTAAAAATTTTCCATGCTGCTTTTTGATTAAAAGTATCTAGTGCCGGGCGTGGTGGCGCACGCCTTTAATCCTAGCACTTGGGAGGCAGAGGCAGGCGGATCTTTGTGAGTTCAAGGCCAGCCTGGTCTACAGAGTGAGTTCCAGGACAGCTGGGGCTACAGGGAGACCCTGTCTCAAAAAGACCAAAAAAATAAAAATAAAATAAAATAAAATAAAAGTATCTAGTGAGCTCTGGGATACAGCTCAGTGGTAGAGTGCTTGCCTAGCATGCATGAGGCTTTGGGGTCAATCCTTTGCAATTAAT
>VZQC01001212.1:1717726-1729596 GCA_009823505.1 Rhizomys pruinosus
AAAAAAAAAAAGAAAAAAAAAATATCCGAAGACTCAACAGAAAGTTGAGTGCCAGTGTGACCAAGTTGACCCAGGACCAGCAGTCTCCAGCAGACTCTGCCCCAGCCAGTCTTCACTTCAGTCACCACCATCTTCTTACTTACAGTCTGTCTAAGTGACTCTTACAAAATGTCCACTTCATCCCTTTATATTTTGGCAAACAGAAAGCAGATGTCTGTGTATAATAATGCAAGTGCTTCATTACAACTTAAAGTAAGATTCCATGTTGGGTGTCTTTAGAACCCAACTCGAACTAGCGTAAGGGGAGGGGGGCGTTCATGTGACTACAGAGTCCAGGAATAATGACAAGGGCTTATAACATGGCTTCGATATCCAGTCTGTCCATTTCATTATTGCTTTGTTTCCTTGAGACAGGGTTTCGATAAACACCCCAAGATGTCCCAAGCTAGCCTTGGCTCATGGTCCTTTTTGTTTTCTCTTACTTGGTGATGCTAGAAATCAAACCAGGACCTTGTGCACACCAGAAAAGTAGTCTACCTCTGAGTTCCACCTCAGACTCTTACTTAGCTGTTTCCTCTGCTCCCTTCTGCTTGAAATCCCCCGATTCATACCAAAACATTTTTTTTTTCCAAAGGCAAAAATCACCTTCTTAGAGAACTGAAGTCAAGTCTTGAACTGATTGTCACTGATTGGCCTGGCGGGAGGTTTATGACTGAGCCAAGCACTGGCTGTAGATAATATCATGTCCAGTCAGTTTCTCTGTAGTCATAGGCTCTGCTCTCAATCAGCAAAGCCCTGCCTGAAGAGCATGGTGGAGGGGGGTAGGGGTGGGGGTGATCCTAAGAGGAGTGTGGTCCTGTGACGGGGGTGAGTGCAGGAGGCCAGCAGTGACACAGGTCTACTGTGCCAGGATTTCAGATTCTAGATCCATGTTCTCTGGCCATAGCACAGATGCCATTTTAGGAGTCTGTGGTCAGAATCTTTGGGGTGAGCTGATCTTGTTGGCTTCCCACCTGTAAGGGCCTGATCTTATGCAGATGATCTATTCAGGCTCAGAGAATCATTTAAAGTGTTCTTCAGTAATCAGCCTAGGTTTGTTTGTTTTTACATTTTTTATATAATTTTGGTTAATGTATGTGTGTAGGTACACACATGTCACAGTGTGTATTTGGAAATTAGAGGGAAGCTTTGGAGAGTTAGTTCTGTCTTTCCACTATATGGATTATGGAGATCCAATTCCGGTCCTTAGATTTGGAGGCAATTGCCCTTAACCCCGCTGAGCCACCTCAGTCGCTCTGCTTTGTGTTTAGAAACAAGGTCTCCCTATGTCACCCTGGCTTGCTTGGATCTGTCTATGTAGACCACGCTGGCCTCAAATTTGTCGCATTCCTGTCTCCCCAGTGTTGAGGCCATAGGCATGCGCCATCATACCTGACAAACCTGCCCTGTTGGGCAGAAAATTCTTTAAGAAGGAAAAGTCATTTATAGGGGAAAAGATAAAACTTAGAGAGAAAAACATGAACTGAAAATAGGGAGAAAAAAGGGCCGAGCTAAGAGAGGCTGGAGGAGCAAAGCCCGTCAGAAGCGCCTCGAGCACCTACTGAGATTTTCTCTTCCAGTTTCCTGGGCTGGGTTCCTTAGCAACAGAGCTGAAGAAAGCTGAAAGCGGAAAGAAGGTAAAGGAGGCGGGGCAGGACGGAAGCAGCCAGGCAAGGGAAACTCCGGAGAACATGTCGTGCCGTATCCACGCCACCCAGATGTAAGGAGCCCCGTTTCTGTACCCTCTGCCAACCAGTTCTGCAGTGGGGTAGATCTCCTCCCAGCAGAAACTCCCGTGTGGCCAAGGGCAATTTCCCAGAGAAAGGAACAGCTGTCAGTTGTTCTCAGTCAACAGAGCAGCTGGGGCGATGAGGGAGGAGTTACCTGCAGTATCCACCAGCCACCCGAGGGAGCATGGGTGTGTGCTAGCACAGCCAGAAAATAGTAACGGGCTTTGTGTATAGCCATGGCCCTTCCTCTCTCCCTCCTCTCTCTCTTCCCTCCCTCCTTCCTTCCCTCCCTCCCTTTCTTGGTGCAGGGGCACACGTCTATAGATGGATGGACTGACTTTTTTCTCGTTTCTCTTCCTCACTCCTATTACAGTCCTTACCAAGTTTGGCTCGTATCAGTCCCTTCCACAGACTAGAAGTTGTTTCTATGTGAGAGTTTATGTTGCATTTCTATTGAACCCAGTTCCCTCTAATTCCTGCCCTCAAATGGCATTTGATGTGGGATATCAGCAATCATGGGCTTTCGGGGGGCAGCCACCAAGCTTTATTCATCCTTTATGATTGGCTTGGTGAATCGGATAAATGATAGGAAATGGAAATGTGAGAAATGAAGGAACAAAAGGACATAAAATAACGTTAGAAAATGCCATGAGAAGAGACGGCTAGGTGAGTCTCCGCTCAGTGTCAGAACTTCCGAGGATGGAGCGATTCTTACAGTCTCCAAACACTTTTAATTTTGTTAATTCTCAATTTATCCTTCCACCTCTCTTTTCATGACAAGTGGTAGCATTTATTTATTTGTGTATTTGTCTTTTTTGAGACAGGGTCCTCCTGTAGCCCCAGCTGGCCTTGAACTCACAGAGATCCACTTGCCTGGGACTAAAGGCATGGGCCACTAGGCCTGGAAAGCAGCAGGTTTTATCAGAGGAGAAAGAGAACTTGCTTTCCGATGTGGATGGACGACTGATAATGCCAGCTTCTCTCAGACACCTCCCCACAGAGGTGCTGGCATAGACTCTGGGCCTCTAGACTGGTCTGAGTGAGACTGTGCCAAGATGGAATCCAGGCCCACAGGAATTAACTCTTCCAAGTTAATTCCATTGGCTTTCATATCTGCTGTGATAAACAAAAGCCACATCAGACAAACCAGGGGCATGCCTACCTTGCCCTGGGGCAAGGACGTGAGTGATTTTCCTAGGATTCCTACACTTAATATTTTTGCTGTTGTTCATAAAATTCTAATGATTTCCATATTCAGTCGTTTCAGTCGGGAGATAGTTCAAGACTGTACTGTGGGTCCCAACCTGTGCCATAGAAAGAAGGGAGGCAGGCTGGCCAGTAAGTGTAAAGAAGTCTTCAGTTCTCAAGTTTATCTATGTCAGAATCACCTGAAAGACTTGTTAAAGTACAGATCGCTGGGCCCCACCCCTTGGAGTTTCTGATTGTTACCCCCACACACAAGTTCCCAGGTGCTGTGGTAGCCACAGTCTTAGAAAATACCCTTTGAGCACCGCTGTTCTAGACAGGGCCCAGCACACAGGTGTTAGATTGTAGTTTCCAGAAACATTTTTAAAACATTCCATTGTGTGCCAAAAAATGGCAGATTGGGGCAGAGACGGGGAAAATCTCAGTTCTCCCACTTTATATCCTGCAACAAATTCTAATGAAGAAAGTGATTCAGTTGACAAACACTGTTTCTGCCAACAAAATAAAATATAGAGATACAAATCATTCAAGTACATTCCAGAGAAAGAATCTTCCCTGGAGGCGGCCATAATATAGTCTTAGTGTTTGTACTTGTTTGGTGTCCAGGGATAGAAAGACTTCTCTGAGAAACTTAGATGGAAAGGAGAATAGGCTGGTTTGCTGTTGTCAGGGAGAGCTAGAACAGCCAAACCAAGCAGGAGTGTGACTGTGCCCAGCGAACATTAGAACCAGGGCTCAAGGCTCGCCCCCTTGCTCTCTCCTCCAGGCCCTCTCTCCTCTTAGGTTGTTACTTGTTGCTATAGACTGGCTTTCTCCATATATCAGTAAATGCAAGGAAGAGACTCAGCTGAGCTTAAAGCAGGGGTTGGAAGGGCACATAAGAAAATGACCTTTCGGGCTGGAGAGATGGCTCAGCTGTCTGCTCTTACAGAGGACCCAGGTTCAATTCCCAGCACCCACATAGTGGCTAATAACTATCCGTAATTCCAGGTCCAGGGGATCCAATGCACTCATCGGACCTCCGCAGATATTACACAACATGGTGCACTTATATACATGAGGGCATTACACTCATATAAAATAAAAACAATATATAAAAAAAGAAGAAAATGACCTTCCAATGGGAATCAGACTACATGTCAACCTGATGTTTTGGGCCAGTGGAAACCTGCTCCAGTGCTGGTGAGCTATGGGTCTCTTGGTGAAGTCGTCTTCATCTTCTCTACTAAACAGATGTAACAAAAGTGAAACACAAACACCGCCAGGTCAGCATAGGAAGGCAGCTAAGGTTACAGCCAACAGGGAAGACCAGCATGGAATTTGGGGTGTACTTGAGACATGTTCCTACCTGGAAGTGAAGAATTATGACCACAAAGCAAGCATTCTTTGAAAATAAACTCAGTCTTCTTTCATAGCTAGGGATCATACACCCATGGAGTGAATCCACTGGAGAGCAAAAATACTAGATGCCAGGCATAGAGTGGCACACACCTGTGAACTCTAATCCCAGTACTCAGAAATGTCACGAATTCAAAGTCAAGCTGGGTCACATAATGAAACATTTCCAAAAAAGAAAAAAAAAAGTGTCTATGGCTGGGCGTTTTGGCACACACCCTTAATCCTAGCACTTGGGAGGCAGAGGCAGGCAGAGAGTTCAAGGCCAGCCTGGTCTACAGAATGAGCTCCAGGCCAGCTGGGGCTAAAGGGAGGGAGACCCTGCCTCAAAAATACCAAAAATAATAATATATATGTGTGTGTGTGTGTGTGTGTGTGGTGCTATATCATGCATATACAAACTTTGTCAATACAGTATAACAACTATTTATAGAGCATTTACATTTTATAAAAGAGATTGTCTCCATGAGAAATAAGACCCTTCATTTCTGTGCGGACCCTGGAACCAATTCCTGCAGATACTGAGGGAGGACTGTGTATCAGACATAGTTGGTAGAAAATGTCCTTTTCAAGGATGTGATCGTGGCTCTCTTAGATCTCTGGGAGAGAGGTGTTTCTGTCTCATCTCCACATTGACCCAAAGTCAGGAACAGACTATTTTTCTAATTAGCCTAACTTAAGTTTGTGATTATTGAAAGATTCTAAAAATCAGATGTGGTGGCACATGTCTTTAATCCCAGCACTTGACAGACAGAAGCAAGCAGATTTCTATGAGATTGAAGCCAGCTTGGTCTACAGAGTGAGTTCTAGGCCAGCTGGGGCTACAAGGAGACCCTGTCTCAAAAAAAGAGATCTTAGCATGGAGGGAGAATTCCAAATAAAATGATAACGAATGCTATCCATTGTCTTTAGACACATGTGAAAGTCGGTCCGATTCTTTTGGCTCGCAGTTTATCCAGAATATGCCTTACATGTTAAGTATCACAATGTCAATTTAGGGATAGAGATGCTTTAGAAAAAAATTAACTGCAGCAAATATTATCATCCTTTTCTCAAATGAGCTCATAAAATACCAGTCACTCAATGTTCTAGTTTGGATCTTAGGTGTTCCACCCCTAAAGCTCATGTGTTGAAGGTCTGGTCTCTGATGCAGCAGTGCTCAGAGATGGAGTCTTCGGGAGTACAGCATAAGGCACGAGTTGTTACACATGAATTTGAGAGTTCCTGTGTGATGGGCTCAAGACTGTCAGAAGGAAGTGCAGTGGAAACTGGTGAAATAAGTCATTTTGCAAAAATAAAAGTAAAGTGACAGCAATATGTGTGTTTACAAGGAGGGAAATGGGTCTGTAGTGTCCCCCAGGTATAAGCATGGGGCTAGGCCAGGTCTGGTCTCTGAACCAACTGTTATTCTCCATTTCAAAGACATTTTTATAGGCTTTAATTGCTAAAACAATAATCATCATAAAGCGCTCAAATGTGTATTTTATGTTTTCAAAAATACTTTTTAAAAAAACCCACAGACTGAAATGGTCTGAGGGTGGCATTCCTGACTGTGACAGCTAAGGAGAGAATATAGAAGGATGGTTTCTGGGAAAAGCAGGCAGGAAGGCAGACACAAGAGTCTAGAATCCTCACCACAGGCAGAACGTGGAGTATTTCAGTCCCATGCACACAGAGCATGTCTCTGAAAAAATATTTTATGTATTATTTTTGTTTTATGTGTGTGAGTGTACCGCCTGCATGTAAGTATACCCATGTCCAGATCTCCTGGAACTGGAGTTATGGACACTTGTTAGCTGCCATGTGGGTGCTGGAAATCAAACCTGGGTCTCCTGCAACAGCAGCAAGTGCTCTTAACTTCTGAGTCATCTCTCTAGCTCCAAGAACATGTCTTAACTGTGTTCCTGGAGGCAATGAGTGAAATGTACAGTCAGATTTCAGTAAATAATTAAGTTCCATGTCACCTCTCTGTTTGTGTCTCACCAACCTGGTATCTCATGAAAAACATGCTTTTTAGGGGACCTAGATGACCTCAGACGTGTACAGGAAAGACGTAGCATGAAGGGGTAGAGTCAGCTCCTGGAACTCCAATATCCTTGTACCCTCATGCTCAGAGAGGAAAGGAGCAGAGAAGCATATGCCTTGTGCCTGCTCCAGTCCTGAGTGGGAGGAGCAGTAATGGGTGGCTTAGGGGGACCCCATGGACATGTGGCATCGTCTTACTGTATATGAGGTTTAACTTTTTAATTTATCTATTTTTATTTTATGTGTCTCAGTGTTTTGCCTGCATGTATTTAAGTGCACGACATGCATGCAATGCCTGTGAAGGCTGAAGAGGGCATTGGATGGTAGTGAGCAGCCATGTGGGTGCTGGTTCCTCTGCAAGAGCAGCCAGTGCCTTTAACTCCATCTCTCCAGCTCCTGTATATTTATTGCTATATCATAGATGACCCTCATAATCAAGCTAAAATCAATACCCATTTGTTAGCACCCAGTTCTCTAGGTCAGAAGTCCAGTGGGCCATGGCTCCTTGTCTGTTCAGAATCTTAGAGGCTGAAATGAAGGAGCTGGCTGAGCTGGGTTCCTTTCTGGTGATTTTGGGAAAGAATCCATTTCCAGGCTCATGTAGGCTGTTGGCTGGAATTCTTTTTTTTTTTTTTTTTTTTTTTTTTTTTTGTGGTTTTTTTTTTTTTTAGAAAACATTCTCCTTTTTCCCATGCTGACACTCAGCTGGAGGTCACCCTTGCTCTTAAATGCTGAGCACATTTTTTTCCCCAGGAATAGCCAAGTCCTTTTCAGGGTGTCAGGCCAACCAAAGAGAACCTGTTCAATCTTTGAGTACATAATTATACCTGCAAAAGTCTCTTTTTTTAAATTAATTTATTCTGTATTGTATGATATGTACTGTCCTGCATGCAGGTTTTGTGCACCCATGTCGTGCAATGCCGCGGAGGTCAGAAGAGGGTTGGATTCCCTGTAACTGGATTAACGACGGTTTCGCAGCCATGTGGGTGCTGGGATCGAACCTGGGTCCTTCCTCTGCAATAACAGCCAGCACTCTTAACCGCTAGGTCATCTCTCCAGCCCCGCAAAAGTCTCTTTAAAGCAGTATCTATGTCTCTGTTGAATGCCCGGGGGAGTAGAGTGCGCTAATGGCTAGGAAGTGTAGTGGCTGCATAGAATTCTGCTTCCTCCAAGTTTCTACTCCTAAAAACTAAGAGACTTTTCTGGTATAAAACACCCACTGTCTTTTACCAATCCTGGTCCTAATCTCTTAAAAGCTTACAGCTGAACTCAAAAAGACCAAAAAAAAAAAAAAAAAAAGGGCCGGGCGTCTGTGGTGGCTCATGCCTTAATCCTAGCACTCGGGAAGGCAGAGGCAGGCGGGGATCTTTGTGAGTTTAAAGGCCAGCCTGAGCTACAGATGTGCGTTCCCGCGACAAGCGGAGCTACAGGGAGACCCTGTATCAAAAAGACCAAAAAAAAAAAAAAAAAAAAAAAAGCTTACAAAAAACAAACAAAAAAAAAAAAAAAAAAAAAAAAAAAAAACTAAAAGAGAAAAAATATACAAAAATTAAAAATGAGTAAGAAAATAATGACTGTAGAAAACCTCCAATTGATGATCTGTCCATTATCAGAACTGTGGTGCAGAAATGAGATTACATAGAGTTGATGTATTCAAATAATATTTATCTCTTAAATATTGTTACCTTGAAGCCGGATGGGGGCTGTGGCATGCACCTTAACCAGCACTCATGGGCAGCAGGTAGGTGGATCTCTGTGAGTTCCAAGGCCAGCCTGGGTCAGAGGGAGCTGCCAGGAAGCGGTCACTTAAATGGGACCCTATCTCAAAAAAAAACACCCCCCCAAAATTGTTTGCTTGAAAAGAACTTCAACATCACTGTTTCCACTGTCTTATTTTAAATTTTCAAAACTTGTGGTACATAAACTCATTGAAATATGCGGGATTTCAGGAAGCTTCAAGTCCATTTTAATTCTTTTATTAAAAAAAAAAAAAATGAGGCAACTGGGTGGGGCACCTGTGGTATAGGACTTTAATCCCAGCACTCTGCAGGCACAGGCAGAGAGATCTCTTTGAGATCCACGCCAGCCTGGGGGAGGAGGGAGGGAGGGAGGGAGAGAGGGAGGGAGGGAGAGAGAGAGAGAGAGAGAGAAGAAAAAAGGAACTGGTCACCAAACAAACTAATGCTAATGTTGGGGCCAAATCAAGTTTCTTAAAGGATCAAACTGGTTGATATGAAACTACTTGATAATTAAGAGAATAAGCAATGGCGGGCACTTGTAGTTCCAGCTGCTTGGAGTGTGGATGCCAAAGAATCACTGGAGCCTCTGAGTTCCAAATGATTCTGGGCAATGAGGGGAAAAAAGGAAGGGAGAAGAAAGGAAAGGAAGGGAAGAGAGAAACTGAACCACTGAGAAAAATACTTTCCTAGCAAGCTAATAATTAATTTATCTGCATAAAAATATTTTATTGGGAGGCAGAGGCAGGTGGATCTTTGTGAGTTCAAGGCTAGCCTGGTCTACAGAGTTAATTCCAGGACAGCTGGGGCTACAGGGAGAGCCTGTCTCAAAAAGACCAAAAAAAATTTTTTTTTAATTTTTTTGTATGTGAATTTTTTGTCTGTGTGTGTGTAAGTGTACCACATACAGGCAATGCCTGAAGAGGCCAGAGAGGGCATCATATACCCTAGAACTGGAGTTATGAATGGTTGTTAGCCAACATGTTGGTGTTGGGAACCAAATCTGTGTCCTCTGTAAGAGTAGCAAATACTCTTAACTGCTGAACCATCTCTCCAGCCCCTAATTTATCTACTTTTTTTTTGAGACATGGTCTCATTATGAATCTCAGGCTTGTCTTGAACTCATAATTGATAATTCTGATTGGGATTAAAGATGTGTGCTACCTCATCAGAAATATCTGGATCTGACAATTTAATACAGTACAATTAGTTTCACTAGTTCCTAATGTTAGAATGGATTTGAATGCAAGACCTTACTAGACATAAAATTGGTTTCATAAAAATCAATTATATTTGAAAAAAATCTAGCTCAACATCAGCCCAGAAAATATTTATTTGAAATTAATGATGTTTGTTTCTGTTTTATCATAAATCAAACCTGGATAAAATTATGAGTGGACCAAAAATTCCAAATTCACAGGGCTAACTTTGGCCAAAATATATCTGGACAAGATTGCCCAGGTCAGAACACTAGGCAAAATGTGATCCCAGAAGAACAGTCATGGGTTGCTGCTGTCTGAGTCAGCTTGCGCCAAAGCTGCCATAAGTTATCCTGTACTGCCACCTACTGGGCATTATGAACATAGCTTTGAGCAAACCATTGGCTTGCTCATTATTCAGGGTGCTTGCATGTAAATAGGGAACTTGGGTTTAAGATGCTATATTTGGATTTAAATATTTCAACACTAGACATTTAAATGTTGCTTACCTAAATTACTAGATATATTTTCATGTTTTTATCTTATATGTCAATTATACTAATAATTGACATATAAGATAAAAATAATTAAAATTTATTTTTAATAAAAATTAATAACTAGTTTCATTATGACATCTTCATGAATTTTGTTCATAGTCATCCCTATTGCCCTCAATTCCTCCCTGGCCCCACTTCTCTGATCCCCTCTTCCCAGTTAGTCCCCCTTTCATCTTCATGTCCTTTTTTGATGACCCAATTAGGATTACTTACAGGAGCAGTGGCTGAGGGGTGCTACAGATATTTTTAATTCAATCAAAGCAAGTGAATCTATGAATCTCTGCTTTAAAAATGCTTCTTGTGGCACTGGAGAGATGCCTCAGTGGTTAAGAGCACTGACTGCTCTTGCAGAAGACCTAGGTTTGACTCCCAGCACCCACATGGTAGCTAAGAACCATCTTTAAGCCAGGCACGGTGGCACATGCCTTTAATCCTAGCACTCGGGAGGCAGAGGCAGGCGGATTTCTGTGAGTTCAAAGCCAGCCCGGTCTACAGAGTGAGTTCCAGGCCAGCTGGGGCTATAGGTAGACCCTGCCTCAAAAAGATAGATAGATGATAGATGATAGATAGATAGATAGATAGATAGATAGATAGATAGATAGGCAAGCTTCTTGTGTCCTAGATTATCCTTAAGATTTTAAATTATAAAAAAAAAGATTTTAAATTATAAAAGTCACTTGCTATAACCCTCAGAAGCACTGACTGCCTCACCATACGGTACCTGAACAACCTCTGTACTCTCCCAGCAAGATCCTCACAGACATAGTGCCTCGAGCTTGGAGTAGAACTGTGAACCAATCTTTTTTTATATAACTTTAAAAGAAGAAAATACAGGGCCAGAGAGATGGGTCTGCACTTTAAGAGTGAACTTGTAGGGCGTAGGGCTGGAGAGATGGCCTAGTGGTTAAGTGCGCCAACTGCTCTTGCAGAGGACCTGGGTTTGATCCCCAGCACCCACATGGCAGCTGAGAACCATCTTCAACTCCAATTCCAGGGGAATCCGATGCTCTCTTCTGACCTCCGTGGCTTTGCACGACACGGGTGCACAGACCTATATGCTGACAGTACATTCATACACATAAAAAATAAAAAAAAAAAGAGTGAACTTGAGGACCTGATGCCCTCCAGACATATCAGAGGGCTCGCAGCTGCCTGTACCCCAGCCGCAGGGCATCTGACACCTCCTCTGGCCTAGGTGGGCACCTGCACTCCTGGACACACACACACACACGAGACAAATCACACCCTCACTATAAAGAACAAGGTATTGATGGACTGGAAATTGTGGTTTCAAAATTTTTTAAATTTTAAAATTTTATGTGTGAATGTTCTGCTTGTACAGATGTAAGGGTGCCCGTGTTGTGCGATGCTGGTGGTCACTGGATCCCCTGGAACTGTAGTTATGGGTGGCTGTTAGTTGGCATGTGGGTGCTGGGAACCAAATCTGGATCCTCTTCAAGAGCAGCCAGTGCTCTTAACTGTTGAGCCATCTCTCCAGTCCCTTTTAGAATTTCTTTTTACATTTTTTTAATTTATTTTTTTTTATGTGTATGAGTGTACTTGTCTGCATGTAGGTTGGTGCACCTGTGTCATGAAATGGCGCAGAGGTCAGAAAAGGGTGTCGGATTCCCCTGAAACTGGAGTTAAAGACGGTTCTCAGCCACCAGGTGGGTGCTGGGGATCGAACCTGGGTCCTCTGCAAGAGCAGTTGGTGCTCTTAACCGCTAGGCCATCTCTCCAGCCCCTTCTTTTTACATTGTTATTGAAGCTTTGTGCATTTCATACATCGTTTCTCACTCCAATCTAGATTGATCTCCCCTTCCATGCCCCCACCCCACCCGAGTTCATGCACCCTGTCATTCCTGCCCTGTATCTTTTTCTGATTCTTTTCACAGTTTTTCAAAGCAGAGGATTATTGTCCTTGGGGAAACTTTACTGTTTCAGTCGATTCCCTGTCCCTGTTCCTCTGTTGTTGTTCCCTCC
>VZQC01001212.1:1729895-1807132 GCA_009823505.1 Rhizomys pruinosus
ATATCATTCCTCATTTGCTTTTGGGGGGCTGTGTTACTTCACTTAGCATAATGTCTTCTAGTTCCATCCATTTACCTGCAAAGTTCATGATGCCATCTTTCTTTACTGCTGCATAGAACTCCATTGTGTAGATGTACCACATTTTCTCTATCCACTCATTGGTTGAGGGTCACTTGGGTTGGTTCCAGCTCTTTGCTATTGTGAAGAGAGCTACAATGAACATGGCTGTGCACGTATCTCTGCGGTAGAATGAGTCTTGTGGGTATATACCCAGGAGTGGTATGGCTGGGTCAGGTGGCAAGTTCATTCCAAGTCTTTCAAGGGTTCTCCACACTGCTTCCCATAGTGGCTGCACTAGTTTACATTCCCAGCACTAGTGGATGAGTGTTCCCCTTCCCCACAACTTCTCCAGTATTTGGTATCATTTGTTTTCTTTTTTTAAATTATTTTTTATGTGTATGAGTGTACTGTCTGCATGTAGGTTGGTGCACCCATGTCGTGCAATGCTGAGGAGGTCAGAAGAGGGCATCAGATTCCCCCGGAACTGGAGTTAAATACAGTTCTTAGCCGCCATGTGGATGCTGGGAATCGAACCTGGGTCCTCTGCAAGAGCAGTTGGTGCTCTTAACCACTGAGTCAGCTCTCCAGCCCCATCATTTGTTTTCTTGATCCTAGCCAGTCTTATTGGAGTGAGATGATATCTTAAAGTGGTTTTAATTTGCATTTCCTTAATTATTAGCGATGTTGAACATTTTAAAAGATGTTTCTCAGCCATCTTTATTTCCTCATTTGTGAAGTCTCTGCTCAGCTCTTTATCTTTTGAGTGAGTCATTTGATTTCTTACTTGTTTTTTGAGTAGTTTATATCTTCTAGACTTTAATGCTCTGTCAGATGTATCACTGGTGAAGATTTCCTCCCACTGTGTGGGTTTTCTCTTCACTTCCCTGATTGTTTCTTTCACTGTACAGAAGCTTTTGAGGTTTTTGTTGTTGGTGGTGTTTTGTCTTTTTTGAGACAGGGTCTCCCTTTAGTCCCAGCTGGCCTGGAGCTCACTCTGCAGACCAGGCTGGCCTTGAACTCACAGAGTTCTGCCTGCCTCTGCCTCTCGAGTGCTGGGATTAAAGGCACAGAAACTTTTGAGTTTAATGAGGTCCCACTTGTCAATGTCGACCTCACTTCCTGTGCAGCTGCTGTCTGGTTTAGGAAGTCTCCTACACCTATGTCTTGTAGGTTGCTGCCAACATTTTCTTCTATTACCTTCAGAGTTTCCACCCTTTTAGAATTTTTTTGTTTTTGTTTTTGTTTTTTGTCTTTTCAAGACAGGGTCTCCCTGTAGCCCCAGCTGTCCTGGAATTTGCTCTGTAGACCAGGCTGGCCTTGAACTTACAAAGATCCATCTACCTCTGCCTCCCAAGTGCTAGGATTAAAGGTGTGCCCCACCACGCCCCGCTTAGAATTTGTTAAGAGGGTATTTTGTTAAGGTCTGGTTTGGGGTCTGCAAGATGGCTCAGGGAGGAAAGGTGCTTCCTGCCAGCCCCATGACCTGAGCTTGACCCCCAAGATGGCTCAGGGAGGAAAGGTGCTTCCTGCCAGACCCATGACCTGAGCTTGACCCCCAAGATGGCTCAGGGAGGAAAAGTGCTTCCTGCCAGCCCCATGACCTGAGCTCAATCCCCGTACTTCCTACCAGACCCATGACCTGAGCTCGATCCCCAAGATCCACATAGGGGATGGAGAAACTGACTCCTGAAAGTTGTCCTCTCTCCTCCACATGTATGCCATGGTAAGAGTGCATGTGTGAGCACATGCACACACCACAATAAATAAATGCAATTTTAAATGATATATATGACTCCTAAGAGTTAAGAAACACAGTAATATACAATCTGAACACATGCCTGAAATCCCAATACTCAGGAGGTCAAGCTAGGAGGATTGAGAATTCAAGGCCAACCTAGGTAACAGAGTGAGACCGTCTTGAAAATGCACATATACATATATGTATAAATACTTATATAACATAGATGTGTATATGAACACATACACATGTATGTAATCTGATTTTGGATCACATTAAAGATACAAACTGTGATCATGGTATGAAAACCATCCAGTGGCTTGAATTGTCCAAATCCAGGTATCTTGTGCTTGAGGGAGCATCAACCACACTATTTCTCCTGTCACCTCTCTTTTTGTTCATAAACATTGTCACTCTCCCTCTTTCCCTCCCTCCCTCTCTTCCTTCTCTCCCTCTCCCTCTCTCTCCTTGACCTGTTTTGTTTGGTTTGGTTTGGTTTTGAGGCAGGGTCCAGCTACACTGCCTGACTGGTCCCATACTCCTAGGCTCAAGTGATGCCCTGCCTTAGCCTCCCCAGCATGAAAGACCACGTGCCACCATGCCTGATCTCAACTTCCTTTAACAATTGAAATCAAAATGGTATTATTGTTCAAGACATACATGCTTATTCTTTTTTTTTTTTTTTTTTTTTGGTCTTTTCGAGACAGGGTCTCCCTGTAGCCCCAGGTGTCCTGGAACTCACTCTGTAGACCAGGCTGACCTTGAACTCACAAAGATCCGCCTGCCTCTGCCTCCCAAGTGCTAGGATTAAAGGCATGCGCCACCACGCCTGGCTTTTTTTTTTTTTTTNGGGGGGACAGGGGGGGCGGGGGGAAGGAGGGGGGGGAAGTGACGGGCAGGAGGGGGGGAAACCCAGGGCGGCAAGGCGGAGAGGCAGAGAAGCATCAAGTCCCCCGGAACGGGAGGAAAGACAGGGCGGAGCCGCCAGGGAGCTGGGAAGCGACGGGCCCTGCAAGACAAGGGGAGGCGCTAACCACATCCAGCGCCCACCCCATCTGTGGTGTCTGGAGCCGAGCCAGCCTGATTGGAGGAGAGTGAGATCTGAAAGGCTTTAATTGGCAGGGACGGAAGGAGTACAGATGGGGCAGGTTAAAAGAGGGGCTCAGCCGCTTGAGGTCCGCAGTGGTATCTCCTGCGCACTCTTGATCGTGGAAGGAGCATGGAGGGCGACTGGGGGGAGAGGGGAAGCGTCGAACGTTAAGGCGCGGCAGAAGGAGCACGGGAAAGGGCCTCCCACTGGGGGGGGGGTCGCGGCACTCCCGAGTGGGTGTCGGCTGTTCCACGGGACAGAAGCGGTTGAGGTGTTGGGGGGGGGGGGGGTGCGGGGGGGGGGGGGGGTCTCCTTTTAGTCCCAGTTGGTCTGGCCTGGAACTTTCTGTTTAGACCAGGCTGGCCGGGAACGCACAGAGGGCGGCTGCCGGGCCTCTCGAGGCGGGAGTAAGCAACAGAACGGTGATTGAATAGGTCCCACGGGCAAGTCGACCGCACTGCCTTCAGCGGCTGGCATTGGAGAAGTCCCGTCCGCCGACCCGAGGGCGGGTAGGGGGCGCCAACAGGGGCGCGAGGACCGTCAAGGTGCCACCCGGGGAAAGGGGGGGGTTTGGGTTGGGTGTTTTTGGCGTGTCAAGACAGGTTACAGTAGCCACAGCGGGCCGGAAGTGGCTCGGGGAGACCAGCGGCCTTGAACGACAAAGAGCCAGCCGACCGCGCCTCCAGGCGAGGATAAAGGGGGCCCCAACCCGCCCCGCGGACTGAAATGGGGGAGAGGTAGGTGGGGTGAAGGTCGGGGGGGGGGGTCGGCAAAGGCGCAGAGAAAGGCGGCCGGCAGCCCCAGGACCGGACTTGACCCCCAAGAGGCGCAGGGGGAAAGGCCGGCCTGCCAACCCCGGACCGAGCGGGAACCCCAAGAGGCCAGAGGAAAAGGCGCGCCACCCCAGGACCGACGCAAGCCGCAAGCCCCAATGCGCAGGGAGGAAAGGGACGCCGACCAACCCAGGACCGAGCGCGAGCCCCAAAGCCCACAGAGGGATGAAAAACGGACGCCGGAAATTTGGTCCTCTCGCCTCCACATTCCATGAAAGGGCAGGGACACATCACACACACAAAAATAAAGGCCCAGGTGAAAGAGAAGAGACTCCGAAGAGGGAAAACACATAAAGACAAGCGAACACAGCCGAAAGACCAAGCGCATCACGAGAGAGGGAGAATTCAGGCCAAACCGAGTACAGAGTGAGACCCGTCGTGAAAAGGCACAGAGAACGAAGTAAAGACGGAGAGAACATAGAGGGGAGAGGAACACAGCACAGGGAGGAATCAGGGGAGCACAGGAAGATACAACGGGGAGCAGGGGAGAAAACCCAGCCAGGGGCGGAAGGGTCCAATCCAGTAGCGGGGGCCGGAGGAGCATCAACCACACTAGGGCGCCGGCCCGCCGTGTGGTGCAGAACAGGGCACTCGCCCGCTGGCCCGCCCGCCCTCTCTGCCGGCGCGCCCGCGCCCCGCCGCCGGGACCCGGTGTGTTTGTGTGGTGTGGGTGGGGAGGCAGGTCCAGCGACACGCCTGACGGGCCCCACGCCGACCAAGGGAGGCCCGGCCGAGCATCCCCAGCAGAAACCACGGCCACCATGCCCGGAGCGCAACGGCCGGGACAGTGAAAGCAAAATGGGATGATGGGGCAAGACAGACAGCGTAAGGGGGGTGTGTGGTGTGGTGGTGGGGGGGGGGGCGTGGCGAACAAGGGCAACGGGGCCCCAGGGGCGGGAACTACGCGGGAGACCAGCGGACCGGGACGCACAAGAGCCCCGCCGCCTCCCAAGGGCGAGGAGTAAAGGCAAGGCGCCACCACGCCCGGCGGGTTGTGGGGGGTTGCCACGGGGGCGGGCGGGAAGGTCATCCGCCCGAACCCGGGGAGTCCCCTCTGCCACCCCAGCCGACAGACGGTAGGGTACGGCAACACTGAGGCAAGCAGTCGGACCACACAAGAAGGTACAAATGGGAAAAGCACACCTTCAATGCCAACCCAGGCAGGACATCAAAAAGTTAAATAAGCGGGGTGTGGTGGTTTGTTGGTTGTTGTTGGGGTGAGATACAGTCTCCCTGAACAACAGCGAGCGGAACACACTAGGGAGAAACCAAGCTGGCATCAGTCACAGACATCCATGTGCGTCGGCCGCCAAGTGATGGAGCAAAGGTGTGTGCTACCACGCTTTGACCAAGTCATTAACATGGCAAAGTAAACATGGTCCAGACAATCTGAAGTTTTAGGAGCATAAAAATAACTAAATTCTAATGTAGTCCTATAACCGTACCTCTTGGGCAAAGTATTATAATAGAAGGTCTTGAGAGGTGGCTTAGCTTGCCTGCATGTGAGCATGGGCCGATTCAATTCCCATTACCCAGGTAAAAAGATCCATGTGGCGGCACACATTTCTCATACCAGTGCTGGGAAAGTGGAGACAGGTGGATCCCTGGTACTTGCCGAGCAGCCAGTCTATCTAAATCAGCCAGCCCTAGGTCCCAGGTCTCAGGGACCGAGACCCTGTAAGAAGCAAGGTGCGCAGTATCTGAGGATGGCACCTGAGGTTGTCCTCTGGCCTCCGCACACAGATATGCACAAACCCATGCCAGAGCAATACAGACACACAAACAACATACTTACTAACAATATAGGAAACTAAATAAGTGGCATGATTTCAGTCTATAAATGGAAGAAAGGACAGAAGAAAATTGATAAAGATTGTAGTGCTAGGATTAATGATCAGGAAATCAGAAGGTTCTCCAGGTCTAGGGGGAGAAAAAACTTGATGGAAAACATTTATTATGAAGTCATTTTGTGGTCATTTTAGGAAAAAGCTTTGGAAAAGAATGAGGAATATAAAAGTTTAATATCACTTCAGGAAGCTCCAATATCAGGGAGGGTAGGGCAGACAACCAGAACTGGTTTCAAGACAAGGAATTTACAGCCAGGCTGGTGGCAACCAACTTTAATCCTCCAGCACTCGGAGCGCAGAGGAGAGCAGGCAGATTTCTGTTGAGGCTCAAGTCGTCCAGGCCTGGTCTACAATAGCAAGCTCTCAGGGCAGTGGGGGCTAAAGGGAGACCCCATGTCTCAAAAGAACAAAAAAAAAAAAAAAAAAAAAAAAGAAGATACAAAGATACCTTATTCCTTATTGCAAATTCTACTATGACATCCAAGCCAGAATGTTGAAATGATCCAAATTGAAGTGTGGGGCCAAAAAGCTCAAACTTAGCTTTGTTGGGTCATTTCTGCTTGGGAATAATCATTTGTTATCACAGGCTCTTAGAGCTAGCTGCTTGGCCTTGAATGTCAGCAATGCCACTTTTCAGCCAAGGGACCATGGATAAGTTTCTTGAACTTGTGTTTTAGCTTTCCATCTGTAAAATGGGAATGATACCACATCACATGCTGAGTAAAACAGTGCCAGCCCTTAGCTCTTTAATTCCTCCCTGGCTTTTCTAGACACATACACACACACATTTTAGCAAACTGGTTTCCTTTATGATCATTTCTCCATGTTGTTGGGTGCTCAGCCAGCCCAAGTATGATGTATAATCTCAAGAGACTCAATTATATATTTGGTTATTTGTTTAAAAAGGAGATTTTTAGCATCAGATGTCTTTGCCTGCTGAAATTTTACAAAGTCCCCTTTATTAACCAAAGACCAGTAGCATTTTAAGGGATAATAAATTAAGGGATTGATGCTGAATGTCTTTTAAAAAAATAAAAAAAATAAATTAAGGGAAAGCCAGGCGTGGTGGCACATGCCTTTAATCCTAGCACTCTGGAAGCAGAGGCAGGCGGATCTTTGTGAGTTCAAGGCCAGCCTGGTCTACAGAGCGAGTTCCAGGACAGCTGGGGCTACAGGGAGATCCTGTCTGGAAAAGAACAAAAAAAAATAATAAAATAATAAATTAAGGGAATAAGCTGATCAGAGGGCTTGTTGGAGGAACAAGGTCCTTTGAGCCACAACATCCCAAGGGATCTATCTTCCCATGGAATTCAAAATGGGCAGCACTGTGTATCTGGCTGAGGCTGGCGGCACAAGATGAAAACTTCTAGAGGTGAGGCCCTTCCCTGATGTCTTCTCTAGTTTTTAAATGTTTTATTTATAAGTGTTAAAGAGTCAACCCAGGCTTTGAGCTTCACTCTACCACTGGGCCAAATCTCCCATGTTTATTGTAACATAAAATGATGATATGATAGCAATGTTTTTGTCTAGCTCCTGAGACAGAAGCAGATTGTATTAGTCAGTTTTCTGTTGCTGTGATAAAACACCAGACCAAGGAACTTATAAAAGGAAGAGTTTATTTGAGCTTACGATTGGCGGTTCCAGGGAATTAGTCCATTGTGGCGGAAGGCGTGGTGGCTGGATCTGGAGCAGCAAAACCCGAGGGTTACATCTCGCAAAGAGCACAGGGAGAGGAGCAACTGTAGAGCAAGAGGCTTGTTAAGCTCACTAAGCCGCCCCCAATGGAAACACTTCCCCCAGCATGGCCCACCTTCTAAGAGCTGTCCAGAAACACAGCCACAAACTGGGAGACAAAATGTCTGAATAACTAGAGCCTATTGGGACACTCATTCAAAGCCACCACATTCCACTCCCCTGGGCCCCCCAGAGGCTCCTGACCATATAAAATGCAAACTGCATGTAGCCCAACATTAAAAGTCCCCATAGTTTTACAGTTTCAATTCCATTTAAAAGTCCACAGTCCAAGGTCTCTTCTTAGACTCAGGCCAATCTCTTACTGTAAGCTCCTGTAAAATCAAAAGGCAAATTACATACTCCCAATATACAGTGGAACACGAATATACATCCCAATTCCAAAAAGGGAGAATAGAGGCATAGTGAGGAAATACTGGACCAAAACAGAGACCGAAAACCAGCAGGCAAACGCCAAGTCCTGTAGCTCCACATGCGACTTCTGGGACTTGAATTCCATGGCTTACCAACTGCTCAGCTCTTTCAGCTTTGCGTGCAACATACCCTTCTTTCTTAGGCTGGTAACATTCCCCGTGATGCAACTCTCCTTGGCAATATCTCACAGGTCTGGATCTCGAAAGTCTTCTTGGGGTCGCCACTGCCAACCAGGCTTCATACTCAGAGCTTCACGCATGGGCGCTAGCACGGCCTTCTTTATTTAGGTACACCCCTGCTGCACTCTTCATGGCCTCTGTGGCTCTCTGAAACCGTAGAGGAAGAAATGATGACCCCCTCACTCTTGAAAACTTCATGTCTTCTAAAGCCAGCACCACGTGATTGAAATTGCATAATCTGGCTGCAAGTTCTGGCCAGACCCTGGCCCATTTCCACCACATTTGCTACTTTTCTCTGCCGGGACTTGCTGGAGGAGGAGCTGGGTGTGGTCTTGCCCAGAAGGTACTGATTCTTTTGTTTATTGTAAAAAAAAATCCCTCGAAGCCCTCTCCTTAATGGCTTAAACTCCTTATGAAAGGGAAACTCTCCTTCACAGCCTTGGCCCCACCTTTAATCTTCCTAGTGCAGTTTTCAGATCCAACCTATCCTTCACATGCCTTGGCCCCAAATTTAATCTTCCTAGTGCAGTTTTTCAGACCAACCAACCTCTCCTTCCTTCACATGGCCTTGGCCCACCTTTAATCTTCCTAGTGAGTTATCAGCCAAACTGTACCTTTTGCATTTCTTGTCTTTTCTGCTCCATCTGCTCTTTTTCACTGTAGATCGGTATAATATTCAACCATTAAAAGCCACGCCACCAGTTCTACATTAGGCTGGTCCCCTTGAAATATCCTCGCCAAAGACATCAGTCCACTGCTTTTCAACTTAGCATCAGCCAAGCATCTGGGCTGTGGGCAAACTGCTACCAGAATCTTTATCAAAATATCCTGGTTGCTTGCCTAAGTCTTTATTTTCCCTGGGACCACATCTTTTGCACAGCCATGCTTTCTTCCAGGCCGCCACTAGAATGGCCCTTTAAGCTCTGCTTATAATATAGTAAACAGGCTTTCCAGCCCAAAGTTCCAAAGTCTTCCACACTTCTCCAAACGTACACATGGTCAGGTTCTTCACAGGTAACAACCCACTCCTGGTACTAAAAAATGTATTAGTCATTTTCTGTTGATGTGATAAAAAAACCATGACCAAAGAAACTTATAAAGGAAGAGTGATTTGAGCTTACAGTTGGCGGTTCCATGGAATTAGTCCATTGTGGCGGGAAGGCGTGTGTGGCTGGATCTGGAGCAGCAAACACAGGGTCACATCTCGCAAAGAGGAAGCAGGGAGGCAGAGAGGAGCACTCACTAAGCCTGCCCCCAGCAAGGCACTTCCTCCTAAGCCACCCAAATGGCCAGCAAACCCTCCAAGACCTCCAAAAACAGCGCCAACAACTGGAGGCAAATGCCTGAATACCTAGAGCCTATGGGGGAACGCATCCAAACCCTCAGCACAGATCAAAGACCAATTCATAAACTTCCAGCTAGTTGATGAACCCTTTACATCGACCCGTTGAAATTTAAATTACTCATCCAACTACACAGAATCAATCTGAGTAGTGCCGGTGACAGAATCTAGAATCACTTGGGTGAGAGGCGTCCAGGGGAACTATTCCGGTTAATTGATGTGGGAAGACCTGTGCTGGGTGTGGGCAGGAGATCCTGGTCTGTAGAAAATGGAGAAAGCAAGCTGAGCAGGCATTCTTAGCTCCCAGCTTCCTGACTGGAGATGTTACCAGCAGCTTCGAGCTCCTGCTGCCATGACTTCCCCACCACGACAGATTGCCTGAACTGTGAGCGGAAATAAACCCTTTCTCCCTCATATTGCCTGTCAGGGTATTTTTATTTTAGTTATTTTAAGTTATGTATTTATTTATATTTTTATGTTATAGAAATGTACTGTCTGCTGCGCTTTGTGCATCTGTGTTGGGCAATGCCGCGGAGAGTCAGAAGAAGGTGTCAGGATTCCCCTGGAACGGGAGCTAAAGACAGTTCTCGGCCGCCAATATGGGTGCTGGGGAATCAAACCAGGTCCGCTGGAAGAGCATTAGCACGCAATACCGCTAGGAAGCCTCTCTCCCAGCCCATCAGGGTGTTGAGTCACAGCTAGCAAAAGGAAAGGACTGACAGCCCAGGCGTGGTGGTGCAACCTGTAATCCTAGCACTTGGGAGCAGAGGCAGGTGGAGACCTTTGTGAGATTCAAGCCAGCCTGGTCTACAGAGTGAGTTCCAGGACAGCTTGGGCGACGAGGGAGACCCTGTCTCGAAAAGAACCAAAAAAAAAAAAAAAAAGAAACTAAGACAGCTGTGTTTACTTTTTACATTAACAGGAAGCAAACAAACATGATCACTTTCTTCTGAGGAACAAAGATTCCCCTGCACTTAAAGGCTGGGGACATATACACAATGGAGTATTAATTTGGCCATAAAAAAGAATGAAATCCTGGTTGTATGGACCAACAACGAAGAATGGTTAATCAATTCACTTTACTAAGTGAAAAGCCGAAAGACAAGGGTGCTCCAGGAACTCGATCAGCGCAAGGAAGACAGTTGCCTAACGAGAGGGGTAAAAGGGTGACAAAGGCAGAGACAGGCTGCAAATGGGAGTACTGAAAGTCCCCCAGGGAAGTTCCTGAGTGTTCTACAGTTCAAGTGGGTAGGGGGGTGGACCATAGTTCACAGCAACTTATTTTATAAAGGAATAAGAGTTTGAAGGTTTTCAAGAAAAAGAAATAAAACTGGAGAGATGACTCAGTGGTTAAGAGGCACTAGCTGCTCTTGTAGAGGACCCAGGGTTCGGTGTTGCCCAGCACCCACATGGCAGCTATAACTGTCGTAATCCAGTTCCAGGGCACCCAACAACGCTCTTCTGACCTCTGGGGCATTGCCCAGGTTTGTAAATTTTAGATAACATTCAGGCAAAACCCTTAGAACAATTTTTTAAAATTATCACATTATCCCTTAGAAATATGTACAGTTATTTTAGGTCAAAAATAAAAGATTTCCTTTTAATTATAAATTGTGTGTTGCATGTTGCATGCCTGCTACACATGGGAGGTCATAGGATAGCCGTGGGGTTGGTTCTTTTCTTCTACCAGGTGGGTCCTAGGGATTGAAGTCAGGTATCAGGTTTGGCAGCAAGTACATTTAAACCCATTGAGCCATCTCACTGGCTGAAAAACATGAAACTTTAGAACTATAGAACCTAAAAACCAAGGGTCTAGTCCAGTTGACAGAGTGCTTGCCCAGCTTGCAGAAGCCTGGTTTTGATTCCCAGCAACTACATAAACTGGATGTGACAGGCCTGTAATCTCAGTACCAGGGAGGAGGGGCCAGGGGATCCATTCAGGGTCATCCTCACTATGTAGCAAGTTCCAGACCAGCTGGGCTACATGAGCCCTGTCTCAAAACGAACAAAATGGGGGCTGGAAGAGGTGGCTCAGATGGTTAAGAGCATTGGCTCTCTTGTAGAAGGACTTGGGTTCAGTTTTGTCTAACACCCATTGTGGGGGCTAACAGCCATCCATTAATTCCAGTTTCAGGATCCTGACCCCCTCTGTGACATCTGCAGGAGGCATGGGTTATATTTACATCCTGAAGGCAATACTTCATACACCCAAAAAAGTACAAATAAAAAGACAGACAGATAAAGCAGTCATTAAGGGTAATGACTGGAATTCAAATACTTAGAGCTCATGTAAAGCCAGATGTGGATATGGACACATCTGTAACCCCAGCAGGCGTACAGTGAAATGGAAGGCAGACAGGAGAACCCCTGGAAGCTTTTGGGTCAACTAGCAGCACGAACTGACAGCGCCTACCTCAAACAATGGCAGACAAGGATTAACACTGAGGTTGACCTCTGACGTCCATGAAAACCATGGCATGTGTGTGCCCCACACAGATGGAGGGGGCGGGGAGAGAGACAAAATAAAAGCAGCTGAGGCCCAAGTTATCACTCTCTCAGAATCAGACAGACAGCAAGAGTCTCCCTGCTCCTCTCCTGAATTGCTCTCACTAGGAACTGTTACAGTCAGACATCCACTGTGGGGAATAAATGTCCTCACCTTGTTTTTCTTGATACTGGGGGTTGAATTTAGGGCTTTATGAATGCTAGGTAAGCACTTCGTCATTATGCTCTATCCTAAGCCCTCTTTTGCCTGCAAAATGTCATTTTAACGAGTTTGTTTTTGCATTGAACTCACTGTATAACCCAGTCCAGCCTTAATGATTCTTCTGCCTCAGCCTGCAGGTAGCTGGTACTATAGTCCCACCCCACAGGCCAGGCCCTTCTTTAGTCTCTAATGAAAGCATATAAGCTACCTATCAGGGATTCTTTACCATTTACAATGTAACATCTAACCACAAATGCTGAAGAAAGTTTAAAAGAACTTCTAGGAAGGAATTGCTGAAAAACAAAATTCCATACACCAATTGGAGTATAGTAAAGAGATACAGAATCAAGAGATTTGCCCTAATGGTCACAGCTGGATTATATTCCTGTTAATGCAAATGACTAACAGGAGACAAAGCTTTCTTGCAAAAACTCCAATGAAGTTACAAACTCTCACTTCAAAGAGGTGTCCACTTCAAATTGGGCCTTGCCTGGAGACCTCTCTCCACCTCAGCCAGGTGGCAGGCCAATAACAAATCATGTTAACACCAGCTACTCTTTAAATGACACAGTGAAACAGGCACTAAACTAAAAACCTTGCTTTTCCATCTTAAAGCTCCTGACACTAAACTAAAAACCTTGCTTTTCCATCTTAAAGCTCCTGACACTAAACTAAAAACCTTGCTTTTCCATCTTAAAGCTCCTGAGCTTGTATCAAGAAAACATTAGGCAAATCCTAATCAGGCTGGGGGGAGAGGCTCAGGGGTAAAGGCACTTGTCAAGCAGGGCTCATGAGCTAAGTTCAGTCCCCAAACTCTACAAAAGACATATTCAGGGGCTGGAGATATGGCTCAGCTGGTGAGGGCACTGGCTTGAGCTTGCACAGGCCTGGGATGGCTTCTCAGCTCCCATATATAGGGCTAACAATCATATTTAAATCCTGGTTTCCCAGAAGGTTCGTGACCTCTTCTGGCCTCCTTGGCATGTAATGACAGTGGGTGCACTTAACATAAACATGCAGGTAAAAACAGATCAATGTTATGTTGTTTAAGCTACAGTTCATGTAGTTGCCTTTGGCTTTAAAAAAAAAAAAAAAGGTTTGTGCTTTAACTGATGTTAATCAAATTTAGACTGCCCCCCTTTGGCACTCGCCATAGCCCCCCTCCCCCGGATTTCATGCACCGGTCCATATATGTTAAGTCCTATTCTATCCAGTCAAGCATTTGTACCTGGATGTCCCTTAGTATAAAACGTTAAAAAATGTAGTGGCGCACATCTGGAATCCCAATACTCCTACAGCAAGGGAGGTAGACAGGAGAATCAGGCCGTTTTCACATTCACAGCCAGTGGCGGTAGAAACCAGACGGTCTCAAAGCAAGTTGGAAGAGGACAAAAGTTGCCTCTGCCCTGCCCACGTGTGTCTGGCAATAGGCAACACACAGAGGCTTTTTAAAAATCCGAAATAAGGGGCTGGAGAGATGGCCTAAGAGTTAAGAGCACCACTGCCTACAGAGGACCCGGGATTCGATCCCCAGCACCCACATGGCGGCTAAGAACCGTCTGTAACTCCAGATTCCAGGAGAACTCCAGTTCCAGTGGAATCCCGAACCCTCTTCTGACCTCCGCGGCATGGCAACGGCCGGGGGCACAAACTAAATCAACAGTACATTCATACACATAAATAAATAACATAAATAAAAAATTAAAAAAAATGAAAAATCCCAAAATCAAAGGGGACATGCAGACTGTTAAATACTGCTCAAAGCATCCAGGTCATAAAAATGGAAAGCTGAAGAAATGGACACAGTCCAAAAGAGCCTGAAGTGAGAAAGGATATTCAGTTACCACCAAGGAAACAGGAACAAGCTTGGGATCTCAGCTAACAGTGTCAACTAGAATTATGCAATTTGAATAGAATACCACAACACAAAGTGCTAGCCACTAGACAATCACGGCCAATAACAGAACATCAATACAGATGTGATGCAGTTTGTGGAAACCAAAATCTTCATTTTTTCTATGAACCTAAAATTGCCTGTTTAGGACTTTTCTTGTCATTTTTGGAGAATAGTATCTCATTTGGCCCAGGCCGGGTCGGATACACGTATGTGGCAATCCTCTGTTCCGCTCACCGGGTGAGGTGGGCTGTGATCAGACAGAATTTGAGTCAACCACTACACCGTAGCCCTATTAGAACTTTTTAAAATTTAGTTTTTTGCTGCCGACATGGTGTGCTGTACTGATATACATGCAGGCAATACAAAAAAAAATATAAAAAAAAAAAAAAAGAGGCTGGAAGATGGCTCAGTGGTTAAGAAGCCTGGCGGGTCTGGCAGAGGACCTGAGTTCGATGCCCGCACACACATGGGGGGGGAAGCTAATAACTGTCCTTAATTCTAGTTCCAATCTGATTGCCCTTGTCTGCTGACCTCCCCAGGCACTGTGACACAAGGTGCACTTACACACATGCGAGCAATACACGTATACACACAAAAAATAGTATTTTAAAAATTGTTTACATAATATGAATGCATAGAAATGAAAAGTCTGGATATACACTAAACCAACATTCTATGTATGGTTATTTTCTCACAGCAGTCTGAGATTAGGGTGTGAGGGGAAAATAAAGAAAATGAGAACCAATTAAGGTTTATCTCTTATCAGCAGAAAAGTTTTATTCCTTTTAATGACAAACCACATCCAAAGCCTTAAACTTACAGACATAAACCAAAGAGGCCATAGATATTAAGGTATGAGACACAGTGGGCAAAAAGGCTTCGCATCTGAAGCTCACACTGGTGTGGCCAGGTGACACTCAGCTCCTAGTGTCGGGGCAGGGGCTGGGGGGCTGCAGAATGGAAGGAGAAGGCGGTGATTACAAGTGCTGAGGCTGCAGACCTAGGGTGGAGCTGCGCAGTTCTGCCCAGGGGAAGGGAAGGGGAGCAGCCGGCTCTCCCCCAGGACTTAGGCTGCTTTGCAGAGGGCCACAGCAGAGAAGCGGACCTCTCCCTGCTCACGCTCGGTGAATTCTCTGCAGACCTTGGCGGCATCCTGAAAAGTAGATGGCATTGTCTCTAGAGAGAACTCACTGGAAACCAAGTCTTAAAGAGAAAGTACTTCCAAGGCCATTCAAGCAGCATTTACTCTCAGCTTTAAGAGATCCAGGTAGGAGGGGGAAAAAACCAAGTGCTGCTGCCTCTGCACAGCACAGGGCTGACTCTGTACTTCTGGCAATGGTTCTGTGTTCCTGTGGCACGTGCATGGTCTGGCATAATCTGGCTCACTAATGCTGTGAGGGGAATTGTGATATCCCAAAGTCAGGTCCCATATATATATACATATATATATAACATATATAGACATATATATATATATAAAGGTCCCTGTCTACAGTGGCTAAGAATCTCGGTTCTGGCATTAAATTCACTAAAACCTTGGGTATTAATCTCTCTGACCTGGTTCCTTATCTATGAGATGGGCAGGAATCTCACCTGCATCATTAAAGGGATTCAATATTAGACAATACAAATCAGGAAGGGTGTCATTTAGCCCAGGAGTCAGCAAATTGCTGCCTGCAGGGCAAACCCAGCCTCTTGCCAGCTTCGTGGGCCAAGCTACATGCACTCAGTTAGGTACCGTCTACCAGCTCTGGAGCTGCAGAAGCCACGCTGGACGTGCCGACAGAGCCACACACCGCACATAGCCAGAACACGTTCTATCTGGCTCCTCACAAAAACACTTTGCTGAGCCCTATTGTGTGCATACCAAACACTGAGAAAAGATCAGCTGCTGTTACTCTGCAGATAAAGTAGTTCTACCTCAGTATTTGCATTTCATCATAAGTAAGCAAACTTCCTGTGGAACAGCATAATGATTCTATTCTAGAGACTCATTTTTAGGTTGAAAAGGTCTAGATCAGTTCAGAATTGAGTTTTCAGTTGTAACTTCTAGCGAGACAACTATACAGTGGTCTTGAATCTTAAGGTTTTCATTTTTACTCCCCCAAGATGATATTTTCAGTTTTCACCATGTGTTATGTGCTGGGGTGGTGCATGTGACTGAAGTGCCCACAGAAGGCAGTAAGAGGGCATCAGAGATCCCGGAGCTGGAATTACAAGTGGGTTTGAGCTGCCCCACCCCCCACGTGGGTGGCGAGGGACCTGAACTCTGCAAAAGCAGGAGAAGCTCTTAACTGCTAGTCCTCTCTCTTGCAAGTGTCCTGACTCTTAGTCACTTTGAACATGCTCTCACTCTTCTCTCCTCCATCAGCAGACCATGTGGGAATAAAAAAAATTGAGTTTACCTAGACAAAATTTGTATATACCTATCAAGGCTGGCCCATATTTAGGAGCCTCAGAGGACTTGGGAGAGTGGGGGACACTGGTACTCCGCTCTTCAGTGATAGTGTAACTTGACCAGAGAGCAGCAGCTACTTTAATCCTGTAAGAAAGCCCAAGCAATGGCTCTCCAGCTAATTCTAACCGTGGACTAAAGGGCACACTTGAGAGATTAGCAAGGGCTTCTTTGAAGGCTCCCATTCGAAACCACCTGCCTTAAAACGAAGCAGGTAGAATTACTAAGGTGATTTTTAAGCCTTAAAGGATGCTACTAACAATGACAACTGATCCTAGCACCCTGACTGTCAGCACAGTACACAAGGACACTGAGTAAAGCCTGGCTGTGGTGTGGAGAAGCCCGTTCCAGGGATTACCTGCAGCAGAGAGTCCTCTGAACTAGTGCCATGGTTCACTGGAAAAGGCATTCGTCCATCTAGAACAAACAAGCCAGGCATGTCAACTTCCCCTGTACATTCTCAGGATATAACTAACGGCCCAACCAAGAGAGTTTTTTTTTTTTATGTGTAATGAGTGTACTGTCTGCATGTAGATTGGTTGCACCCATGTGTGGTGAAATGCCTCAGAGGTCAAAGAGGGTGTCTGAGTCCCCTGGAACTGGGAGTTAAAGAAGGTTCTTAGCTGCGATGTGGGTGCGGGGAATTGAACCCGGGTCCTCTGCAAGAGCAGGTCGGTGCTTTAACCACTGAGCCATCTCTCCAGCCCCCCAAGAAAGATTTTTAGATTCTTCCAAATACTGTTATCATTCCCAACAAAGACAAGCTTGGTCATGAAGCAACAGGCTCCAATGAGGCTCAAGTGTTCTACGCAGCCTCCAGTCAATTCTAGTCTACATTTGAGGAGATCATAATAGACCCAATGCAGTTAACCCCCAAGTCTTAGGAAGAACTGAGCAAAAGCTAGAGGCAATCTCTGGGATTCAGGAAAGAGTGATTTGAGGTTACAATGGCCATTCAGTGACTATTAATTGATCCCAAGTCTCCTTTGCTCTTGGTAGTCTGTAAGTCTAAATTTCAGATGACACAGGAAGTTGCTCTCCATTAATATTAAAAGGATGAATTTTTACAAGATGGAGGTCCTTTTTATTGCTACAAATAGAAATAATGCCCAAGAGATTCCAATTCATTTTACACAAGCAAGGTCTAATCAGGCATTGATCTGTGTGAAATGGATATTAAAAGACAGTACAAGGGAAGAGGGGAGAGCGATATGATGTACCCCCTTTACTGGTCTGTCACTGAAACCATTCACAGGGTATCTCAGTTGCCTGAGGTCCCTCAGGGTGAAAGAGTCTAAGTGCCCAAGTGGCAATATAGTGTTCTGCCTTCAAAAATCACAGTATATCCTCTGCCAGAATATTACACACTAATAGAAGAGAATTTGAAGTTAAAGAATCATGACACATCCTGTGGAATCCCAAATGGGAGGTTGATACATGACCAAAGTTCATAGAGGTGCCAATCCACGTTGTAAACAAAGAAAAATGAAAATTCACATTGTCATCTACCTGAAAGAGTCAAGAGAATTTCTTTGAAAAAATAAGGTGGTAAGTGAACTTGTTAAGAAAATCTTCCAATCTAAGGGGAACAGCTTGTATTAAAAAAACCAAAATTACACCTGACATTTCACATACTCCCCGAGGCCCTATTCCACATCTACGCAGGGAGAACTGGGATGGTTAAGGAGCTCCATGGGTGCTACTAACATGAGTTTTTTAAGAATACTTTATTTGTATGAGTGGTATTGCCTGCATGTGTAAGGGCACCTGTGGTTTGTGCAATGCCCCCAGATAGCAGAAGGGGGAATCAGATCACCTGGAACTGGAGGTACAGATGGTTTATCAGCTGCCATGTGGGTGCTAGGAAATCAAAATTCAGGTCCTTGGCACAAGAAGCAACAAGTTTTCGTAACCGATGAGCCATCTCTCTAGCCCCAACTGGCATGGCGTTTTATTGAGGAAATTGGGCTTAGAGAGGGGATCTTGCCCAAGGTCTAGAAAGTAGCAGGGCCAACTGTGGCTACACAGCCCTGACTTGTAAAATACAGCAGCTGACCTGAGGTTCTGTTCACATTATGGCTTATTTGGTGCTGGAGACAGAACCAGGGGCTCTCCCATTGACCTAATGGCCAATTTGATTAGACGAGTGTGAGCATTATGTGGGGAGGATCATCTGGTGTCAGAGACTTGGTGGGCAATGCTTGCTTGTCACTACATCCCAATTAGATTCCTGCAAATATTCTAGTGGAAACACAGAGGGCACCTGGGCAGCCTGGCTAAGGGGTGTATTTGCATTTACCCGACACTGGCCTTCCTGGGCCACAGCATCATGGGCTGCCTGGATGGCCTGCAGGAAAGAGAAAGCAATTAGCACAAAGCCTCCTGAGTTACTAGAAAGCAACACTCTGAAAGATCTCTCTACCTCATTCTTTTCAAAGCATTTTGCTCTGTCTTCAGGGGACATCTTCTCTTCTACAGGTTCAGAAAGAACGTTTCAGGACTGATCCATCTCTTTTAAAAAAGAAAAGAAAAAAAAAAAGGCACATGTTAATAACAGATAAAAAAAACGTAAATGGGGCCACACTCATGTCCACTTAAGCCTCTGTGAGGCTGGTCCCATGAATCACCTGAATCTTTACTATGGCCTCCAGGAATGTAGACAAACTGCCCCCTTCCCTAGCCTCTTCTCAACCCCTCCTTTTCAGCTGCGTTCAAGCCAGGCAGGCTGCTCTATCCCTCCAGTGCCCAAGTTCTTTCTTTACTTGGTCCCCGATACCTCACCTCTCATCTCACTCATTTCTCAAATCTCATGTTCTTAAGCTCTCCTATCTGGATTATATTTGTGGACTTTTACTGCGAAACACGCCTGCCTGCCTTCGTCCTCTGCATCTCCATAACTTAATGACGAGATCTAGTCTATAGATGATGCTAAAGAAACATTCTAATCTAGTAACAGTTCCCAAACCCAGGGTTTTTGTTTTGTTTACTTCAGATAGAAAATGGATCTGTAATATTTAGCACAAAGGGCCTCAGAGACCACTGCTTGGTGAGTGCTGAGGGCTGAGTGCTGAGTGCTGCTACTGCTCAGACTGGTGACTGCAGAAGGTCACGATGGCCTGGCTATAGCAAGAGACACTTGTATTTCAAAAGACCTTGGCTTCGAATGACAGCTCTAGATTTAACAAACGCGGTTAATACAGATCATTTCAAAATCTGTATGGGCTCGGGGTACGCCTCCATGGGACAGAGCTTACCCAGCCCTGGATTTGATTCCCATCGCTGAGAGGAGGAGGGGGAAAGGGTAGGGAGATAGGGATGGCTATAAGAGTTTGAGGGAAATAGAAAAAACAACAAATGTGGAAGTGATGGAATCCTCTCAACCTTGAAAAGTCTGAGCATTGTCTTTTGCAGGTAAATGGGGTGTTAAGTTAGCTAGAAGATAGGACATACTAAGTTAAATAAATACAGTTCCCATAAAAAACAAAATGACTAATTATGTTAATCCCTCATCTGGGATTCTAGCACTAGTTACCACCTATAATTTTATAGCAAACTGAGCAACGTTAATGTGATCTGAAAACAAGCTGTGCTCTTATATTGTTAATCCCTTAAAAAATAAAAATTAAAAAAAAATGAGTGCTGGTAAAAAAACAAACAAAAGAAAATGGCCGAGTCAAATTACCTCTTGAACCACAGCTTTACCATGGTTACAAAATATAGTTACCCTGATCTCAGAAAAGCAGGACTCTTGATAAAGTGAGATTTACAGAAGAAACAACAAGAACCAGAGCTAACAGATTCATCACATCAGTATGTGAAGCAGCAACTTCTAGACCTGGAGAGTTATGGCCATACAAGCACCTCAATTTCAAAGTATACCAAAAGTTGTGTCCAAGTGAAAATACATTTATGTAACACATTAGATATATAGTGTGTGTATTGTAGTGCCACTGTGGATTGAACCCAGGACCTTTCGATGTTAGACAAATACTTTACCACTGAGCATATATCGCTACTCCCCCCAGTTTTTTGTTTTTTTAAAGAGCTGTTTATTTTTTATGTTATGAGTGTACTGTCTGCATGTAGGGTTGGTGCACCCGTCATGCCATGCCTCGGAGGTCAGAAGAAGGGCGTCGGATTCCCCTGGACTGGAGTTAAAGAAGGTGGTGCCAGGTGGGTGCTCTTAATAAAAACCGCGAAGCCTCTCTCACACACCCCTCCCCCAGTTGTTTTAAGACAGTCTCACAATATTGTCCAAGCTGGCCTGGGCTACCTAGCGTGAAGGTAACCTCACACCTCAGCCTCTGGGGTAGCTGGGACCACAAGTACACAGCACTGCTCGAGCTCAACATGTGACCTACAGAAGCAACAGTGCTGAGGTTACTCGATTTGTAGACTTCTAAGTCAGGAGTTGATAATTCTAGTCATCCACTGTAGTCTTCTTGGAACACAACCACATTTATTGGCTTCCTGCTAGGCTATGACACCTTTTCAGGTACAAAGTCAGAGCTTCGTGGCTCTCAAAGCCTGAAAGATTTACTCTCTAGTCTCTGAAGAGGGTTTGTGATGCTCAGCCTTAATCACACAATTTCTGTGATTTTAACTTATTTTCTTGCTGTCCCTTGTGCCTCTGACAAGCTTCAGTGCTCAGATCCATTTCTTTCCTCTTATTCTGCTTTGACGGGAGGAAGGCTGCCCCTGCCCCCAAGACTTGACTTTGCACTCAGCTGCATCCTTCGTGGTTTCAACCTGTTTTCCTGAACAAACTTCCACACCACCTCAGTCAGCTGCTCTAAGCTGTTCTAGTCTTCTATGGATCAGAAGACACAAAACCATTAAAGATAGACCCTATTGGTTCATATTTTCTGTTTCTGGGCACCTTCAAATCCTCCCCAGCACTTGGGAAGCAAAGGGCAGGCAGATCTCGGAGCTGAGGTCTTCTACCCAGTTCCAGGCCTGCAGGGGCACTATGGACCCTGTCCTCCAACAGCAAGTATTAACCCAGCAGGGGACTGACAACCCGAAAGACGGCTCAGCAGCTAAGGGTGTGTGTCTGTAACAAGCCCAGGACTTAGTTTAGTCGCCCAGAACTCATGTCAAGCACCAAGGACAGAACTGAATTGTACTGTGACCTCACACGGTGCACTGGGCACCACCCGCCCCTGCCAGGAAGAAATGCAAGTTTAAATCCTAGCAAGTGACCCAACTCTTAAGCCACACCTACCGAAGTCCAGCTTGTCTTGATTATTGGCCACTGCGTGAATCAGCCCAATGGTACCACACGAGTTGCCAATGGTCTGCTTCATGAAGTACACCTTAGGACTAATTTCTTGTCCCTTCAGCTCCTCAATTTGTTTTTTCCTGTAGTTTCCATGCTTTAATGGAAGAAAAAAAATTCCACAACCTCTCAAAATGAAAATGCAAGAACTAAACAGATGGCAGCACAGCGAGTTCTAGCACCCCCAACAGAAACAGTGGGATGTGTGACCAGGAGCCATGGTTCAGGATGCTAGCCAATGCCCAGAGAACAGCCTGTCTGCCTCCACACCCAGACAGGCCACAGGGTTCCACCCTGATGCTGCAGTGCAGGCTTTGCCTTGGATGCTGCCCAAGGCTGTCAAGACATCGCAGCAACCTTTAGCTGGAGATGGTGTCATGAAATCTGGAAACAGCTCCATCAGGATTTTCTCCCCAACAACATGAACAATGATCATTTCATATAGCCATTCTAATTAAGCTTTGATAAGTGTAATACCCAACAGTAACACAAACTGATGTCTGTTTCCTCAGTAAGCAGACCATTTCCTTTCCATGTAGGTATTTTTCAAAAACCAAACAAGCTTTAACTGTTGAAAAGAGCAAATGAGGGGCTGGAGAGATTGGGCTAGCGGTGAAACGCCGACTGCTCTTGCAGAGGACCCCGGTTCGATCCCCATCACCACATGGCGGCCGAGAGCGCTGAAACTCCAATTCCAGGAGAACTCCCAGTTCCATGGGAGTCACCAAGTCTTCTGACCTCCGCGGCATTGCACGTCAAAGGTGCACAAACTTGCATGCAGACAATAACACTCGGAAACATACCGAAATAAATAAAATGTAAAAAAAGTAAAAAGAAAAAAATGTAAAAAGAGCAAAATAAAAAAGACCATAACTTTCCTCTCCTTTTCTGTTTTTAGAAAGGAAAGGCAACTGGCATAAGGGTTGGGCTGTGAGTTTATAAAAAAAAAATTTGTTCACAATCCTGTGAAGAAGACGGCATTGGTTTATCCTGCTGATTATGCAGGAGACAGTTTAACCAGAAGACAGATTAGCAAATAGCAGGGGAGGCAGAGTATGCTATATAAATGGGATTCCCTCAAGCCATCTGCCAGCTTCTTGTACAGTGACTCAGGAGCCTGTCTATTCCTTCCACTACTGAGTTGAAAAGAACTAAGAAGCTAGGGACAGTCAGTTGAAAGCAGGGGGCTACTGCTACAGAAATGCTTATCTGTCAGGCCCAACATAATGCACCCAGCACATGAACAAGCACAGGTCCAATTCTAGTAGCCTTGCATTAGTCCACATAAAAAATGAGGTGAATGACTCTGTGGCACTATCAAAGGCCTCACAAGATCGATTTAAACCCCAATTAGGATGTTCTTGCTTCCTAGTGACAGGTAAGGGTTTTTACCTTTTAAGGCTAATCATCTACAACTGTAAAAAAGGCTAGGCCCCACCCTTCTGGGTTGTTTGAGCTCTTGCATGGAGATACTTCTGTAACTATTTCACCATCACAAAAATGAATGTTTTAAAAGCAGTTCCTTTAGGATTTCCTAACATGCCCTTAGTCAGGATTAGATGGTCTCTAAATTAGCTCCACTTTACAAATCGCTTCAGTGTTTGACCCAGTAGATACACCAGGCAGGATAGGAGTTCAATAAAGTCGACAGGCAAAACAGCAGGTCTAAAATGGAACATTCTCCAAAAAGTAACCATTTGGACCTGTAAATGAAACCAGTGAGCTGTTCACAATAAACAGGCTGCACCACTGCCTCACTGAGGCCTTGCCTGAGCTCTGCTCAAAACCTCCAAGTCATCATGGTTCCTGAGAAGAGCGGCTCCAATGGGAGGAGAGGCTGCGTTTATTTGGTCAAGGAAACCAATCTGGCATGCAATGATTTGCAATTTCACCTGGAAAGGCTTTGGCAATAAAAACTTGTCACTGGGATTTATCCAAAGAGCTGTACTACATGACTTAACCCACAGCAGACTATTCACTAGGAAAAAAGCCTGGAACTTCCCAAACAGCTTAGTTTAGGCAAAGGATGCTTTTCGAACATCTGCCCTTAGGCTGGTATTTAACTTCACCCTGTATAGATTAATCCCCTAAATTAATGCCAAGTTTTGCCAATTTCAGCCCTTCCCAGTCAGCAGCCAACGGAGGGCAATAGAAACAGGCAATGCCATGCTGATCACTGAGGCTCCATATAGACAAGACCAAATGAATCCCAGCTGGCACGTTTTATATCTGATGCTGTCTGTGGGGTTTATTCACCCCTGCACAGATGAAGGAAGAATACCATTGAAGAAACATAACAAGATGTTTCCAAGACTGCTAATGCAAGACCTACTTCACCCTGCTACAAGGTCAAGAGGTAGAGAGAGCTGCAAAGATCCTGTGCACCAATGATTCAGCTTCCAAAAGCACCTTCAAGAGCACCCAGTTGTGAAAAGGGGGGCAAACAATCCTGAGTCCACCAAAAATGCAGGTAGAGTAAGTGAACAATTTCCTTTGGGCAAGCCAGGACCCCCTTCATTTACAGCTAGATGAGGGTCTGAGAAGCAAATAATGGGCTGAGGGGTCACAGCCCGTAGGGATCCCTTTTTATATGTGTATGAGTGTACTGTCTGCATGGTAGGTTGGTGTGGCACCGTCATGCAATGCCGAGGTCAGAGAGGGCGTCGGATTCCCCTGGGAACTGGAGTTAAAGACGGTGGTGCCATGGTGGTGCTCTTACCGCTGAGCCTCTTCCAGCCACCCCTCCCCCAGTGTGTTTTAAGACAGTCTCACAATGAAAAACCTAATTTGAAGAGAAAGTGAGAGTCGTTTCTCTGGGGAACTGGGATTATAGAATTCCAAACAGTGGGCTGCTTCTCCAAATTTAAGACTACGAGGCAACAAGCGTCATGACAGTAGAAGCAAATATGAATAGGTACCAGGGAAAATGGAACCTCCCACCCTAGGAGGTAGGGTCCTTTTCTACCCTGCAGGAAAGGGGGCCAGCATCAAGCGGAATTCACTGCGCCACACGGTACATCATCTAAGACCCGCCCATCTCGGACCTCACCCTACCTGGGCTGTGAGGGGAAACAGCAGCAGCAGCGCGCAGGCAGGCGATGGCAAGGACCCCAGAGTCTCCTCCTCCAGGCCCAGCACGTCAGCGAAGCGCCACTGGCCGGCGACCCCCAGCCTGGCCAGCACCTGCAGAGACCAGACAGGGCAGCCGGGCGCCAGAGGCCAGACGAGTGATTGACACCTGCCAGGAGGCGGGGCCGGCACGAGGCTCCCGCGTTCCCAACCGAGACTGGGCGGAGCCTCTGCGCCGCCCCACCCTGCACGCCGCGCAGTGACACAGCACAAAGCGCGGCCCACACGTGGCTCGCTCGCGCGAAGCCGCGGACTAGAGTCCCCGCCGCGGTGGCCACGCCCTCAGCTGGGCCCGTCACCTGCTCCCATCCTGGCGCATCCTCCTCCTCCAACATCCCAGGCCCCACGTCCCACAGTCACCCCACACCCGCAAAGCACGCAGGGACCGGGAGAACGCCCAGCCGCGCGCCCCGGCCCCGCCACCTCAAACTGCGCAGGGCGCGGCCGGCGAGGCGTCTCCGCCACGATGCTCCCGAGGGAAGGGGACAGAGGCTGGGCGACGCATCACTCACTTTGTTCAGCATCTGAAAGGCAAATGCAAAGAGAAGAAGAAAAAAAAAAAAGAAAAAGTCAGGAATCCACCCAGTCCAGCTCTCCGGCCGGAGCTGAGCCTCCAGCCCTGAGCTCCGGGGGCGGCAGGGCAGTGGCGCTCACCTCAGGGTTGATCTCCATCGGCTTCAGCTGCATCTTGGCGTACCGCAGGAACAGCCGCAACCTGGAGAAACGGAAAAACAGCCGCGGAGCCGCCCAGCCTGCAGCTATAAAGCCCTGGCCCGACGCACTGGGGATGCCAGCGCGGGGGAGGCGAGGGCAAAACCAAGCGGAGAAAGACTGCGGATCACAGGAGATTGCGCATGATCCCCCCCATGCACCGCACAGAGTGGTACGGCCGAGACCCCAAACCTTGCAGTCTCACTCGCCGGTGAGATAATCTGGTGGCTGTGGAGATGGATTTTGTTGGTGGGTGTTCCTTAAGTGTATGGAGCAGTCCTTTTGATGGCGCTTTTAATTTCGGGCGAAATTTCTGGAAACCCATCCTCTACCGTCCCAATTACTCCAAAGCTCGGGGGTCTCTGAAGCGTTGAGAAAAAGCACAAAATCAACAGGTATATGTATATATTTTAATATGAATATAAATATTCGTCCCCCAAATCTCGGAGCAATTTCTGATTAACCTTAGACAGTCCGTCCTCCATGTTAAATCGAACCTAGGTCGAGGTTCGTTTTTAGTGGACTCCATAGAAGAAAAACCTGGCATAGTGCATTAGTAAAGCTGATGTAATGTGACCCCAGGGAAGAATCGGTCGGTCTTGAAGCAGTACAGACTGTCACTGTAATACAAGACACAGAATACAGGAGATTTTGGAAGTAGATACAAGGGAAAGACAGGTAATTTTTAAGAGGCTGAAAATGCATTTTTTTTAAAGAATAGGAAAACCCTTTTTCAAAAAAAGTAGAAGATTTGAATAATAAAATTCTAGGTTCACAATATTGCCAACAAAGAAGAATAGAAAGAGCCGCTAAAGAAGCCACTGGTCTCGGGTGGGGATGTAATATGTTCCAGTCTCAGCATATTCAAAATGGAGAGAAAAACCTATGCTGAGAACGAATAGAGGGACCAGATTGGTATCTTTTGTCAGGAGGGCTAAACACAGAATGAAGTGGAGCTTGCAGAGATACTAAGGAAGCAGGGATGTTGNGGGGGGACAGGGGGGGCGGGGGGAAGGAGGGGGGGGAAGTGACGGGCAGGAGGGGGGGAAACCCAGGGCGGCAAGGCGGAGAGGCAGAGAAGCATCAAGTCCCCCGGAACGGGAGGAAAGACAGGGCGGAGCCGCCAGGGAGCTGGGAAGCGACGGGCCCTGCAAGACAAGGGGAGGCGCTAACCACATCCAGCGCCCACCCCATCTGTGGTGTCTGGAGCCGAGCCAGCCTGATTGGAGGAGAGTGAGATCTGAAAGGCTTTAATTGGCAGGGACGGAAGGAGTACAGATGGGGCAGGTTAAAAGAGGGGCTCAGCCGCTTGAGGTCCGCAGTGGTATCTCCTGCGCACTCTTGATCGTGGAAGGAGCATGGAGGGCGACTGGGGGGAGAGGGGAAGCGTCGAACGTTAAGGCGCGGCAGAAGGAGCACGGGAAAGGGCCTCCCACTGGGGGGGGGGTCGCGGCACTCCCGAGTGGGTGTCGGCTGTTCCACGGGACAGAAGCGGTTGAGGTGTTGGGGGGGGGGGGGGTGCGGGGGGGGGGGGGGGTCTCCTTTTAGTCCCAGTTGGTCTGGCCTGGAACTTTCTGTTTAGACCAGGCTGGCCGGGAACGCACAGAGGGCGGCTGCCGGGCCTCTCGAGGCGGGAGTAAGCAACAGAACGGTGATTGAATAGGTCCCACGGGCAAGTCGACCGCACTGCCTTCAGCGGCTGGCATTGGAGAAGTCCCGTCCGCCGACCCGAGGGCGGGTAGGGGGCGCCAACAGGGGCGCGAGGACCGTCAAGGTGCCACCCGGGGAAAGGGGGGGGTTTGGGTTGGGTGTTTTTGGCGTGTCAAGACAGGTTACAGTAGCCACAGCGGGCCGGAAGTGGCTCGGGGAGACCAGCGGCCTTGAACGACAAAGAGCCAGCCGACCGCGCCTCCAGGCGAGGATAAAGGGGGCCCCAACCCGCCCCGCGGACTGAAATGGGGGAGAGGTAGGTGGGGTGAAGGTCGGGGGGGGGGGTCGGCAAAGGCGCAGAGAAAGGCGGCCGGCAGCCCCAGGACCGGACTTGACCCCCAAGAGGCGCAGGGGGAAAGGCCGGCCTGCCAACCCCGGACCGAGCGGGAACCCCAAGAGGCCAGAGGAAAAGGCGCGCCACCCCAGGACCGACGCAAGCCGCAAGCCCCAATGCGCAGGGAGGAAAGGGACGCCGACCAACCCAGGACCGAGCGCGAGCCCCAAAGCCCACAGAGGGATGAAAAACGGACGCCGGAAATTTGGTCCTCTCGCCTCCACATTCCATGAAAGGGCAGGGACACATCACACACACAAAAATAAAGGCCCAGGTGAAAGAGAAGAGACTCCGAAGAGGGAAAACACATAAAGACAAGCGAACACAGCCGAAAGACCAAGCGCATCACGAGAGAGGGAGAATTCAGGCCAAACCGAGTACAGAGTGAGACCCGTCGTGAAAAGGCACAGAGAACGAAGTAAAGACGGAGAGAACATAGAGGGGAGAGGAACACAGCACAGGGAGGAATCAGGGGAGCACAGGAAGATACAACGGGGAGCAGGGGAGAAAACCCAGCCAGGGGCGGAAGGGTCCAATCCAGTAGCGGGGGCCGGAGGAGCATCAACCACACTAGGGCGCCGGCCCGCCGTGTGGTGCAGAACAGGGCACTCGCCCGCTGGCCCGCCCGCCCTCTCTGCCGGCGCGCCCGCGCCCCGCCGCCGGGACCCGGTGTGTTTGTGTGGTGTGGGTGGGGAGGCAGGTCCAGCACACTGCCTGACGGTCCCCATCCCTGGACCAAGTGGAGCCCGGCCAGCCTCCCCAGCAGAAAGACCCGGCCACCATGCCCGGACGCAACGCCTAGGACAATTGAAATCAAAATGGTATATTGTTGCAAGACATACAGTACTTTTTTTTTAAGGTTTTTGGTTGTGTGAGAGGGTCCGGTAGCGCGGCGCAGGTGACTGAACTGGGCACTCCGGGGCGGCACCGGGAACCACGAACTCACACAAGATGCCGCCTGCCTCTGCCTCCCAAGGGCAGGATAAAGGCATAGGCGGCACACGCCCTGGCTTTTTGGTTTGGTTGCACAGTTGGGGATTTGTATTTCCGCTCCAACCCCGGGGAGTCCTCTGCCACGCCCATGCCGACAGGACGGTAGGGTACGTGCAACACTGATGCAAGCAGTCTGGACCACACAAGAATGGTACAAATGGGAAAAGCACACCTAGTCAATGCCAACCCAGCAGGACATCAAAAGTTAAATAAACTGGTGGTTGTGGTTTGTTGGTTGTTTGTTGGGTGAGATACAGTCTCCCTGGCAACAACAGCCGAGGGAACACCTATCGTGAGAACAGGCTGCTGAATCGTCACAGACATCCATGTGCTTCGGCCTCCAGAGCTGATGGAGCAATAGGTGTGTGCTACCACGCTTTGACCAAGTCATTAACATGGCAAAGTAAACATGGTCCAGACAATCTGAAGTTTTAGGAGCATAAAAATAACTAAATTCTAATGTAGTCCTATAACCGTACCTCTTGGGCAAAGTATTATAATAGAAGGTCTTGAGAGGTGGCTTAGCTTGCCTGCATGTGAGCATGGGCCGATTCAATTCCCATTACCCAGGTAAAAAGATCCATGTGGCGGCACACATTTCTCATTCCCAGTGCTGGGAAAGTGCGGACAGGTGGATCCCTGGTCTTGCCGAGCAGCCGGTCTATCTAATCAGCATGCCCTAGGTCCCAGGTCTCAGGGACCGAGACCCTGTAAGAAGCAAGGTGCGCAGTATCTGAGGATGGCACCTGAGGTTGTCCTCTGGCCTCCGCACACAGATATGCACAAACACACATGCACATACATACAGACACACATACAAAATATTACTACAATATAGGAAACTAAATAAGTGGCACTGATTTCAGCTATAAATGGAAGAAACTTGATAGTTTGCTAGGATTAATGATCAGGAAATCAGAATTCTCAGTCCTAGGGAGAAAAAACTTGAAAACATTATTATGAAGTTCATGTGGTCATTTTAGAAAGCTTGGAAAATGAGAATATAAAAGTTAAATCACTCAGAAGCTCAATATCCAGAGGTAGGGCAGAACCATGTTTCAAGAATGAAGATACAGCCAGGCATGGTGGCACGCAACTTTAATCCCAGCACTCGGGAGGCAGAGGCAGGCAGATTTCTGTGAGCTCAAGGTCAGCCTGGTCTACATAGCAAGCTCTCAGGCAGTGGGGGCTAAAGGGAGACCCTGTCTCAAAACGAACAAAAAAAAAAAAAAAAAAAGAAGATAACAAAGATACCTATTCCTTATAGCAAATTCTACTATGACATCCAAGCCAGAATGTTGAAATGATCCAAATTGAAGTGTGGGGCCAAAAAGCTCAAACTTAGCTTTGTTGGGTCATTTCTGCTTGGGAATAATCATTTGTTATCACAGGCTCTTAGAGCTAGCTGCTTGGCCTTGAATGTCAGCAATGCCACTTTTCAGCCAAGGGACCATGGATAAGTTTCTTGAACTTGTGTTTTAGCTTTCCATCTGTAAAATGGGAATGATACCACATCACATGCTGAGTAAAACAGTGCCAGCCCTTAGCTCTTTAATTCCTCCCTGGCTTTTCTAGACACATACACACACACATTTTAGCAAACTGGTTTCCTTTATGATCATTTCTCCATGTTGTTGGGTGCTCAGCCAGCCCAAGTATGATCAGAATCGATGTATAATCTCAAGAGACTCAATTATATATTTGGTTATTTGTTTAAAAAGGATGATTTTTAGCATCAGATGTCTTTGCCTGCTGAAATTTTACAAAGTCCCCTTTATTAACCAAAGACCAGTAGCATTTTAAGGGATAATAAATTAAGGGATTGATGCCCTGAATGTCTTTTAAAAAAAATAAAAAAAATAAATTAAGGGAAAGTCCAGGCGTGGTGGCACATGCCTTTAATCCTAGCACTCTGGAAGGCAGAGGAGGCGGATCTTTGTGGAGTTCAAGGCCAGCCTGGTCTACAGAGCGAGTTTCAGGACAGCTGGGGCTACAGGGAGATGCCTGTCTCAAAAAAAATAAAAAAAAAAAAAAATAATAAAATAATAAATTAAGGAATAAGCTGAATCAGAGGGCTTGTTGGAGGAACAAGGTCTTTGAGCCACAACATCCCAAGGGATCTATCTTCCCATGGAATTCAAAATGGGCAGCACTGTGTATCTGGCTGAGGCTGGCGGCACAAGCATGAAAACTTCTAGAGGTGAGGCCCTTCCCTGATGTCTTCTCTAGTTTTTTAAATGTTTTATTTATAAGTGTTAAAAATCAACCCAGGCTTTGAGCTTCACTCTACCACTGGGCCAAATCTCCCATGTTTATTGTAACATAAAATGATGATATGATAGCAATGTTTTTGTCTAGCTCCTGAGACAGAAGCAGATTGTATTAGTCAGTTTTTTTCTGTTGCTGTGATAAAAACACCAGCCAAGGGAACTTATAAAGGAAGAGTTTAATTTGAGCTTACGATTGGCGGTTCCAGGGAATTAGTCCATTGTGGCGGAGGCGTGGTGGCTGGATCTGGAGCAGCAAACCCAGGTCACATCTCGCAAAGGAGCACGGAGGGAGAGGAGCAACTGTAGACGCAAGAGGCTTGTTAAAGCTCACTAAGCCCGCCCCCAGTGACACACTTCCCCCAGCATGGCCACACCTTCTTAGACCTCCAGAAACACAGCCACCAACTGGGAGACAAATGTCTGAATACCTAGAGCCTATGGGACACTCATTCAAACCACCACATTCCACTCCCTGGCCCCCCATAGGCTCCTGACCATATAAAATGCAAACTGCATTTAGGTCCAACCTTAAAAGTCCCCATAGTTTTACCAGTTTCAATCCATTTAAAAGTCCACAGTCCAAGGTCTCTTCTAGACTCAGGCCAATCTCTTAACTGTAAGCTCCTGTAAAATTCAAAAGGCAAATTACATACTCCCAATATACAGTGGAACACGAATATACATTCCCATTCCAAAAGGGAGAATAGAGGCATAGTGAGGAAATACTGGACCAAAACAAGACCGAAAACCAGCAGGCAACGCCAAGTCCTGTAGCTCCACATGCGACTTCTGGGACTTGACTTCCAAAAGGCTTACAACGCTCAGCTCTTCAGCTTTGCTTGTAACATACCTTCTTTCTTAGGCTGGTAACATTCCCCGTGATGCAGCTCTCCTTGGCAAATATCTCACAGGTCTGGCATCTCGAAAGTCTTCTTGGGGTCTCCGCTGCCAACCAGGCTTCATACTCACAGCTTCACGCAGTGGGCCTATCAGGGCTTCTTTATTAGGGACACCCCTGCTGACTCTTCCTGGCCTCTTGGCTCTCTGAAACCGTGGAGGAAGAGCTGATGACCCCTTCACTCTTGAAAACTTCATGTCTCTAAAGCCAGCACCACGTGAATTGAAATTGCTGATATCTGGCTGCAAGTTTGGGCCAGACCCTGGCCCATTTCCACCACATTTTGCTACTTTTCTATGCCGGACTTGCTGGAGGGGAGCTGGGTGTGGTCTTGCCCTGAAGGTACTGATTCTTTTGTTTATTGTAAAATCTCGAAGCCCTTCCTTAATCTTTAAACTCCTTATCAAAAGGAAACTCTCCTTCACAAGCCTTGGCCCCACCTTTAATCTTCTAGTGCAGTTTTCAGATCCAACCTCTCCTTCACATGCCTTGGCCCCAATTTAATCTTCCTAGTGCATTTTTCAGATCCAACCTCTCCTTCCCACATGCCTTGGCCCACCTTTAATCTTCCTAGTGCAGTTATCAGAGCCAAACTGTACTTTTGCATTTCTTTCTTTTCGCTCCATCTGCTCTTTTTCACTGTAGATCTGTATAATATTCACCATTAAAAGCCACGCCACCATTTCTACATTAGGCTGTCTTGAAATATCCTCCGCCAAAGACATCAGTCCATTGCTTTTCAACTTAGCATCAGGCACAAGCATCTGGGCTGTGGGCAAACTGCTGCACCAGATCTTTATCAAAATATCCTGGTTGCTGCCTAAGTCTTTATTTTTCCCTGGGACCACATCTTTTGCAGCCATGCTTTCTTCCAGGCCTCCACTAGAATGGCCCTTTAAGCTCTGCTTATAATATAGTCAACAGCCTTTCCAGCCCAAAGTTCCAAAGTCTTCCCACACTTCTCCAAACATACACATGGTCAGGTTCTTCACAGGAACAACCCCACTCCTGGTACCTAAAATGTATTAGTCAGTTTTCTGTTGCTGTGATAAAAAAACAGACCAAAGAAACTTATAAAGGAAGAGTATTTGAGCTTACGATTGGCGGTTCCAGGAATTAGTCCATTGTGGCGGGAAGGCGTGGTGGGCTGGATCTGGAGCAGCAAAACCCGAGGGTTACATCTCGCAAAGAGGACAGGGAGGCAGAGAGGAGCACTCACTAAGCCTGCCCCCAGCAATGCACTTCCTCCTAGCATGGCCACAACCCTCCAAGACCTCCAAAAACAGCGCCACAAACTGGAGGCAAATGTCTGAATACCTAGAGGCCTATGGGGGAACACCATCCAAACCCCAGCACAGACAAAGACAAGTTCAATAAACTTCCAGCTGGTTGACCCTTACTCGACCCGTTAGAATTTAAATTACATCATCCTAGCACAGAATCATCTGATTAGTGCCGTTGACAGAATCTAGAATCACTTGGGTGAGAGGGCGTCCAGGGGAACTATTCCGGTTTAATTGATGTGGGAACCTGTGCTGGGTGTGGGCAGGAGATCCTGGTCTGTAGAAAAGGAGGAAAGCAAGCTGAGCAGGCATTCTTAGCTCCCAGCTTCCTGACTGGAGATGTTACCAGCAGCTTCGAGCTCTGCTGCCAGACTTCCCCACCACGACAGATTGCCTGAAACTGTGAGCGGAAAATAAACCCTTTCTCCCTCATATTGCCTGTCAGGGTATTTTTATTTTATTATTTTATTATTATTTATTTATATTTTATGTGTATGAATGTACTGTCTGCATGCAGCTTTGTGCACCCGTGTTGGGCAATGCCTCGGAGGTCAGAAGAAGGTGTCAGATTCCCCTGGAACGGAGCTAAAGACAGTTCTCGGGCCGCCAATATGGGTGCTGGGGATCAAACCAGGTCCTCTGCAAGAGCATTGGCACCATACCGCAGGCCATCTCTCCAGCCCCATCAGGGTTTGTAGTCACAGCTAAAAAGGAAAGGACTGACAGCCCAGGCGTGGTGGTGCAACCTTTAATCCTAGCACTTGGGAGGCAGAGGCAGGTGGACCTTTGTGAGTTCAAGGCCAGCCTGGTCTACAGAGTGAGTTCCAGGACAGCTGGGGCTACAGGGAGACCCTGTCTCGAAAAGACCAAAAAAAAAAAAAAGAAACTAAGACAGCTGTGTTTACTTTTTACATTAACAGGAAGCAAACAAACATGATCACTTTCTTCTGAGGAACAAAGATTCCCCTGCACTTAAAGGCTGGGGACATATACACAATGGAGTATTATTTGGCCATAAAAAGAATGAAATCCTGTTGTATGTACCAACATACGAAGATGGTTATCACTGTACTAAGTGAAAAGCCAAAGACAGGTGCTCCATGAACTCGATCAGCAGCAAGGAGACAGTGGCCACGAGAGGGGGTAAAGGGTGACAGGCAAGAGACAGGCTGCGAAATGAGCACTGAAAGTCCCACAGGGAAGTCCTAGTGTTCTACAGTTCAGTGGGTAGGGGGTGACCAGAGTTCACAGCAACATATATTTTATAAAGGAATAAGAGTTTGAAGGTTTTCAAGAAAAAGAAATAAAACTGGAGAGATGACTCAGTGGTTAAGAGCACTAGCTGCTCTTGTAGAGGACCCAGGTTCGGTTCCCAGCACCCACATGGCAGCTAATAACTGTCAGTAACTCCAGTTCCAGGGCACCCAACAACCTCTTCTGACCTCTGTGGGCATTGCACACATGGTTGTATTTATATACATTCAGGCAAAACCCTTAGAACAATTTTTTAAAATTATCACATTATCCCTTAGAAATATGTACAGTTATTTTAGGTCAAAAATAAAAGATTTCCTTTTAATTATTTGTGTGTGTGCATGTGCATGCCATGCTACACATGTGGAGGTCATAGGATAGCCTGTGGGCGTTGGTTCTCTCCTTCTACCATGTGGGTCCTAGGGATTGAAGTCAGGTCATCAGTCTCAGCAGCAAGTACCTTTACCCATTGAGCCATCTCACTGGCTGAAAAACATGAAACTTTAGAACTATAGAACCTAAAAACCAAGGGTCTAGTCCAGTTGACAGAGTGCTTGCCCAGCTTACATGAAGCCCTGGTTTTGATTCCCAGCACTACATAAACTGGATGTGACAGGCCTGTAATCTCAGTACCAGGGAGGAGGGGCCAGGGGATCCATTCAGGGTCATCCTCACTATGTAGCAAGTTCCAGACCAGTCTGGGCTACATGAGACCCTGTCTCAAAACGAGACAAATGGGGGCTGGAGAGGTGGCTCAGTGGTTAAGAGCATTGGCTCTCTTGTAGAGGACTTGGGTTCAGTTTCTAACACCCATGTGGTGGCTAACAGCCATCCATTAATTCCAGTTTCAGGGGATCTGACCCCCTCTGTGACATCTGCAGGCATGGGTATATTTACATACCTGAAGGCAATACCTTCATACACAAAAAAGTACAAATAAAAAAGACAGACAGATAAAGCAGTCATTAAGGGTAATGACTGGAATTCAAATACTTAGAGCTCATGTAAAGCCAGATGTGCTAGTGTACACATCTGTAACCCCAGCATGCTTACAGTGAAATGGAAGGCAGACAGGAGAACCCCTGGAAGCTTTTGGGTCAACTAGCAGCACGAACTGACAGCGCCTACCTCAAACAATGGCAGACAAGGATTAACACTGAGGTTGACCTCTGACTTCCATGCACCATGGCATGTGTGTGCCCCACACAGATGGAGGGGGCGGGGAGAGAGACAAAATAAAAGCAGCTGAGGCCCAAGTTATCACTCTCTCAGAATCAGACAGACAGCAAGAGTCTCCCTGCTCCTCTCCTGAATTGCTCTCACTAGGAACTGTTACAGTCAGACATCCACTGTGGGGAATAAATGTCCTCACCTTGTTTTTCTTGATACTGGGGGTTGAATTTAGGGCTTTATGAATGCTAGGTAAGCACTTCGTCATTATGCTCTATCCTAAGCCCTCTTTTGCCTGCAAAATGTCATTTTACTAAGTTGTTTTTGGCCTTGAACTCACTGTATAACCCAGTCCAGCCTTAATGATTCTTCTGCCTCAGCCTGCAGGTAGCTGGTACTATAGTCCCACCCCACAGGCCAGGCCCTTCTTTAGTCTCTAATGAAAGCATATAAGCTACCTATCAGGGATTCTTTACCATTTACAATGTAACATCTAACCACAAATGCTGAAGAAAGTTTAAAAGAACTTCTAGGAAGGAATTGCTGAAAAACAAAATTCCATACACCAATTGGAGTATAGTAAAGAGATACAGAATCAAGAGATTTGCCCTAATGGTCACAGCTGGATTATATTCCTGTTAATGCAAATGACTAACAGGAGACAAAGCTTTCTTGCAAAAACTCCAATGAAGTTACAAACTCTCACTTCAAAGAGGTGTCCACTTCAAATTGGGCCTTGCCTGGAGACCTCTCTCCACCTCAGCCAGGTGGCAGGCCAATAACAAATCATGTTAACACCAGCTACTCTTTAAATGACACAGTGAAACAGGCACTAAACTAAAAACCTTGCTTTTCCATCTTAAAGCTCCTGACACTAAACTAAAAACCTTGCTTTTCCATCTTAAAGCTCCTGACACTAAACTAAAAACCTTGCTTTTCCATCTTAAAGCTCCTGAGCTTGTATCAAGAAAACATTAGGCAAATCCTAAATCAGGGCTGGGGAGATGGCTCAGGGGGTAAAGGCACTTGTCAAGCAGGGCTCATGAGCTAAGTTCAGTCCCCAAACTCTACACAAGACCAGATTCAGGGGCTGGAGATATGGCTCAGCTGGTGAGGGCACTGGCTGCTCTTGCACAGGCCCTGGGTGGCTTCTCAGCTCCCATATGATGGCTAACAATCATATGTAACTCCTGTTCCCAGAAGGTTCAGTGACCTCTTCTGGCCTCCTTGGGCACTGTATGACATTGGTGCACTTAACATACATGCAGGTAAAACAGATCAATGTTATGTGTTTAATCTACGAGTTCATGTAGTTGCCTTTTGCTTTAAAAAAAAAAAAAAGGTTTGTGCATTTAACTGATTTTAATCAAATTTAGACTGCCCCCCTTTGGCACTCGCCATAGCCCCCCTCCCCCGGATTTCATGCACCCTGTCATATATGTTAAGTCCTATTCTATCCAGTCAAGCATTTGTACCTGGATGTCCCTTAGTATAAAACGTTAAAAAATGTAGTGGCGCACATCTGGAATCCCAATACTCCTACAGCAAGGGAGGTAGACAGGAGAATCGGCCAGTTCACATTCACAGCCCAGTGGCGGTAGAAACCCTGTCTCAAAGCAAGGTTGGAAGAGACAAAAGTTGTCCTCTGCCCTCCACGTGTGTCTGGGCATATGCACACACAATAGCTTTTAAAAATCCGAAATCAGGGGCTGGAGAGATGGCCTAGCAGTTAAGAGCACCAACTGCTCTTACAGAGGACCCGGGTTCGATCCCCAGCACCCACATGGCGGCTAAGAACCGTCTGTAACTCCAATTCCAGGAGAACTCCAGTTCCAGGGGAATCCGACACCCTCTTCTGACCTCCGCGGCATTGCACGGCACGGGTGCACAAACCTACATGCAGACAGTACATTCATACACATAAATAAATAACATAAAATAAAAAATTAAAAAAAAATTAAAAATCCCAAATCAAGGGGCAACATGCAGACTGTTTAATACTGCTCAAAGCAGTCCAGGTCATCAAAATGGAAAGCTGAAGAAATGGACACAGTCCAAAAGAGCCTGAAGTGAGAAAGGATATTCAGTTACCACCAAGGAAACAGGAACAAGCTTGGGATCTCAGCTAACAGTGTCAACTAGAATTATGCAATTTGAATAGAATACCACAACACAAAGTGCTAGCCACTAGACAATCACGGCCAATAACAGAACATCAATACAGATGTGATGCAGTTTGTGGAAACCAAAATCTTCATTTTTTCTATGAACCTAAAATTGCCTGTTTAGGACTTTTCTTGTCATTTTTGGAGAAGAGTCTCTCTTTGGCCCAGGCTGGTCTCACTTGTGGCAATCCTCCTGCTTCAGCCTCCCTAGTGCTGGGATCACAAATTTGAGTCACCACACCTAGCCTACTTAGAACTTTTAAAAATTAGTTTTTGCTGCCTGACATGGGTGTGCTTACTTACTTATATACATGCAGGCAATAGTCATACACATAAATTTAAAGAGGCTGGAAAGATGGCTCAGTGGTTAAGAGCACTGGCTGGTCTTGCAGAGGACCTGAGTTCGATTCCCAGCACCCACATGGCAGCTAATAACTGTCCTTAATTCTAGTTCCAGATCTGATGCCCTTGTTCTGACCTCCCCAGGCACTGTGACACAGGTGCACTTACACACATGCAGGCAATACACGTATACACACAAAAAATAGTATTTTAAAAATTGTTTACATAATATGAATGCATAGAAATGAAAAGTCTGGATATACACTAAACCAACATTCTATGTATGGTTATTTTCTCACAGCAGTCTGAGATTAGGGTGTGAGGGGAAAATAAAGAAAATGAGAACCAATTAAGGTTTATCTCTTATCAGCAGAAAAGTTTTATTCCTTTTAATGACAAACCACATCCAAAGCCTTAAACTTACAGACATAAACCAAAGAGGCCATAGATATTAAGGTATGAGACACAGTGGGCAAAAAGGCTTCGCATCTGAAGCTCACACTGGTGTGGCCAGGTGACACTCAGCTCCTAGTGTCGGGGCAGGGGCTGGGGGGCTGCAGAATGGAAGGAGAATGCGGTGATTACAAGTGCTGAGGCTGCAGACCTAGGGTGGAGCTGCGCAGTTCTGCCCTGGGGAAGGGAAGGGGAGCAGCCGGCTCTCCCCCAGGACTTAGGCTGCTTTGCAGAGGGCCACAGCAGAGAAGCGGACCTCTCCCTGCTCACGCTCGGTGAATTCTCTGCAGACCTTGGCGGCATCCTGAAAAGTAGATGGCATTGTCTCTAGAGAGAACTCACTGGAAACCAAGTCTTAAAGAGAAAGTACTTCCAAGGCCATTCAAGCAGCATTTACTCTCAGCTTTAAGAGATCCAGGTAGGAGGGGGAAAAAACCAAGTGCTGCTGCCTCTGCACAGCACAGGGCTGACTCTGTACTTCTGGCAATGGTTCTGTGTTCCTGTGGCACGTGCATGGTCTGGCATAATCTGGCTCACTAATGCTGTGAGGGGAATTGTGATATCCCAAAGTCAGGTCCCATATATATATACATATATATATACATATATATACATATATATATATATAAAGGTCCCTGTCTACAGTGGCTAAGAATCTCGGTTCTGGCATTAAATTCACTAAAACCTTGGGTATTAATCTCTCTGACCTGGTTCCTTATCTATGAGATGGGCAGGAATCTCACCTGCATCATTAAAGGGATTCAATATTAGACAATACAAATCAGGAAGGGTGTCATTTAGCCCAGGAGTCAGCAAATTGCTGCCTGCAGGGCAAACCCAGCCTCTTGCCAGCTTCGTGGGCCAAGCTACATGCACTCAGTTAGGTACCGTCTACCAGCTCTGGAGCTGCAGAAGCCACGCTGGACGTGCCGACAGAGCCACACACCGCACATAGCCAGAACACGTTCTATCTGGCTCCTCACAAAAACACTTTGCTGAGCCCTATTGTGTGCATACCAAACACTGAGAAAAGATCAGCTGCTGTTACTCTGCAGATAAAGTAGTTCTACCTCAGTATTTGCATTTCATCATAAGTAAGCAAACTTCCTGTGGAACAGCATAATGATTCTATTCTAGAGACTCATTTTTAGGTTGAAAAGGTCTAGATCAGTTCAGAATTGAGTTTTCAGTTGTAACTTCTAGCGAGACAACTATACAGTGGTCTTGAATCTTAAGGTTTTCATTTTTACTCCCCCAAGATGATATTTTCAGTTTTCACCATGTGTTATGTGCTGGGGTGGTGCATGTGACTGAAGTGCCCACAGAAGGCAGAAGAGGGTGCTGGATCCCCGGAGCTGGAATTACAGGTGGGTGTGAGCTGCCCCACCCCCCACGTGGGTGCTGGGACCTGAACTCTGCAAAAGCAGGAGAAGCTCTTAACTGCTAAGCCATCTCTCTTGCAAGTGATCCTGACTCTTAGTCACTTTGAACATGCTCTCACTCTTCTCTCCTCCATCAGCAGACCATGTGGGAATAAAAAAAATTGAGTTTACCTAGACAAAATTTGTATATACCTATCAAGGCTGGCCCATATTTAGGAGCCTCAGAGGACTTGGGAGAGTGGGGGACACTGGTACTCCGCTCTTCAGTGATAGTGTAACTTGACCAGAGAGCAGCAGCTACTTTAATCCTGTAAGAAAGCCCAAGCAATGGCTCTCCAGCTAATTCTAACCGTGGACTAAAGGGCACACTTGAGAGATTAGCAAGGGCTTCTTTGAAGGCTCCCATTCGAAACCACCTGCCTTAAAACGAAGCAGGTAGAATTACTAAGGTGATTTTTAAGCCTTAAAGGATGCTACTAACAATGACAACTGATCCTAGCACCCTGACTGTCAGCACAGTACACAAGGACACTGAGTAAAGCCTGGCTGTGGTGTGGAGAAGCCCGTTCCAGGGATTACCTGCAGCAGAGAGTCCTCTGAACTGGTGCCATGGTTCACTGGAAAAGGCATTCGTCCATCTAGAACAAACAAGCCAGGCATGTCAACTTCCCCTGTACATTCTCAGGATATAACTGCCCAACCAAGAAAGTTTTTTTTTTTTTATGTGTATGAGTGTACTGTCTGCATGTAGATTGGTGCACCCATGTCGTGTGATGCCACAGAGGTCAGAAGAGGGTGTCTGATTCCCCTGGAACTGGAGATAAAGACGGTTCTTAGTCATCATGTGGGTGCTGGGAATTGAACCCGGGTCCTCTGCAAGAGCAGTCGGTGCTCTTAACCACTGAGCCATCTCTCCAGCCCCCCAAGAAAGATTTTTAGATTCTTCCAAATACTGTTATCATTCCCAACAAAGACAAGCTTGGTCATGAAGCAACAGGCTCCAATGAGGCTCAAGTGTTCTACGCAGCCTCCAGTCAATTCTAGTCTACATTTGAGGAGATCATAATAGACCCAATGCAGTTAACCCCCAAGTCTTAGGAAGAACTGAGCAAAAGCTAGAGGCAATCTCTGGGATTCAGGAAAGAGTGATTTGAGGTTACAATGGCCATTCAGTGACTATTAATTGATCCCAAGTCTCCTTTGCTCTTGGTAGTCTGTAAGTCTAAATTTCAGATGACACAGGAAGTTGCTCTCCATTAATATTAAAAGGATGAATTTTTACAAGATGGAGGTCCTTTTTATTGCTACAAATAGAAATAATGCCCAAGAGATTCCAATTCATTTTACACAAGCAAGGTCTAATCAGGCATTGATCTGTGTGAAATGGATATTAAAAGACAGTACAAGGGAAGAGGGGAGAGCGATATGATGTACCCCCTTTACTGGTCTGTCACTGAAACCATTCACAGGGTATCTCAGTTGCCTGAGGTCCCTCAGGGTGAAAGAGTCTAAGTGCCCAAGTAGCAATATAGTGTTCTGCCTTCAAAAATCACAGTATATCCTCTGCCAGAATATTACACACTAATACTAGAAGAGAGATTGAAGTTTAAAGAATGCATGAAGTCACAGTGGATTCCAAAATGGGAGTTGATACATACCAAGTTCATAGAGGTGGCCATCCACATTGTTAAACAGAATAAAATGAAAATTCACATTGTCATCTACCTGAAAGAGTCAAGAGAATTTCTTTTGAAAAAATAAGGTGTAAGATGAACTTGTTAGAAGAATCTTCCAATCTAAGTGGAACAGCTTGTATTAAAACCAAAATTACACCTGACATTTCACATACTCCCCGAGGCCCTATTCCACATCTACGCAGGGAGAACTGGGATGGTTAAGGAGCTCCATGGGTGCTACTAACATGAGTTTTTTAAAGAATACTTTATGTGTATGAGTGTATTGCCTGCATGTGTAAGGGCACCTGTGTTGTGCAATGCCCCCAGATAGCAGAAGGGGGAATCAGATCACCTGGAACTGGAGTTACAGATGGTTATCAGCTGCCATGTGGGTGCTAGGAATCAAATTCAGGTCCTTGGCAAGAGCAACAAGTTTTCTTAACCGATGAGCCATCTCTCTAGCCCCAACTGCATGCTTTTTATTGAGGAAATTGGGCTTAGAGAGGGGATCTTGCCCAAGGTCTAGAAAGTAGCAGGGCCAACTGTGGCTACACAGCCCTGACTTGTAAAATACAGCAGCTGACCTGAGGTTCTGTTCACATTATGGCTTATTTGGTGCTGGAGACAGAACCAGGGGCTCTCCCATTGACCTAATGGCCAATTTGATTAGATGAGTGTGAGCATTATGTGGGGAGGATCATCTGGTGTCAGAGACTTGGTGGGCAATGCTTGCTTGTCACTACATCCCAATTAGATTCCTGCAAATATTCTAGTGGAAACACAGAGGGCACCTGGGCAGCCTGGCTAAGGGGTGTATTTGCATTTACCCGACACTGGCCTTCCTGGGCCACAGCATCATGGGCTGCCTGGATGGCCTGCAGGAAAGAGAAAGCAATTAGCACAAAGCCTCCTGAGTTACTAGAAAGCAACACTCTGAAAGATCTCTCTACCTCATTCTTTTCAAAGCATTTTGCTCTGTCTTCAGGGGACATCTTCTCCGTTTCAGAAAGAAACTGTTTCAGGACTGATCCATCCTCTTTAAAAAAGAAAAAAAAAAAAAAGGGCACATGTTAATACAGATAACACAACGTAAATGGGGCCACACTCATGTCCACTTAAGCCTCTGTGAGGCTGGTCCCATGAATCACCTGAATCTTTACTATGGCCTCCAGGAATGTAGACAAACTGCCCCCTTCCCTAGCCTCTTCTCAACCCCTCCTTTTCAGCTGCGTTCAAGCCAGGCAGGCTGCTCTATCCCTCCAGTGCCCAAGTTCTTTCTTTACTTGGTCCCCGATACCTCACCTCTCATCTCACTCATTTCTCAAATCTCATGTTCTTAAGCTCTCCTATCTGGATTATATTTGTGGGACTTTTACTGCAATAAAACACAGCCTGCCTGCCTCGTCTGCTGCATCTCATAACTTAATTCGAGATCTAGTCTATAGATGATGCTAAAGAAACATTCTAATCTAGTAACAGTTCCCAAACCCAGGGTTTGTTTTTTTTTTTACTTCAGAATAGAAAATGGAATCTGTAATATTAGCACAAAGGGCTCAGAGACCACTGCTGGTGAGTGCTGAGTGCTGAGTGCTGAGTGCTGCTACTGCTCAGACTGGTGACTGCAGAAGGTCACGATGGCCTGGCTATAGCAAGAGACACTTGTATTTCAAAAGACCTTGGCTTCGAATGACAGCTCTAGATTTAACAAACGCGGTTAATACAGATCATTTCAAAATCTGTATGGGCTCGGGGTACGCCTCCATGGGACAGAGCTTACCCAGCCCTGGATTTGATTCCCATCGCTGAGAGGAGGAAGGGGGAAAGGGAGGGAGAGAGGGACGGGAGAGAAGAGGGAGAGGGTGAGGGAAATAGAAAACAAATGTGGAAGTGATGGGAATCCTCTCAACTCCTTGAAAATGGCTGAGTCATGGGCTTTGCAGGTAAATGGATGGAGCTAGAAGATATCATACTAAGTGAAATAATACAGTCCCAGAAAAACAAATGACGAATGGTATCCCTCATCTGGATGCTAGCACTAGTTACCTAATTGTATAGCAAACTGAGCAACGTTAATGTGATCTGAAAACAACTGTGCTCTTATATTGTGAACCCCTTAAAAAATAAAAATTTAAAAAAAAATGAGTGCTGGTAAAAAAACAAACAAAAGAAAATGGCCGAGTCAAATTACCTCTTGAACCACAGCTTTACCATGGTTACAAAATATAGTTACCCTGATCTCAGAAAAGCAGGACTCTTGATAAAGTGAGATTTACAGAAGAAACAACAAGAACCAGGCTACAGATTCATCACATCAGTATGTGAAGCAGCAACTTCTAGACCTGGAGAGTTATGGCCATACAAGCACCTCAATTTCAAAGTATACCAAAAGTTGTGTCCAAGTGAAAATACATTTATGTAACAAATTATATATATAGTGTGTGTATTATGTAGTGCCACTGTGGATTGAACCCAGGACCTTTCGATGTTAGACAAATACTTTACCACTGAGCTATATCTCTAACTCCCCCCATTTTTTTTTTTTTTAAAGAGCTGTTATTTTTTATGTGTATGAGTGTACTGTCTGCATGTAGGTTGGTGCACCCGTCATGCAATGCCTCGGAGGTCAGAAGAGGGCGTCGGATTCCCCTGGAACTGGAGTTAAAGATGGTGGTGCCATGTGGGTGCTCTTAACCGCTGAGCCATCTCTCCAGCACTCCTCCCCCAGTTGTTTTAAGACAGTCTCACAATATTGTCCAAGCTGGCCTGGGCTACCTAGGTTTAAGTGAACCTCACACCTCAGCCTCTGGGGTAGCTGGGACCACAAGTACACAGCACTGCTCGAGCTCAACATGTGACCTACAGAAGCAACAGTGCTGAGGTTACTCGATTTGTAGACTTCTAAGTCAGGAGTTGATAATTCTAGTCATCCACTGTAGTCTTCTTGGAACACAACCACATTTATTGGCTTCCTGCTAGGCTCTGACACCTTTTCAGGTACAAAGTCAGAGCTTCGTGGCTCTCAAAGCCTGAAAGATTTACTCTCTAGTCTCTGAAGAGGGTTTGTGATGCTCAGCCTTAATCACACAATTTCTGTGATTTTAACTTATTTTCTTGCTGTCCCTTGTGCCTCTGACAAGCTTCAGTGCTCAGATCCATTTCTTTCCTCTTATTCTGCTTTGACGGGAGGAAGGCTGCCCCTGCCCCCAAGACTTGACTTTGCACTCAGCTGCATCCTTCGTGGTTTCAACCTGTTTTCCTGAACAAACTTCCACACCACCTCAGTCAGCTGCTCTAAGCTGTTCTAGTCTTCTATGGATCAGAAGACACAAAACCATTAAAGATAGACCCTATTGGTTCATATTTTCTGGGCACCTTTAATCCCAGCACTTGGGAAGCAAAGGCAGGCAGATCTCTGAGTCTGAGTCTTCATACCCAGTTCCAGGCCTGCCAGTGGCACTATGAGACCCTGTCTCCAAACAGCAAGTAATTACCCAGCAGGGGACTGACAACCCGAAAGATGGCTCAGCAGCTAAGGGTGTTTGCTGTACAAGCCCGAGGACTTGAGTTTAGTCCCCAGAACTCATGTCAAGCACCAAGGACAGAACTGAATTGTACTGTGACCTCCATACGTGCACTGTGGCACCCACCCGCCCCTGCCAGGAAGAAATGCAAGTTTAAATCCTAGCAAGTGACCCAACTCTTAAGCCACACCTACCGAAGTCCAGCTTGTCTTGATTATTGGCCACTGCGTGAATCAGCCCAATGGTACCACACGAGTTGCCAATGGTCTGCTTCATGAAGTACACTTTAGGACTAATTTCTTGTCCCTTCAGCTCCTCAATTTGTTTTTTCCTGTAGTTCTCATGCTGTTAATGGAAAGAAAAAAAATTCCCACATCTCAAAATGAAAATGCAAAGAACTAAACAGATGGCAGCACAGCGAGTTCTAGCACCCCCAACAGAAACAGTGGGATGTGTGACCAGGAGCCATGGTTCAGGATGCTAGCCAATGCCCAGAGAACAGCCTGTCTGCCTCCACACCCAGACAGGCCACAGGGTTCCACCCTGATGCTGCAGTGCAGGCTTTGCCTTGGATGCTGCCCAAGGCTGTCAAGACATCGCAGCAACCTTTAGCTGGAGATGGTGTCATGAAATCTGGAAACAGCTCCATCAGGATTTTCTCCCCAACAACATGAACAATGATCATTTCATATAGCCATTCTAATTAAGCTTTGATAAGTGTAATACCCAACAGTAACACAAACTGATGTCTATTTCTCAGTAAGCAGACCATTCCTTTCCATGTAGGTATTTTTCAAAAACCAAACAAGCTTTAACTGTTGAAAAGAGCAAATGAGGGGCTGGAGAGATGGCCTAGCGGTTAAGAGCGCCGACTGCTCTTGCAGAGGACCCGGGTTCGATCCCCAGCACCCACATGGCGGCCGAGAGCCGTCTGAAACTCCAATTCCAGGAGAACTCCAGTTCCAGGGGAGTCCGACACAGTCTTCTGACCTCCGCAGCGTTGCACGTCACGGGTGCACAGACTTGCATGCAGACAATACATTCGTACACATACGGAAATAAATAAAATTTAAAAAATTAAAAAAAAAATTTTAAAAAGAAAAGAGCAAATAAAAGACAGAACTTCCTCTCCTTTTCTGTTTTTAGAAAGGAAAGGCAACTGGCATAAGGGTTGGGCTGTGATTTTATAAAAAAAATTTTTTTCATCCTGTGAAAGAAGACAGGGCATTGGTTTATCCTGCTGATTATGCAGGAGACAGTTTAACCAGAAGACAGATTAGCAAATAGCAGGGGAGGCAGAGTATGCTATATAAATGGGATTCCCTCAAGCCATCTGCCAGCTTCTTGTACAGTGACTCAGGAGCCTGTCTATTCCTTCCACTACTGAGTTGAAAAGAACTAAGAAGCTAGGGACAGTCAGTTGAAAGCAGGGGGCTACTGCTACAGAAATGCTTATCTGTCAGGCCCAACATAATGCACCCAGCACATGAACAAGCACAGGTCCAATTCTAGTAGCCTTGCATTAGTCCACATAAAAAATGAGGTGAATGACTCTGTGGCACTATCAAAGGCCTCATAAGATCGATTTAAACCCCAATTAGGATGTTCTTGCTTCCTAGTGACAGGTAAGGGTTTTTACCTTTTAAGGCTAATCATCTACAACTGTAAAAAAGGCTAGGCCCCACCCTTCTGGGTTGTTTGAGCTCTTGCATGGAGATACTTCTGTAACTATTTCACCATCACAAAAATGAATGTTTTAAAAGCAGTTCCTTTAGGATTTCCTAACATGCCCTTAGTCAGGATTAGATGGTCTCTAAATTAGCTCCACTTTACAAATCGCTTCAGTGTTTGACCCAGTAGATACACCAGGCAGGATAGGAGTTCAATAAATTCGACAGGCAAAACAGCAGGCTTCTAAACTGGAACATTCTCCAAAAAGATCCATTTGAGCCTGTAAGATGAAACCAGTGAGCTGTTCACAATAAACAGGCTGCACCACTGCCTCACTGAGGCCTTGCCTGAGCTCTGCTCAAAACCTCCAAGTCATCATGGTTCCTGAGAAGAGCGGCTCCAATGGGAGGAGAGGCTGCGTTTATTTGGTCAAGGAAACCAATCTGGCATGCAATGATTTGCAATTTCACCTGGAAAGGCTTTGGCAATAAAAACTTGTCACTGGGATTTATCCAAAGAGCTGTACTACATGACTTAACCCACAGCAGACTATTCACTAGGAAAAAAGCCTGGAACTTCCCAAACAGCTTAGTTTAGGCAAAGGATGCTTTTCGAACATCTGCCCTTAGGCTGGTATTTAACTTCACCCTGTATAGATTAATCCCCTAAATTAATGCCAAGTTTTGCCAATTTCAGCCCTTCCCAGTCAGCAGCCAACTGAGGGCAATAGAAACAGGCAATGCCATGCTGATCACTGAGGCTCCATATAGACAAGACCAAATGAATCCCAGCTGGCACGTTTTATATCTGATGCTGTCTGTGGGGTTTATTCACCCCTGCACAGATGAAGGAAGAATACCATTGAAGAAACATAACAAGATGTTTCCAAGACTGCTAATGCAAGACCTACTTCACCCTGCTACAAGGTCAAGAGGTAGAGAGAGCTGCAAAGATCCTGTGCACCAATGATTCAGCTTCCAAAAGCACCTTCAAGAGCACCCAGTTGTGAAAAGGGGGGCAAACAATCCTGAGTCCACCAAAAATGCAGGTAGAGTAAGTGAACAATTTCCTTTGGGCAAGCCAGGACCCCCTTCATTTACAGCTAGATGAGGGTCTGAGAAGCAAATAATGGGCTGAGGGGTCACAGCCCTTAAGGGTCGCCTTTTTATGTGTATGAGTGTACTGTCTGCATGTAGGTTGGTGCACCCGTCATGCAATGCCTCGGAGGTCAGAAGAGGGCGTCGGATTCCCCTGGAACTGGAGTTAAAGACGGTGGTGCCATGTGGGTGCTCTTACCGCTGAGCCATCTCTCCAGCACCCCTCCCCCAGTTGTTTTAAGACAGTCTCACAATGAAAAACCTAATTTGAAGAGAAAGTGAGAGTCGTTTCTCTGGGGAACTGGGATTATAGAATTCCAAACAGTGGGCTGCTTCTCCAAATTTAAGACTACGAGGCAACAAGCGTCATGACAGTAGAAGCAAATATGAATAGGTACCAGGGAAAATGGAACCTCCCACCCTAGGAGGTAGGGTCCTTTTCTACCCTGCAGGAAAGGGGGCCAGCATCAAGCGGAATTCACTGCGCCACACGGTACATCATCTAAGACCCGCCCATCTCGGACCTCACCCTACCTGGGCTGTGAGGGGAAACAGCAGCAGCAGCGCGCAGGCAGGCGATGGCAAGGACCCCAGAGTCTCCTCCTCCAGGCCCAGCACGTCAGCGAAGCGCCACTGGCCGGCGACCCCCAGCCTGGCCAGCACCTGCAGAGACCAGACAGGGCAGCCGGGCGCCAGAGGCCAGACGAGTGATTGACACCTGCCAGGAGGCGGGGCCGGCACGAGGCTCCCGCGTTCCCAACCGAGACTGGGCGGAGCCTCTGCGCCGCCCCACCCTGCACGCCGCGCAGTGACACAGCACAAAGCGCGGCCCACACGTGGCTCGCTCGCGCGAAGCCGCGGACTAGAGTCCCCGCCGCGGTGGCCACGCCCTCAGCTGGGCCCGTCACCTGCTCCCATCCTGGCGCATCCTCCTCCACCTCCCCAGGCCCCACGTCCCACAGTCACCCCACACCCGCAAAGCACGCAGGGACCGGGAGAACGCCCAGCCGCGCGCCCCGGCCCCGCCACCTCAAACTGCGCAGGGCGCGGCCGGCGAGGCGTCTCCGCCACGATGCTCCCGAGGGAAGGGGACAGAGGCTGGGCGACGCATCACTCACTTTGTTCAGCATCTGAAAGGCAAATGCAAAGAGAAGAAGAAAAAAAAAAAAGGAAAAAGTCAGGAATCCACCCAGTCCAGCTCTCCGGCCGGAGCTGAGCCTCCAGCCCTGAGCTCCGGGGGCGGCAGGGCAGTGGCGCTCACCTCAGGGTTGATCTCCATCGGCTTCAGCTGCATCTTGGCGTACCGCAGGAACAGCCGCAACCTGGAGAAACGGAAAAACAGCCGCGGAGCCGCCCAGCCTGCAGCTATAAAGCCCTGGCCCGACGCACTGGGGATGCCAGCGCGGGGGAGGCGAGGGCAAAACCAAGCGGAGAAAGACTGCGGATCACAGGAGATTGCGCATGATCCCCCCCATGCACCGCACAGAGTGGTACGGCCGAGACCCCAAACCTTGCAGTCTCACTCGCCGGTGAGATAATCTGGTGGCTGTGGAGATGGATTTTGTTGGTGGGTGTTCCTTAAGTGTATGGAGCAGTCCTTTTGATGGCGCTTTTAATTTCGGGCGAAATTTCTGGAAACCCATCCTCTACCGTCCCAATTACTCCAAAGCTCGGGGGTCTCTGAAGCGTTGAGAAAAAGCACAAAATCAACAGGTATATGTATATATTTAATATGAATATAAATATTCGTCCCCCAAATCTCGGAGCAATTTCTGATTAACCTTAGACAGTCCGTCCTCCATGTTAAATCGAACCTAGGTCGAGGTTCGTTTTTAGTGGACTCCATAGAAGAAAAACCTGGCATAGTGCATTAATAAAGCTGATGTAATGTGACCCCAGGGAAGAATCGGTCGGTCTTGAAGCAGTACAGACTGTCACTGTAATACAAGACACAGAATACAGGAGATTTTGGAAGTAGATACAAGGGAAAGACAGGTAATTTTTAAGAGGCTGAAAATGCATTTTTTTTAAAGAATAGGAAAACCCTTTTTCAAAAAAAGTAGAAGATTTGAATAATAAAATTCTAGGTTCACAATATTGCCAACAAAGAAGAATAGAAAGAGCCGCTAAAGAAGCCACTGGTCTCGGGTGGGGATGTATTTTTCCAGCCAGCATATTCAAAAGATGGAGAGAAAAACCATATGCTGAGGAACGAATAGGAGGGACCAGATTGGTATCTTTTGTCAGGAGGGCTAAACACAGAATGAAGTGGAGCTTGCAGAGATACTAAGGAAGCAGGGATGTTGGGTATTTTAAAAATGAGCTCAAACAGATAATGAAAGAGTAGACATGCTCTTTAAGAGCCCACGGTTAGCAGGTGATGAAAGGGGGGAGCCAGCAATTTTGCTGTTGTTGTTTTAAAAAAATAGTTTCTGGTGGATGGATCCTCTGCCTGTGTCATCGGATTTCATCCTTAGGGGGTCCAGAGCCGATATTGTATTAGTGACATTTTACAAATCAGAATCTGAGGTTAAGAGAAGTTAATATGCATAATGCCACAAATGAAAAGTGAGGCTGGGAGTACACCCTGCCACATAGCTCTGCCAGAGCCGGGTCTCCATCCCAGATTCAGCAACCTGCTCCTTTGATTTTCTTCCCATTCTACTATTAGGGGAAAAAAATGACCTTCACACACAAATTCAGAGACAAGAGAATACTATTAAGAACTTAAATGGATGAAATGTTGTGGTATGTAAATCACACCCCATTGAAGCTGTTAAAGAAAAAAGGATCCAAGCCAGTGAATGTATAGCCCAAGAACACCTGGTTCCACTGCATGAAACTGTACTACGGCCAGAGACAAATTACAGTCCCAATTTACTTCATTTATTCACTCTACAAATAACTGCTTATGCATATACTACATGCTAGGCATTGAGCTTCTAATTGGGAATACTGAGATGAATTTGGAAACGAATATGAAAGCTTCCCCCATGCAGCTCCTATCCATGTAGTGTGGGAAGGAGCAGAGATCAGGACACCTTAGAGGAGGAAATGAAAAAGGCTCCAAAGGAAATGACGTTTGCCAAAGACTGATGAATAGGCAGAAGTCAGCAGTTGACATTGCCAAAGCTGCTATGTAGAGCAGTCATGAGGTCTCTGTGGAAGGTGCTCAGTCATTCAATCAACAAACAAATATGTGATGCATATATATGGTGTGGTGTGTGCCAGTGCACATGGGAGCAGTAGATTAAACAATTCTTTGCTTACAAGGAGATGCCAGAGTGGACAGGAACCTACCTTGTCCTGTGGGTAGGGGAGGTGAGGGGTGTGAATGAATGGGAATGCTGAACCGGCAGGCCAAGAGGTTTTAGACAGTCCTTTGCCAAGTTCTAGAACCCATAATTGTGACTAGTAGAAAAAAAATCTGTGATGCACACAAAACTGGTTATGCCAGCTGGCACTTAACCTGTTCTTTTGGCATTGCTGGCTGGATAGGCTGGTGGAACGTGCTGCCTGAGGTGTAGATGATTGGTTTTTACAATTGAGAGCTTATTTAATTGATTTTCCCTAAAATAGATAGGTAGGTAAGTAGGTAGATCATTTTTCCAAATGAAATCACACCAACAATGGTTTGACCCTGTCCTGTAGCATTTTATTGGAGTGGAGTTAGAGATTGCATGCCTACAAGTGAGTCTAAGCAACCCACCAGAATTGTTTATAAATATGAGTTAAAACTAAAATGATGAATTTGATAAGGGGTTTAGTGATGGTTCTATAACTTTAGGAACATGTGTAGACCTCTGTGTATCCGATACAGTACAGCTGATCTGTGTATTAACTGTTTTCCCAATTCTGTAGTTACAAAATTATGAACTGGAAAAATATGAAAGCGAATCACATTTTGGCTTAACAACTTAAAGTTAAATACACAGGCTGGGGATGGTAGAGCACACCTGTAATCTTAGCACTTGAGAGACTGAGACAGGAGAATCATAAGTTCAAGGCCATCCTGGGCTACATAGTGAATCCCAGCCCAGTCTGGGAAACTTAGCCATGCCATTATTTAATTGATTTAATACATAAAAATCAGAAGGAAAAACATTTTAGAAAAATTGATTAAACATGAATATAATACCTGACTTTGTGAGTAGTATGTGGAAAAACATTCAAATATTTTAAGCATTATAATTTTTTTTTTTTTATCTTTTAGAGACAGGGTCTCCCTGTAGTCCCAGCTGTCCTGGAACTCACTCTGTAGACCAGGCTGGCCTTGAACTCACAATGATCCGCCTGCCTCTGCCTCCCAAGTGCTAGGATTAAAGGCGTGTGCCACCATGCCCGGCACATAATTTGAATATAAAGCTAATGCAATGTGTGTCTCTACCAGGAGTAAGAAGTTCAATTTAATTTTTTTTTTTTTTGTATTTTTGAGGCAGCGTCTCCCTTTTAGTACCAGCTAGCCTGGAACTTGCTCTGTAGACTAGGCTGGCCTTGAACTCAGAGAGATCCACCTATCTCTACCTCCCAAGTGCTGGGATTAAAGGCTCGTGCCACCACACCCAACTAGAAGTTCAATTTAATTTTAATCAGAATAAGTTCTTGGTGCAGTGCCTTTAGAAAGTTTCCAAGTCCCCAGGAAAGACTAAATGCTATGATCGATTACTGATGTCTATCATGAACTAGGAAAAGATAACAAATTTGTTATACTTTGATTAGACTAAGATAATATTCACAATCTATTTAATGAGGGAAGGAAATTCCAGCCACTGAACTGACCAAATTAAAACTGATTGTAAAATAAAAACTGGATTGTGCCTGGCATATAATAAACATTCAATTAAATACTTTCCAGCTGAAACTTTAAAAATTATTCAAAAGACACCCTAAGGGGGCTAGAGAGATGGCTCAGAGGTTTAGAGTACTTAGTGCTCTTCCAATGGACCCGAGTTTGGTTCCCAGCACCCACATTAGGTGGCTCACAACTTGTAACTCCAACTCCAGGGATCTGATGCCCCCTCTGGCCTCTATGAGTATCCACATATGTATGACATCCACATTCACACAGACATATGCATATACATAACTAAAAATAAAATTTTACCAAAGAAAGACACCCCCCCCCAGAGCCTACAGAGAGAGAAAGCCAAAAAAATAAACAAAGATGGTTGAGAGAGTTAAGAATATATGATGTAAATAGAAAAGTCGGGTTTGGGTTTGCATGGGAAGGGAATAACAGGATACTATACTAAAACACATAAAGGGGGCTGGAGAGCTGGCTCAGTGGTTAAGAGCACTTGCTGCTCTTACAGAGGATCTAGGTTCCATTCCCAGCACCCACATGGTGGCTAACAACTGTCCATAACTCCAGTACCAAGGGATCCAACGCCTCTTCTGGCCTCTGCAGGTATTGCATCACACAGGTACACTTCCACATATGCAAACCACTCATACACATAAAATAAAAATAGAGTTTTAAAACATTTAAAGGAGAGAATCATTTTATGGTTGAAAGCCCAGGCATGATAGGGATCTATTTTAAATTATCTTCTGAGATAATTCTAACACTTCTAAACTAATTTGGCACAATGGACATATCATAAAATCCATGCATGTGGATTTTCAGTGCTTTCTAGTGGAGTTACATGTTTCTCTAGCCATCACCACGGGCCAGTTAAAACATTTCCTTTATATAGGCTGGGCATGGTGGCGCACGCCTTTAATCCTAGGGAGGCAGAGGCAGGCGGATCTTTGTGAGTTCAAGGCCAGCCTGGTCTACAGAGTGAGTTCCAGGACAGCTGGGCTACAGGGAGACCCTGTCTCGAAAAGCCAAAAAAAAAAAAAAAAAAAAAAAAACATTTTCCTTTATAATGGGTGTTCTCTCTTGCTTTTACAGCTAATTTCCTCTACCAGCCAACAAACCACCAATGGTATCTATTTGGGACAGTTCAATTACATGGATTAATACAATATATAATCTTTAATGTTTCCTTCTTTTGCCTCTTTCTGATGTTCATTCATGTCTTAGCATAAACCAAAAATCAATTATTTTTTTTATTCCTGACTAGTGTTCCATTCTACAGATACATCATATTTTGTTTTCTGTTGACTGGTTGATGGATGTTTGGTTTGCTTCCAGGTTTTTTCTAAATAGCATTACTGTGAATATTTCTATATATAAATCTTTATGTGGACAAATTTTAATTTCTAAAAATGAAAACGGGGGGGGTAGAGAGTTGGCTCAGCAGTTAAGAACATTGGTTGCTCTTGCAGAAGACCTGGGTTTGAATCCTAACACCTACATGAGAGCTAACAACCATCTGTAACTCCAGTTCCAGGGGCTCCCACACCCTCTTCTGGCCTCCAGGGACCCTGCATGACAGCAGTACACTTGCATACATGCAAACACAACACTCAAACACACAAAATAAAGATAATTTAAAAATGAAAGTGTTAGCTTGAGTGATAGCTGTCTAACATTTCTTATTTTATTTTTTAAATTTTCAACGTGGGTAACCATTTAAGATACTACAAGCTGGATTTGGTGTCACGTACCTGTAAGATCAGTACTTAGGAGGCTGAGGCAAGAGGACCATGAGTTCAAAGCTAGCCTGAGCTGCATAGAGTGAGACCCTATCCCCCAAAACACAGAACACTACCAAACTCTTTTCCCAAGGCTTTACATTCCTACTCACTCGTGTCAATCTTGCTTATTAACCCCTTTATGGTGCTTATGAAACAATACTTCTCTTACTCCATTTGTAGTGCTCTGATGGCTTACAATGTTGACCCTCTTTTCATGCAGTTTACTCAAGTGTCTTTTTTTGGTGAAATGTGTACTCAAATCCTTGCCAAATTTTTAATGAGTTAAAAAAAAATCTTATTGGGCTGAATAAATGGCTCAGTGGTTAAGAGCACTGACTGCTCTTGCAGAGGACCTGGGTTTGATTCCTAAGCACCAACATGGTGGCTAAGAACCATCTTTAGTGCTGAGCATGGTGGAGCACACCTTTAATCCCAGCACTCAGGAGGCAGAGGCAGGCCGATCTCTGTGAGTTAAAGGCCAGTCTGGTCTACAGAGCAAGCTCCAGGCCAGTTTGGACCAAAGGGAGACCCTGTCTCAAAAATACCAAAAAGGAAAAAAAAAAAGAAAGAAAAAAGAAAAAAATTCTCTCACAAAAAATAAATAAATAAAAATTAAAAAATCTTATTGTTAGTTTGTAGAGGTTCTTTATATATCCTATATACTATATGCCAGATAAAAGGTTTGCAAATGTTTTCTTATGGTATATGAATTTATTTTAATTTTCTTTACTGTATTTCTTAAGATTTAATTTTAGTGAAGTCCAGTTGATCACCTCCTTCTTTTATGGATCATCTGAAAACTGTTTGTCTAATCTAATGTGACATGGACTTCCCCTGGATTTTAAGAAATTTTCCCCTTTACCTTTTTCAGTCTGTAACACATTTTAAGTAAAAAAAAATTTTTTTGGTCTTTCTGAGACAGGGTCTCCCTGTAGCCCCAGCCGTCCTGGAACTCACTCTGTAGACCAGGCTGGCCTTGAACTCACAAAGATCCACCTGCCTCTGCCTCCCAAGTGCTAGGATTAAACCCCCACGCCGGGTTTAAGTTAAAATTTTACATGACGTGCAATAAGGCTTTGTTTTTTCATTTTGTTTTGTTGTTTTTGCGTATGCATACTCAATTATCCCAGCACTACTTATTTACTGAGCTGGAGAGATGGCTCAGTGGTAAAGAGCACTGGCTGCTCTTGCAGAGGACCTGAGTTCAGTTCCTAGTATGGAGACTAATAATGTCCATAATTCCAGTTCCAGGGGAATCCAACACCCTTTTCTGACTTCTGCGGGCATTGCATGGACAGGTGTGCACTTACATACATGCAGACAATCCACTCATACACATAAAATGAAGATAATAAAGTATTTTAAATACTTTATTTGTTGTGCATAATAGTATGCCTTTAATCTCAGTAATTGGAAAGTAGAGGGAGATAGATCTCTGAGCCCAGCCTGGTCTACATAGCTAGTTTCAGGCCAGGCCCACTGGAGCTACAGTGAGACCCTATCTGAAAACAAAAACAAAAAGTAAAGTACTTTTAAGTAATTACCTTAGTTGGGCTAGAGAGATGACCTAGCGGTTAAGAGCGCTGACCTCTCTTACAGAGGACCTGGGTTCGATCCCCAGCACCCACATGGCAGCTGAGAACCGTCTGAAACGCCAATTCCAGTAGAACTCCAGTTCCAGGGGAATCCGACACCCTCTTCTGACCTCTGCGGCATTGCATGACACGGGTGCATAAACTTGCATGCAGACAGTACATTCATACACATACAGAAATAATAAAAATTTTAAAAACGTAATTACCTTAGTCAACTTTGTTCAAAATCTTTTAACTAGGACTGGGGATGTAGTTTAGGGTAGAGTGCTTTCCTAGCTTATGTGAAGCCCTAGGTTCGATCTCTGGCACCACCAGAAAAAATTATAGTGACTATAAATGTGACAGTTAATTTCTGAATTCTTCTGCTCTGCTGAATCATCCATATATCTTTATTACTGTCATACAGAAAGTTTTCAAATAAGGTACTGCAAAGTCATGCACTTTTTTAAAAGTTGTTTGAGATAGTCTAAGTCCTTTGGTTTGTTCCCTAGCCCCTAGACCTGAGGATTGAAGCAAGTCCTCACACGTGCTAAGAAAACACTCTACCACTGAACTATATATATCCTCAGCATTTTTTTTTTACTTTTTATTATAAGGCAGTCTTACAAGTTGCCCAGACTGGACTTGAATCCATTCTGTAGCCCAGGTAGTCCCTGAACAACCCTCCCACCTCACCTGAAACCTAGGACTAGGATTATAGGTCTGTGCCACTGTGCCGAGCTTTCTTTTGCATTTTCATATAAACCTTAGAATCATTTTATTAATTTGTACCAGAAACTTTGTATATTTTAATAGGGACTAAATTGAAGCTGCATATTAACATAGAGTTGTCGTCTTAGTATTAAATCTTTCTAACCATGAACACGGAATATCTTCCATTAAGATCTATTTTCACTTTAATTTACATTTATTTTTTAAAATTGAGATGCAGAAATTCTGCATATTCCCTGATTTGAACATCATATAATATTCAAATCTGGGTAAACATATCTACTCACAAATCTGTTTTTCGATTTTTCAGTATCCATTTGTGTGAATGTTTTGCTTCCATGCATCTATGTATACCACATACATGCCCAATGCCTGTGGAAGCCAGAAGAGGCATTGAAGTCCCTGGAACTGGAGTTACAAGTGATTGAGACCCACCATGTGAGTCCTAGGAATGGAACCCAGGTCTTCTGTAAAGAGCTTGAGCAAGTGCTTTTCAATACTCAGCCAATCTTCTAGCCCATAGATAAAATCCTTTTAAATTTTACATTTATTGATTTATTCACTGTGTGTATGTGTATGTGTGGGGATCCACACATGTGTGGAGGTCAGAGGACAACTTTTAAGAGTCAGTTCTTTCTGCCTTATGGTTCCCCGGGAATTGAACTCAAATCATAAGCTTGACAGCAAGTGCCTTTACACACTGAGCCATCTCATCAGCCTTTTTTTTTTTTCCTCTCTCAAGACAGTCTTACTCTGTACCCTAGGCTGGCCTAGAAATTATGGCAATCTTCCTGTGCCAGTCTCCTGAGTGCTGGGATCATAGGCATGAGTCACTATGTCTAGCTTGTATGTAATTTCTTTGTGATTCAAAACATTTATAGGCCATATATATGAATATATATGTATATGTATATTGTGCTATCTTTACCTGCAGTCACTGTATGGTGTTCCCCTACATAACCACAGTTCTGTTCTGTAATGTCTACTGTTTTAGATATTGTTTATGACTAGGATCTGGGGGTGCTTATCTTTCTGTACCTCTCTTATTTCATTCTCTACTGTTTTATCCATGCTGTTGCAAATGACAAGATTTTACTTTTGGGGAGAGGCTCATGAGGTCCCACCTCATCTCTGAGGAGCTAGTAGCAGTTATTGGTTGCTGGGGGAGTGGGAGAGCCATTTTCTTCAGTGATACAGCCACCGGTAAGTTCCCTGTGGTCCAGTAAATAGCCCCTCACCCATGCTCATGTAAGTAACCCTAAGTAAAGTCTCAGTGGGTCTCAAAACCAAAAATAACACAGACAGAAAAGTAGGAGTAGGCCTTTTGGGAAGAAGAAGGGGTTCATTGGGGTAAAAGGAGATCAGAGAGGGTAATTGGGGAAGGATAAAAATGAGCAACATAAATTATAGACAAGGAGCTGGAGAGATGGCTCAGCAGTTAAGAGCACTGGCTGCTCTTGCAGAGGACCCAGATTTGATTCCCAGCACCCACATGGTGGCTAACAACCATCTATAACTCCAGTTCCAGGGCATCCTTCTTCTGACCTCCATGGGCATTGCATGACACAGGTGGACTTACATGCATGTAAGCAATACATGCATACACATAAAATAAAAAAAATATTTTAATTATACACAAAATTTTTCAGAGAATGAAGAAATATTTTTTTCAAAGCCAGTTGAAGAAATATCTTTTTAATTCATCCTTTTTAGGTGCCTGGATGGTGTTGTGTGTCCTATCTTCATTTGATAGACACAGGTTTCCGTGTTTCCATTTCTTGGCTATAAAGAATTAATGTAGACATAAACTTCAAGCTATAGCTATAGTAATATCAGTCAATGTGCTACTATTTTTAATAAAAAATTACCCACCTTGACTTACACATAAGGATTTGGTGCTAGGATCCACAAATGAGGGACACCATTCATCATTTGTTTTTCTGAGACTGTATTACTTAGCATAATAGCTTCTAGTTCTATCCATTTACCTGTAAATTTCATGATGTCATCTTTCATTACCACTGTATAGAACTCCATTGTGTAAATATACCACATTTTCATTATCCGCTCATCAGTTGAGTGATACTTGGGTTGCTTCTAGCTCTTCACTCTTGTGAAAAGAGCTGCAATAAACATGGTTGTGCACATATCTCTGCAAGAATGAAACTTTTGGGTATATACCCAGGAGTGGTATGACTGGCTCAAATGGTAGTTTTAGTCTTTTAAGAGTTCTACACACTGCTTTCCATAGGGGTTGCATGAGTTTGCATTCCTACCAGCAGTGAATAAGAGTTCCCCTTTCCCCACAACCTCTCCAGCATTTGGTATCATTTGTTTTCTTGATCATAGCCAGTCTTATCGGAATGAAATGATATCTTAAAGTGGTTTTAATTTGCATTTCCTTAATTATTAGTGACATTGAACACTTTTTAAGATGTTTCTCAGCCATCTTTACTTCTTCATTTGAGAAGTCTCTGTTCATTTGTTTTCTTGATTCTTTGTTTTTTGAGTAATTTATATATTCTGGATGTTAAGACTCTGTCAGATGTGTCACTGGTGAAGATTTCCTCCCACTCTGTGGGTTTTCTCTTTACTTCTTTGATTGTTTCTTTTGCTATATAGAAGCTTTTGAGTTGAATGAGGTGGCTGATTTTTTAAACTTACTTCCTGCACAACTGCTGTCTGTCCTTAGGTATACTACCATGTGATCTGCAAAAAGGGATAGTTTGACCTCTTCTTTTCCAATTAGTACTCCTTTAATTTCCTTCTCTTGTCTTATTGCTCTATATGTGTGGAGTGTATATATTCATATTTTGAAGTAATATAAAATTAGAGGGAGCAACAACAGAAGACTTGTTCAAAGAACTGACCAAAACAGTAAACTTCTGCATTGAAAAAGTTAAAAAAGACTAAGAAAAGATGCAAGGCAGGACTTAATATGTACGGCAGAATGCATGAGCTATTGTGGGGGGCAGTCCATGGATGAGGGAACGGGTCTAAATTTGATTGGGAAAGGTTGTATGAAATGCACAAAAGCTCAATAAAAAATTAAGAAGAAAAAGAATAAATAGAAAGAGGTGGGGCTGGAGAGATGGCCTAGCTTAAGAGTGCCAACTGCTCTTGCAGAGGACCGGGTTCGATCCCCAGCATCCACATGGCGGCTGAGAACAGTCTTTAACTCCAGTTCCAGAGGAATCCGACACCCTCTTCTGACCTCCACAGCATTGCACAACACAGGTGCACTGACCTACATGCAGACAGTACACTCATACACATAAAAAATAAATAAAATTTTAAAAATTAAAAAAAGAGGTATGGGATTGCAAATGTATTTTTGACTTGACTTGACTGACTTCACTTCCTTTGGCTGGACACCCAGCAGTGGGGTACCTGCATCATATGGCAGTTCTATTGTTATTTTTGTAAGGAATAATGTTTTCTATAATGACTACTAATTTGCATTCCCCTCCAAATGACATCTAAGGTTCCTTTTTCACCACATCCTTGCCAGCACTTGTGACCTTTTGTCTTTTGGCTATTTTGTTGTTTTTCTTCCTTTTTAATTGAATTTTTGCAGATTCCATACACTGCATTTTGATTGTATTTAGATCCCCTCTCCTATTTGTACCATACTACCCCTTGCCCAATTTCATGTACTCTGTTCTCTCTCTCTCTCTTTCTCTCTCTCTTTCTCTCTCTCTCTCATCTATCCTCTATTTATCTACAATCTATCCTCTATCTACTGTCTATCCTCTATCTGTCTATCATCTATCTACTATCATCTATCCACTATCTACTATCATGTATATCTCTATCTATCATCTATTGATGATATATATATATCATTGATTGATGATATATATATATATATATATCATCAATCAACTATCTATCATCTGTCTATCTATCATCTATGCCTATAGAGTGAAATTTGTGTCCCCAAGTGCCCTTCATTGTGGTTCCATCTACTGGAGTCTGGTGAACCTACCAAGAATCCCACCATTAAAAGATTGCCTCCCCCACTTTGTGGCCATTGGTTGCCAGTACTTCCTCAGGTAGGGTTAGAATTTCTTACCACTTTCCCATGCTTGTGCTGGGATTTCATCTGACTTGAGCTGATGTGGTACTTGGGCATGCTGTCACCATTGTGGTAAGTTCAGAGAAGTAACTTCCCAGCTATCAGGAAAACTGTTTCCTTGTAATCATGTACTACAGAGCTCTGACCCCTCTTCCCAATAATCCTTGAGGCTTGGGAGGCAAAAGTTTGATATAAGTATCCAGTTTAGAGATAAGCACTCTGTAGTCTGGTGTTCTCTGGTTGTTGTCCAATTGTGAGTTTCTGTGTCAATCACCATCTGCTGTATAAGGAAGCTTCTCTGGTGAGAGTTGAGAGGTGCACTAATCTAGGGGTGTAACAAGAAGTCATTAGGAGATTCTTTAATACTATATTTAGCAGAATAAATAGCATTATAGTATTAGGCTCTCACCATAGCTTAGTTGTCTAGCCACAGGTCCCTAGGCCTGATATCAATGTCAGATATGGGCTCTATCTTATGAAGCAGACTTTAAATCCAATTACAAAGTGGTCAAGTAGTCCCATAAGATCTGTGTCACTGTCATACCAGATTGCATATCATGACAGGCCAGTTATTGCTGAAACATGCAGGATCCACAGCTGGGTAAGGTTGATTATTAGTTTTCTCTTCCAGTAACATGCAAAGTGCCTTCCAGCACTATGAAAGCTACCAGATGAAGCTTTTATCTAATATAGTGTTTTCAACAATAGTGTCTTACTGTCAAGTTCTTCTGGGCAACCAAAAGCAGAGGCAATGACCAGTGTTGTTTCAGGGTCTATAGGACCCCTGGTCCTTCAGAAGAAGGAGTCCATTCCTGGAATTGGGCTTTTTTTTTTTTGTCTTTTTGAGACAGGGTCTCCCTTTAGTCCAAGCTGGGCTGGAGCTCGCTATGTAGACCAGACTGGCCTTGAACTTGCAGAGATTGGCCTGCCTCTGCCTCCTGAGTGCTGGGATTAAAAGCGTGCACCACCACATTGGCCAGCATTGGGCTTTTACTTTGCTAACCTATGGTGTCTAGTAGAGGCAATGTCTCTCACCTTCTGTCTGTTTTGGTTTGGCTTTTTGTTCATTGAATTTTTCACCAGTTTCATTACTGCATCTTGGTCGTATTTAGACCCCCTCCTATATCTGCACCCCTATGCTCCCCAGTGGATTTCTTGCATTCAGTCATATATGTGAAGGTCTATTGAGCCAAGTTTGTGTCCCCAAGTGTTCCTCACTGTGAAACCATCTGCTGGAGCCTAGTCAACTTATCCTGTGTCACTTCCTTAAAGAAAACCAACTCTTCCTCTCTAAGTAGTCATCAGTTGCCAGTAGTTTCTCAGCTAGGGTTGGGGCTTCTTACCCATTTCTCCACTTCAATGATGGGCTTCTGTCTGGTCTGAGCTTGTGTGGATCTTATGCATGCTGTTATCATTGCTGTAAGTTCCTATGAGCAACCTTCCAGCTGCCTGAAAAACTGTTTCCTTGTGGTCATCCCACCCCTGGCTCTTACAATCTTTCCATTTCCTCTTCCGCAGTGGTCCCCGAGCCCTGAGGGGCAGAGGTTTGATGCAGGTGTCTACCCGGGGACAAGCATTTTGCAGCTTGTCTCTTATTCTCTACACGTTTGCCATTTGTAGCTTTCTGGATTAATTACCATGAGGAAGCTTTGCTGATGAGAATTCTCTCTAACTCCTGTTGCGCTATGTTCTTTGAGCCAGGTATAGAGGTTGCATCATAGATGTGTTACTTAGGGTTGGGCATTTCACAGACACTTATTCTCTGTATTTGCCCAGTAGGATAACTCTGTAATAGACTCCATTTGTTACAAAAAGAAGCTTTTTTGATGAGTGATGACAAGGATATTTGTCTGTAAATATAAGGATACATATTTAGAATATAGTAAGAAATTACATTGATCAAGAGATGTGACAAAAGTAGGTTTTTCTGTAGGACCTATGACCTCTGTGGCAATGTGTATTTGGCTATGTTTATAGTATAGTTCCACACATGAATTTCCTCCCATTGAGTAGGCCTTAATTCCAATTAAACAGCTGTTGATTACCTCCAAGATAAGAGTGCCACTACTGTACCAATAGTGATAGTTTTGCTGGGCCAGTCATTGTTTATTAGGCTTCACAGCTGGGTAGGACCATTGATTAATTTCCTCTCTTGGCAGCTTGCATAGTGTCTACAGATACATGGGAGGTAGTCTTCAGGGAAAGGTTTTTGTTTTATTTGTTTGTTTGTTTGGGGGAGAGGGTCTCCCCGCAGCTCCAAATGGCCTGGAACTCTCCATGGAGACCAGGCTGCTAGCCTCCATCTCACAGAGATCTGTCTGCTTCTGCCTCCTGAGTGCTGAGATTAAAGGCATGTGCCACCAGGCCCTGTAACTTTTGTCTTTTTGATAACAGCTATTCTTTTTTTTTCTTTTTCTTTCTTTTTCTTTTTTTGAGACAGGGTCTCCCTTTAGTCCCAGCCTTGAACTCGAAGGTAGTATTTTATTGTGTTTTTAATTTTCACTTCCCCAGCAATTAATGATGATGAACACTTCTCCGGTTCTTGTTGGTCATTTATATGCAAATGTCTCTTTGGACCTGTTGCGCATTGTTTGACCTAATTGTTTGCTTTAAAGCTGTTTGAGTTACTTGTGTGTGCTAGGTATTAACCTGTATCTGATGCCTAGTTTGCAGTTTTTTTCTCCCATTCTCTAGGTCATCCCTTCCTGCTATGGGCTGTTCCCTTTACTCCACAGAAACCTTTTCATCTCATATAGCCCTATTTGTCTATCTCGGGTTTTGTTTCCTGCACTTTGGCGTCTTGTCAGGCAAGCCTGACCTTATTCCTCCTTATTCCACAGTCATAGCTTGAGGTCATCTGTTTAGTCTTTAATCCACTTATAGATGACTTTGAATGGTGAGAGACAGGAATCCGGTTTCATTCTTCTGCTTATGGACATCCAGTTTTCCCAGAAGCATTTAGTGTGGAGGTGGGGTTTTTTTATTCCCACAGGGAGTATTCCTAGTACCTGTTAGTCACTTTCTGTTACTGCAACAAATACCTGAGATAAAACAGGTGTTCCCTCCACCTGTGGCAGCACCACACATTATGGTAGGAGGGTGTGGTGGTAAGCGCCAGTGCAAGTATGATAGAGAAAAATGGGAAAGGCCGAAGGTCCAAATGTCCACCTCAAAGATGTTCCGCAGTAAGTGGGAAATCTCCCGCTAGGCTTCCCCCTCCACATTTTCCCTCTGTATAAATTTTATGATTTTTTTTCAAATTTATTATTTTTAAAAATTATGTGCACGTATGTGGGCTTGTACATATAAGTATAGGTGCCCACTGAGGCCAGAGGCATACACCCTCCCTGAGGTTGGATTTACAGCTGGCAGTACTTTGTCAAAGATCAGTTGAATGATTTGTACAGCACAAAGGCTGTACTAGGCTCAATAGATAGTTATCACCCGGAGGAGAAGGGCACTACTTACTGCCTCCTCTAGGAGCTGGGTCCAGCTGGCACAGCATGGTGTTTAGAGGAAGTTTCACACTGAATACTTATCACTGAGAGCTGAGGAGCGATGGGCAGTGGCTTCCACTTTCCTGGGCTCCTGTTCCTAGACACCCATCCTTATCTACCTCACGTAGACTCTGAGGAGCACATGTGTGTCTAACCATAGGAAATGCTAAACTAGCAACTTTTAGCAGCAGTAATTTGATTGCAAAATAACTTATATATGTCAGGATTATTATACCTTTGGTCTAACCTTTCATACTGTGTGGACTCCACAAAAATTCAATAAAAATATTTTTTAAAAAAGATCAGTTGGAATCAAGGCACAGATTTCATCAAATTCACCCATGTTGTTTTGGGTGACTATATATGATTAACTTGGGAAGCAAACTTAATTTTTATGTTAAATCATCTTAAAGAGAATGCTACAAGGTGATACTGTACAACAGAGAAATTATAGAGAACATTTGTATGTGCCAATCCCAAAGTTATTGCTCTACAGGATTTATGTAAAAAAAATTTTGGGTTGGACAACAACGCATTCTTATCTGCATTTCTAACTCAGAGTTTTTTATCAGAGTCTGTAAACCAATGTTGTTTTAATATACCATATTTACTTTTACTAAGTCCTAAAAATACCTGTATCTGTAGGACAGTTTCTAGGCCGAAACGGGTACTTGCTGAACTCACGTCAATTAAATATGGCGTTAACAAAAAAAAGGGGCGGGACAGACAGACATGAAAACCTTTCGTCAAAAACCTTACATTCAAATTCTTAAAACTAACTAGGGAAAAGATTTGTTTGTTCAAACAGGACACAATGTCACCATTAACGGCTGAGAAAGAAAAGCTATGTTTGAGCCAGCTCTTCGTCAATGTAGTAGTAGGATGTACCAAATAAGTGGCAACTGAAAGGTGACCCGTTTGTTATCAGAACATTGAAAGGAATGAACGCCTTAGATTCGCTCATAAACATCGAACCCCTCTGTGGATACTACCTTACCAAAGATCCAACTGTTTGATAATGAGTCCTAATGAAACTTATACCTTCTAGTGCACAAATGGTTCTGATATAGACTTTTCTTGCCTTCCCCCCAAGACAAGGACGAAATTGACCGATGATGAGGTCGTTCTCCAACTATAAATTGAGGAAAACACACTATTTTTTTTAAATTTATTATTTATTTTATTATTGGGTATGAACTGTTATCTGTTCTTTGCATGGTGATGGGTTTGTGCACCCTTTGTGTTCGGCACTGCAAATGAGGTCAGATCAGTGAGGTGCATTGGATTTCCCCTGGAACTGGACTAAAGAATGGTTGTTAGACGAACAGTGGGCTGTGGGGAAAAAACCTGGGTAATCATGAAGCAGAAGTCGGTGCTCTTAGAGCGTAGGATATCTCACGTCACTGGAGACAAACTATTCTATAGAAAATGGGGTGGTTGTGGGGGGGGTTGGGGGTGTGGGGGTTGGTGGGGTTGGGTGGGGGGGGTGGTGTTGGGTTCTGGGGGTGTGTGGTCGGGTGGGGTGGGTGGGTTGTGTTGGTGGGGTGGGGTGTGGGCGTGTTTGGTGTGGGGTGGGTGTGGTGGGTTGGGTGGTTGGGGGTTGGGGTTTGTGCTGGCTGATGGGTGTTGAGGGGGTGGGTTGTTGTTGGTGTCGGTCCGGTTGGTAGGGGGCTTGGTGTTGGGGGTGGGGGGGCCCGTGGGGGGGGTGGGGTGGTTTTGGGTGGTTGCGGGTTCGGGGGGTGGGCGGGTGTGGGGGGGGTGGGTGCTAGTCCATAGAAGAATGATGTGAGTGTGTGTGTGCTTGCACGTGTGTGTGTGTGTGGGGGGGTTGGGGGGGGTGTTGGGGTCTGGGGGCGGGGGGTTTTGGGGCTTAGGGGTGTTGGTGTGTGGGGCGTTGCGGGTCTTGCGGGGGGGGGGTGGGGTGTGGGTTTGTGGGGGGTGGGTGGGGTTGTGGTGGTGGTGTGGGTTGGGGGGTCGCGGGGGTGGGTGTGGGGGCGGGTGGTGGGCTGGGGGGGGCGGGGGTTGTGGTTGGTGGGGTGGTTTGCGTGGTGTGGGGACGGGGTTGTTTGTTTGGGCGGGTGGGTGTCTGGGAGTGTGGGGCGCGTGTTGGTTTGGTGTTCGGTGGGGGGGGGGGTTCTTGGGGGGTGGGTGGTGGGGGGGGTGGTTTGGTTTGGGTGGGTGTGTATGGGGGTTGTTGGTGCTGGGGGGTTGGGGTCGGGGGTTGGTGGGAGGTTGGTGGTTGGGTTGGTGTGGTGGGGCGGTTGTGTGGGTTGGGTTTTGTGGGGGGGTGGGTGGAGTGGTGGGGCATGGGTTGGGTGGTGCCGGCCGGGGCGGTGGGGTTGCGGGTTGCTTGGGGGTGTCGGTGGGTGTTTTGGTGTGGGTTCTGGGCTGTGGGTGGGTGGGGGGGGTGGTGGGTTGGGGGGTTGTGTGGGGGGGGGTGTGGTGTTGTGGGGGTGTTGTGGTGTTGTTGGTTCGTGGGGCGTGCGGTGGGTTGTCGTGGGGGGTGTGGGGTGTCGTGTGGGGTGGGGTGTTCTGTCTTGGTGGGTTGTTGGTTGGTGGGTTGGGTGGTGGGGGTTGTTGGGGGGTGTGTGTGGTCTGGGGGGGCGGGTGGGGGGTTGTTGGTGTGTCGGGTGGCTGGGGGGTGTGTGGGGTGGGTGGGGGGGGTGGGGGCGTTGGGGCGGGTGGTGGGGTGGGCGGGGGTGGGGGGGGGTGGTGTGGGGGGGGGGGTGATCGGGGGGTGGGGGTCTCTGTGGTGCGGCTGGGGGTTGGTGGGCGGGTTGGGGGTCGGGTGGGTAGGGGGGTTTGTGGGGGGGTCTTGGGGGGGGGGGGTGTGGGGTTCTGGTGTGTGTGTTGGGGTTGGTGGGTGGGCGGTGGGGTGGGGGGGGGGGGGTGGGGGCGGTTGTTGTGGGGGTGGGTGTGGTGGTGGGGTGTGGGGTGTTTTGGGGTTGGATGTGGGTTTATGGGGGGCGGGGTTGTTGGGTGGGTAGTTGGGGCGGGGGTTGTGTGGGGGGGTGGGGGGGGTTGGTGGGGATGGGGGGGGGGGGGGGTTGGGGGGGGGTGGGTGTGCGGGGGGGGGTGGGGGGGTGGGTGTGGGTGGGGGGGGGGGGGGGTCGGCGGGTTGTGGGGGTTGGGGGGTGGGGGGTGTGTGGGGTGTGGGGGGTGTGGGTGTTGTTGGTGGGTTTTGGTGGTTGGGTGGGGGGGGGGGTGGTTTGGTTTTTGGTGTCGGGCTTTGGGGTGGTGGGGGTGGTGGGTTGGTGGTGTTGGATTGTTGGTGGGTTGGGGGGGGGGTGGGTCGGTGGGGGGTGCGGGGTGGGGTGGGTGGTGGGCGGGTGTTGTGTGGGGTTTGGGGGTGGGGATTTTGGGGGGGGTTGGGGGGGTTGGGTTGGGTGGCTGTGGTGTGTGGGGGTTGGGGGTTTCGGTTTGGGGGTGTGGTTTTGGTTGGGTTGTTGTGTGGGGGGTGTTGGGGGGGGTGTGTGTGTGTGGGTGGTGGGTTGTGGGGGGTGTGCTGGGGTTGGGGGGCTTGGGGGGTTGTGCTGGTGGGTGTGGGGGGGGGGGTGGGTGTGTTGTGGGTGGGTGCGGGGGGGTGGTGTGGGGGTGAGGGGGTGTCGGGGGGGGGCGGGAGGGTGGCGCTTTTGGGGGGGTGGGTGGGGGTGTTGGGGGGTGTGTTGTGTGGTGGTGGTGTTGTGGTGTTGGGGTGTTTTGTGGGTGTTGGTGGGGGGGTGTTGGGGGTGTGGGGTTGGGGGGGGGGGCTGGGGGGGGGGGGTTGTGGCGTGGGGGGGGTTGGGGTGGGTGTGGGTGTTGGGGTGTGGTTGGGTTGTGTTGGGGGGGGGTTTTGGTGTGGTGGGGTTGTGTGTGGGGGTGGGTGTTGTGGGGGGGGTTGCGGGGTGGTGTGGTGGGTGGTGGGGGTTGGTGGTGGTTGGTGGTTGTTGGGTTGGTTTTGTGGGTGGGTGGGTGGGTGGTTTGGTGGTGGCTGGGTGTTGGTTGGTTGGGTGGGGGGTGAGGGGTGGGCGGGTTTGGTTGGGGGTTGTGGGTGGGGGGGTGGTGGGTGGTGTTGTTGTGTTTGTGTTGAGGGGTGTGTGGGAGGGGGTGGGGGGTTTAGGAGGTGGGGCAGACCTGGGAGGAGCTGGCAGGGATAGGAGGTGGGGCAGAGCCGGGAGGGGGGGGGGGGGTGTGGTTTGTGTGGGTGGGCGTGTTGGGGGGTGTTTGGGTGGGTGTGGGGTGTTTGGGGGGGTGTTGGGGGTGGGCCGGGGGTGTGTGGGGGTGGGGGGGTTTGGGGGGTTGGGGTTGTGTGTCGGTGGGGGGGGGTGGGGTGTGGGCGGGGGGTGGGGTGGGGATTGGGGGTGTGTGTGGGGGGGGCGGGGGGGGGGTGGGGGGGTGTGGGGGTGGTGTGTGGTGTTGTTGTGGGGGGGGTGTTGTTGTGTGGTGGGGTGGTGGTGGTGTTTCTTGGGGTGGTTGGTGGGGGGTGGGGGGTGTTTGGGTGGTGGGGGGTTTGGGGGTGGGGGGGGGGGGGGGGGGGGGTTGGGGGTTGGTGGTTGGTGGCTTTTGGGGTGGTGTGGGTCTGGTGGGGTGGGGTATGGGGGGGTTGTGGGGGGGGGGGGTGTTGTTGGGGTTGGTTTTTGTTTGGCGGTCGGGGGGGGGTTGTGGGGGGGGGTGCGTGGGGGTTCGTGGTGGGGTGGGGGTGGTGGTGGTGGTGGGGTGTCGTGTGGTGGGGGGGCGTTGGGGTCGGTGGTTGTGGGTTGGTTTGGGGGGTGGTGTTGGTTTTGTGGGGTTGTGGGGTTGGGGGGTTTGGGTTTTTGTGTTTTGGGGGGGGGCGGGGTGGGGTTGGTTGGTGTTGGGGGTGGGGTTGGTTGGGGCGTGGGGGGGGGTTGGGGTGTGGTGGGGGGGGGGGTCTGGTTTGTGGTTGGTGGTGGGTTGGGGGGGTCATTTAATCTCTTATACAAACCGGTAAAAATGCCTTCTTTAATTGACTAATAGGGCCTGAGAACTGTGCAAAGGATACTACTCTGTACAACCGCGTAAAAATGCCTTCTTTAATTGACTAATGGGATGGAATGTGAAAAGGATTATCTCTGTTCAGAACCAAATATCATAAAAAAGTCCTTGCACTTAGGGCAAAGTATATTAAATGCAGGAGGCTCTGACATCAGGCAAGGGATTGTTCTACACACGGGGATGGTGGCCAGGGGATCAAGGCCCCACAAACAGGTAAGGGCTCCTTGCCTCTAATTGGGATACTGCAGGAGGAGAGGCTATCAGGACCCCTGCTCCTGAAGACCTGACATCAACTATGCGGGGGATGTATTGAGACCGCACGTGCAGTGTACAGATGGCCTCTGGAATGCCAGAGGTGTTACCAAAGGTGCTAAACCAATAAAGCAAATTGGTCTCCCTGAGTGTCAGCAAGACTCCCTGTCAGCACCAGCTACACCTCACCTGCCTGGAAAATACTGTGAGGGGCAGCCATTGCCTGTTATCCCAAATCTAATTGGCTATTGGCTCTCTCCTGGAGGAATAACCCATGGCTGATGCCACAAGCTTACTCTTACAGGTTAGGGAGATGTCTATAAGCACAGTAAGACCCTGTCATATTTAAACAGGGGGAGAAAAATGTAATTCATGGCTTAAATATCACCAAACATATGTGTCTATGCCAAAGTAACTACCATAACTATTAGTGCTGCTTAAATACCTATATATCTAATTGCTTGTTTTGCTATTAGTAGGATCGAAAGGTTACTCCTGGAACAACCTGTCAGCCCATGAAAAAAAACAAGCCAGAATTGACCAGAGTTCCAAGAAACAGTCAGAGAGAGTGGACTGTTTTTACTTCTCATCCACCCTGTGCCCCTTTTCTAAGCCTAGGGAACAATCTGCGGAAGGGGGGCATGGTTAGAAGGTAAGCTGCAATTGGGGTAAATGGTCTGAAACTACAGCGATGTAGTCTGGGCACTAATTTGATAACTTGATTGAACAAACACCTCGTCACCCCCCAACTGGATGGTGGGGCTGTGGGGGTTTGGGCACAACAGCCTGCGATTGTTGCATGAAGGATGCTTGTGCTCATGGATTATCACTTATAGCTAAAAAATGAAAAAAAAAACTGAGAGAAAGATGCAGGACAATTATGGCAGAATGCATGATCTGGGATGGGGTGGGGATGGGGGGGAAGGGAAAGGGAAATATGCCTGATCTGAACTGGAAAATGATGTATGAAATGCACAAAGCATCAATAAAAAATTAAAAAAAAGAAAAGATCAGTTGGGGCTGGAGAGATGGCCTAGCAGTTAAGAGCACCAACTGCTCTTGCAGAGGACCTGGGTTCGATCCCCAGCACCCACATGGCGGCTGAGAACCGTCTGTAACTCCAGTTCCAGGGGAATCTGACACCCTCTTCTGACCTCCGAGGCATTGCACGACACAGGTGCACAAACCTACATGCAGACAGTACATTCATACACATATAAAAATAAATAAAATTTAAAAAGATCATTTGATTATAAGTTCATGTGTTTATTTCTAGGTTCTGTATTCCTTTGCATTGGTTTATGTGTGTATTTTTATTAAGTTTGCTAGTATCATGGTCTTTTGATTACCATAGCTTTGTAGCCTGATTGTTCTTTTCACCTAAGGTTGTTTTAACTCTTCCTGCCTTCTTATAGTTCCATAAGAATTTCAGGATTGTGTTTCCCTATTTTATGAAGAATATTACTGTTATGTTGATAGGGATTGCATGACATCTCTAAATTCCTTTGGGTAATGTGTATTGATTCCTCTAATCCATGCACATGAAATGTATTTCCATTTGCTTCTGTCCTCTCAGTTACTTTCATCTAGCTCTTTCTCTTCATCAGTTAAATATGTTCCTAGGTCTTTCTTTGCAGTTCTTGCAAATAGCATTACTTTCTTGAGTTCTTTTTGAGATAATTTGCTATTGGCATATAGCAATGCTACTGATTTTTTTAACGTTGATATTTGTATCCTGCCTCTTTGCTGGATTCATTTAATGGTTCTAATAATAATATTTTGGATGGAGTCTGGGGTTTCCTTGTGTGTGTTGCCTGCAAATACTGATGACTTTGGTTCATTCATTTCCATTTTGGGTGTTCTTTGTTTTTTATTTTCTGTTATCTGATTGCCGACTAGGACTTCAAGCACTAAGTTGAATAAAAGTGAAAGTTGGCATTCTCAACTCTCATCCAGAGTGATGTAAGCTATGGGCCTGTTATACTGAGCCTTTATTATGCTAAAGCACATTCCTTCCTCTTTATAGGAAGGGATGTTGAATTTTGTCAGGTGTTTTTTTTCTGTGAACATTGGAATGATCACATGGTTCTATGCTTCATTTTGTTAGGGTAGTGTGTCACATGGTTGACATGTTAATCTATCCTGGGATGATTCCTGTGTGATTCTGGTGAGTAGTTTTTAATGCACTCCTGAATTTTGTTTGTTAATTTTTGAACCTGTGTTGGCCTGTAGCTGTCTTTGGTTGTCCTGGTCAAGATAATGCTGGCCTCATAGAAAGACTTTGGGAAAAGTTTCTCCTCCTCTTTTTTCTTTTCTTCTCCTCCAGCTCCTTCTCTTCTTCCTCCCCTTCTTTCTTACTTCTTCTCTCTCCTCTTCCTTCCCTCCTCCTCCTCTTTCTCCCCCTCTTGTCCTCCTCCTCCTCCTCCTCCTTTTCTGTGTGTGTGTGTTTTTTTAAAGATAGTGTCTGTGTGTAACCCTGGCTGAGCTGGAACCCACTATTTAGACCAGGTTGACCTCGGCCTCACAGACGTCCTCCTGCTTCTGCTACCTGAGAGCCGAGGTTAAAGGTGTGACCTACCACACTTGACATCATTTTTATTTTTTTGAAAAATATTTTGAAAAATGGTACCATTTCTTTAAACATCTGTTAGCATTCGACAGTGAAGCTGCTGTGGTTTGGGTGCTTGAAGGCCGTGTCTTCAGAGTTGTCATGTCACTAGGTAATGTCGTTGGGGCATGGCCAACGGGAGGCCCAATGGGAAGCCCTTGGCTCACTGGGAGTGTGACTTGATAGTTCTCTTGAGAAGACAGAACAAGGAGCAGCATTGTCCCTCCTGTCCGCACTCTATGCTCCTGGTGTGAGATGTTATCATGTTTCCTCCTACATGTGTTCCAGTGTCATGACATGGTGGGGCCGAGGGACAGCCCTAGCATACAGCCTACACTGTACCATTTCACACTTTGACCCTTGAAAACTGTGAGCTAAATGTACCTCTTCCTTTTTGTAAGTAGCCCATGTCAGGCATTTCATTATAGTGGTAAAAGATGATTAATACAGAAACTGGGGCTGGAGAGATGGCTCAGTGGTTAAGAGCACCGACTGCTCTTGCAGAGGACCCGGGTTCGATTCCCAGCACCCACAGGGCAGCTAAGAACCGTCTTTAACTCCAGTTCCAGGGGAATCTGACACCCTCTCCTGACTTCCATGGCATTGCACGACACGGGGGCACCAACCTACATGCAGACAGTACATTCGTACATGTAAAAAAATGAATAAAATACAGAAACTGTGTAGTTCTAGGCTTATCTGATTGGGAGGCTTTTTTATTATTTATTCAGTCCTGTTACTCATAATTGGTCCATCCTGCTCTTCTATTTCTTCATGACTCAATTTTGGTAAGTGTATGTCTCAAGAATTTGTTAATTATTAAAGGGAGACCCTGTCTCAAAAAGACAAAAAAAAATTCTTCTAGTTGATCACATTTGCTGGCAAATAATTGTTTGCAGAAGTCTGTAATGATCCTTTGTGTTTTTGTGATGCCAGTTGTAATGTTTCCATTTTTCACCTTTGATTTTATTGTGATTTCACTGTCCTTTGTTAACCTAGGTAAGAGTTTATCAATTTTGTTTGCCTTTTCAAAAAAATTTCCTGATTTTGTCAGTCTTTTGTATTGTTTTTAGTTACTGTTTCATTTATTTTTGGCTCTGATGTTATTTTCTTCCTTCTTGAGTTTACTTTTTATTTTTCTCCTTCTTTAAGCTCAGAGATGGTTGTTTATTTGAGATACCACTGCTTTTCTGATATAGGCTCTGGTTGCTAAAATTTCTTTATATTACTTCTGCTATATCCTATAAGTTTTAGTGTGTTATATTTCTGTGATCATTTATTTGAATGTTTCATGATTTCTGTTTTGAGAGACAGTGTCCCTCTGTAACCCCAACTAGCCTGGAACTCACCATGTAGACCAGGCTGGCTTCAATCTCACAGATCCACCTCTTTTAGCCTCCTGAGTGGGTTAAAGGGGATGTACCACCATGTCCAACATTGAAAAAAATTATCTTTTTTATTTTATTTGTATGCATGTTGAACCATGTTCACAGAGGTCAGAAGAGAGCATTGGATCCCCTGGAACTGGAGTTATGGACAGTTGTTAACTGCCATGTGGGTGCTGGGAACTGAACCCAGATCCTCTGAAAGAGCAACCAGCAGCGCTCTTAACCACTGAGCCGTCTCCCTGGCCCCATCTATTATTATTTCTAAAAGCCCATGGAGTCTAGTTTGTATTCTCTAAATGTTCTTAGATGTTAGTCCATCCCTGGGAGCCTGTTCAACCTACCAGTTTTCTTTAAAGAAAACTGGCTTTTCCTGGCCCAGCAGCTATTACATTTTTCAGCAGTGCTGGGGCTTCATGTTCACCTCCCTAATCCATGCTGGGCTTTTGTCTGGCTTGGCTTATGCTGTACGTTTATATATGCAACTACACTGTTGACTCTGGAAAACTTGGTTTTCTTGTATTTACCCATCGCCTCTGGCTCTCGGAATCTTTCTTCCCCCTCTTCTACAATGATCCCTGAGCCTTGGAAGAAAAGGGGGTCATATACAGGTCTAATGGAGAGCTGAGCACTCCACGACCTCTTATTCTCTGCATGCTGACCAGTTGTGGGGCTCCGTGTTAATCACTACCTGCTGCAAGAAGAAGCTTCTCTGGTGGTGAGAAAGGCACTAATATTACTCATTGGAGTTGGTTTAATATTATACTCATGCTTTTCAATGTATATTTTATTGAATTTTCATACATTTCACATAAAATAATGCACCTGAATTATATTCAGACCTCCCTCCCCAATCTGTACCCTCCATAGACTGCCCATAGGCTATTGAGTCATTTGTGTACCCCGATATCCCTCAATGTGAATTCATGCACTGGGGACTGCTCAGCCTATTTATCCTCACTCCCTTAAAGAGGATCAACTCTCCCTTATCCAACAGTGATCAAATGCCAACAGTTCTTGGCTAAGGTTGGGGTCTCCTGCCTATTTCCCCAGTTCTATGCTGGGTTTTTGTCTGACTGAGTCTGCATGGGTCTTGTGCATCATTTAGCAGAATAATAGAAGGTTCTTCCTAATGGCCTGTGGCCTGTCTGGTCACAGGTTCTTGGCCATGATAACAATGATGTATATGGGCTTTGTCCTGTGAAGGGGTCTTAAATCCAATCAGAAAGGGTTGATCTCTTAGCATTTGTGCCGCTATTGCACCAGTACGAATATCTTGCCAAATCAGGAATTATTATACCTTGCAGGCTTTACAGCGGGGTAAGGCTGATGATTCCTTTTCTCTTCGGGTAGCAAGCATAGCACCTTCCAGTGGAAAAGAAACTTCAATGCTTCTTTGTTTGTTTTATGATTCACATTTGTAGTATCTTCAGCAGTAGGGTCTTAACATCAAGTTCTGGAGGGTTACTAAGAGCAACAACAACAACCAGTATTGTTTGAGGGTTTATAGGACCCCCAGGGTTACCCCCAGGGTCAACCCCCAGGTATCTGGTAGAGGCATTGTCCCCCATTATAGGGTAACTATTTAAATTCTTTACACTGTATATGTATGTGCTTTAAGAAGCTTCTACAGGGGCCGGAGAGATGGGTTAACCATTAAGAGCCCTGACTATTCTTCTTTTTCTTTTTCTTTTTTCTTTTCTTTTTTTTTTTTTGACAGGGTCTCCCTATAGCCCCAGCTGGCCTGGAGTTCACTCTGTAGACCAGGCTGGCCTTGAACCCATAGAGATCCGCCTGCCTCTGCCTCCCAAGCACTAGGATTAAAGGCATGCACCACCACGCGCAGTAAGCACTGACTATTCTTGCAGAGGACCAGTCCCAGCTCCCACATGGCAGCTAATAACTGTCTATAACTCCAATTCCAGGGAATCCAATGCCCTGTTCTGACCACCATTTCATGACTTGGGTGCACTTACATACATGTAGGCAATACCTCATTCACATAAAATTAAAAATATTATTAAATAAAGAAGCATCAGAGCTGGAGAGATGGCTCACTGGTTAAGAGCACTGGCTGACTTTTTTAAATACTTTTTTAAATTTTTATTTATTTTTTATGTGTATGAATGTACTGTCTGCATGTAGGTTTGTGCACCCATGTTGTGCAATGCCCACAGAGGTCAGAAGAGGGGGTCAGATTCCCCTAGAACTGGAGTTAAAGATGGTTCTCAGCTGCCATGTGGGTGCTGGGGATCGAACCCAGGTCCTCTGCAAGAGCAGTCGGAGCTCTTAACCACTAGGCCATCTCTCCAGCCCCAAGAGCACTGGCTGTCTTACACAGGACCCAGATTTGATTTCCAGCACTCACATGGTGACTAATAACTATTCATAACCCCAGTTCCGAGGGATCCAACAGCCTCTGCTGGCATCTACAGGCATTGCATGACACAAGTACACTGACATTTAAGCAGGCAATACACACAAAATTAAAATAATTAAAATTTAAGCCGGGCATGGTGGTGCATGCCTTTAATCCTAGCACTTGGGAGGCAGAGGCAGGCGGATCTTTGTGAGTTCAAGGCCAACCTGCTCTACAGAGTGAGTTCCAGGACAGAAAGACCAAAAAAAAAAAATTTAAAAAAGAAGCTTCTACAGTAGCAGGTTTCCATATGAGTGTTTCAAAAGGCCTTTAGTGTTAGTTATCCTCTTCTGCCCTGCCCTCCCATTCCCACCCCACTTAACCCTTCTGAGTCCCTCCCCTTTTATATCGCTCCTTCCTGTCTCCCCTCCCATGAAGCTCCCTCCTTCATAACCTCTTTCTAGTTTTCTGAACGCCCTGGGTTTTCTGATTGAAACACACCTATCTAAAGATAGCATCCACTTTTGAGAGAGGACATGTGACATTTGTCTTTCCGGTTCTCTGTTATCACTCAGGAGGATAATTATTTCCAGTTGCATCCATTTACCTGGGAATTTCATTTTTTTCAAAGCCAATTTTTATTGAACCTTTATGCATTTCATACAAAATTTCAAATCAAATCTAGACCCATGCCCCCCTCCCTGCCCCCCCACCCCACCAGAGCTCATGCATTTTGCCGAACATGTTTTTCATCTTTTTCTCAGTCTCTCTCAAAATTCTCAGTGCAGAAGTTTACTGTTTTGAGCAGAAGTTCACAGTTTCAGTCAGTTCTTTGACCTAGTCTTGTTGTTGTTATTCCTGCCAATATGCATCACTCCAAAATATGTACATATGCATGCCACATATATCATAGGTTTTAGCATCTTCAGCTTATGATTTTTTAATTTTTTTTATTAGGCTGAAAGATGTCATGTTTGAAGTCTCCTTGGCAAGCCCAAACCACCATCAGTTCTGCCCTTGTGCTCCACACTGGGGTTTTCCCTTCCCATGGTCACCAAATGAGGTCCAGTAAGTACCTTGTCCTGTCTTGATCTTCCTGTACTAGTCTCCATGATATAGCCTGGGTAGTCCAACAATGGCAGTCTATACTCTGAAGAGGCTGAAACCCCAGTAGCTCAGTCCACAAGTTAGATGTCTTAGCAGTCCCCATCTGGCACTGAAGGTTTGGTAGATTCTTGGAGAGACATGAGTCTTCAGTCCATATTGGAAGGCTGAGAAACTCTGTCTCATGTCTTTGAAGGATGGCAAAAGCAGTGGCAGCCACAGGGTAGCTGCACTTGCCAGTAAGACAGGCAAAACAACTGTGCTCTTTTTTTCCTTTTTGTCTTTTCACTAAGATCTCAAGTTTTATACCTGAAGTACAATTTCTCAGGACTTACTATTTATTTATTTATTTATTTATTTATTTATTTATTTATTTATTTATGGTTATACTTTCCTTTTGGATGTTTAAGGCCACACAGC